>CM055823.1:7783519-8103519 GCA_029582265.1 Zoroaster sp. YZ-2022
TACAAGACCTATTTTGTACATAGAAATTAATATAGAAAGTAATATTGCCAATGTGATGCTAATGATAAAACTAGTGATGTGTTGTACATCTGTTGTACATCTGTATACAAATTCAGACGCAAATTATGAGGAACAATATTTAAACTTTCTTAGAAACGGTAGTACCTTAGGACTACAACGCACTTTCAATGATGATGTTTCAGACCATCATTAACTTTACGCTACACCTTTTGTTTAATACTATAGTATATCGTACCTTCTCCTCCATTGTAAGCAATTCGACTCACTTTCAATGGTTTAATCATTGTTTTAGTTGAACAAGATTATTGTAAAATGATGATCTATTAGGAGTAATCACTGCTTTTTAAAAGAAATATGGTATTTTAATTACATGTATTTATTCAATTTTTGTGGTATGAAGCATTGTATATTCGATTTTTATCCTATTGGCAACCGTCTTGGTACTAAGTCGAAAAGACAAAAGCAGGAGGTCGTGGGTTCACTTGAGTCGCTGGTGGAGTTTTTTTTCCGCATACACTCGGAAAACTGAGTAGGCAAAATGTTTCATGCATACGTCGGGCAAAATCAAATCAATTATCCCCAACGCAAGAATTTCATCAATAGATATGTATGTATTATTATAAGAGACGTGTTAACCCATATAATTATAATGCCAATTTCATGCATAAACAAAAGTGTTTTGGTCACGTTAGAAGACTTCGTCACCGTTTTCATGAAAGTACAATTTACACCCACACATCACTTAAGTTACGAAAAAATCTGAAAAAGTTTGAAATTACTTTTAGAGACAGTGTAGTTATGGAATACCAGTCTAAGTAATTATAGGTTATTGGAAGATATTCGAAAAGTGAGTATTATTGTAAAATTCTGAGGGTTTGTTTTTGACATTGCTTGTCTAGAAGATACTACATTTTCGCTCTGTTTAAACAAACACATTATGTAAATATAATTTCTTGTGTGATGTGTATTTAATTAAATTATAGTTTAGACTAGTTTAACAGCAGATTCTTATTTGTTGTATTCATTATTGCAGTTCTACTTTGTCTCGACAAACGGCCCTAATTTGTTTAGGCAAATCCGAACCCTTTGTTTTAACCCTATCAAACTAATTTTAATTAAACATTGTAGGGATGTAAATTTCCAAGATCTATCGAACGAAGTCCTACAAATTTCCAAGGTCAATGTTAGGGGCTGTTATAACCATTTTTATTTATTCATTTATTTATTTTGACATTTCTAGTCAAAACATTACTTCAAACCAAAAGTACAATAAGGGCAATGGTCAAATGATTAATTATTTTCCAGATCAGCGTTTGAAAGTTGACAATAATCCTCAAGAAGACGTGGAAATTAATTTCGACTTGTTCAAAACAAATGACAATCATGAAACTCGTTAGGGTCTACCTCGTTCTCACTATTAGACCCTGGTGGGTAAACTGCTTTTTGCAACGTCCTGGGAACTGGTTGCGTCAGTATCAGTTTTCGGTTTGTCATGCATAGCGCCCGCTAGCGATGGACCCGTGTAAGAGCTATAGACCTTTATGGGTGCACCCCACTAAATAAACTAAATAAACTAAAGTCCAGGTTTCCAGGGAATTATTCTCATCCCAATGAAAACCACCCTCTGCAGTATTGAAAACGACCACACTGAAAAGCATCCATTTTGGGAAAAAGCCTTACGCTTGAAATCAAATTAGGACCACTTTATTCAGGGCCTAGTGTGTCCAAAATACTCAAAGTTGGAAGCCAAGGACCCCCAAGTTATGATAGTGGGCCATTTTTACACAATCCATCAAATGAATGGGCCTCAAATCTTTGTTTTTCAGAAACATTTGAGGGCATACACTTTATGATAAACAGCTCGGCGCATGGGATTCCTCACTATTTAGTGGGGTGCACCCTTATCATGCCTTGGCCATCTTTGTGCGATTCCCTGTATTTCAATACATGAAGCCAGACTATTTTGCATTTGAGCATTGTTTGGTCACATGAATTTGTTTGCAAGAAAAAAACAAGATGTTTGCACTGTGATAAAGGTCTATAGAGGGCATCGATCGCAATGTAACTTAACCAGAAAGTCTGTAGAATATTCGTAACTGGAAACGTACATTACTTTCAACCCTCTTAAGTTAAACTAACCTGTGAAAGTTTCAACGCAAAAAAGGTTGACAAAAGCAAATTTAAAACATTTTTTGTTTATGCATTTATGTATTTGTTGCAACTTTTTGTATATCCACCAAAACATTTCCCTCTTTCTCTAAGATGAAACCAATACAGACGGGAAAGATTAATGAGGATTGATACGTGTACTGACTTGTAATTAACAATATTGTACCTTCACTTCGGCAACAACAAAAAATCAATACAGCTATTACTTTAAAATGCCAGTGTTTTTATGTGTTTTTCAATAATATTTTGGTGGTATAACTAGCCTATAAGGTGAGTCAATTTCATCAGTACGTTATTATTGCATTTATATGTGTTGTTATTATGTTATCATTTTGTGATGACGTTGTTGTTCAGTCGTCCAGGGCTTTAATCAACATCGTAATCATTACCTACGTTGTCATTTGGTCGCCTTATCAACTAACCCAAACAGACTGTCTAAGTTTATAACATAAACAATGCAGACCACAGATAAAAAATGTATGCATTGTCATGTGATGTTAACTCACAATAAAATATAGTGAACTTTGTCTACAAAAGTTGGATCAAACCGGTTTACCTCTAAGATAAAAAAAAAGATCTCATCCTGTGTCGCAAGTAAACATACATGTCATCAACAAGTTAGATAAATACGCTTTGTAAAGAATGCTCAACAACCTGGTCCCAAGGCCTACTTCATTCCAACTTCTACACCCTGGTTACTGTTACTACAAAATAATGTGTAAACAAGTTTAAATATTATAAAATCTGTACATTTTATTAGATTCTCAATATAATGCCTAGATATTATTTCGTTAACACGTCAAATGCTTATAGTATTAACCCTAACTCCCTAGGCCCATTTGCTTACACATATGAATCCTCCAAAATCCTTCATAAGTAAAGCAAGCACATGATATGTATGCACACGTGTTTCTAATCTGTGATACAGTCATGTACATGGCCAAGGACCCTCCCTGTATGCATGGAGCAATAAACAGTGTCCACTGACCCAAGCACTGACCTTGCAATCACTACAACAAACATGGGTGTACATGTACCATGGAAAGGCAAGTATGCTTAATAACCTCAATCCTCCAAAATCCTTCACTTTAGCAAAGAGCATGTAGCATGTAACCTCAATCCTTCAAAATCCTCTTTGCTAAAGTGAAGGATTTTGAAGGATTGAGGAAGGTTTAGGGTTAATGTAATCGAAAAAGAATGCGAAATTGTGACGCATTTCTTTCTTCTACATGCAGTGCGTAGGATGTTAGATGGCCTAGTTCCCACCCCCTACTGTAGAACATGCTCTTCTCAGTAACCGTGTATCAGACTACATGTATTATCCGAAAATACGACGGCTGCAAGCAACCTCATTTAAATATCCAAGATTTGTGGATATCGAGAGAGCAGTGGAATCGAGGGATACGGCTCGAAATCCCTGCTGGAGACGAGAATGGGTGTTAATAGGGTGCACCCAACTAAATAAAATCCAACAGTAACCAATGCTAAATACAACATATACAAAGATCATTAATAAATACTTAAAATGTTTAAAAGCAAAAGAAGAATATGCTTTTAATTTCTTCTCAGTTTAACGTGGATAGTCTGGACACCCGTAGAGTTATGCTCATCCAATGGAAACCGCCCTCTACAGTAGTGAAAACGCCCACATTGAAGAGCATCCATTTTGGAAAAAGGCCTTGCGCTTGAAATCAAATTAGGACCACTTTTCCAAGGCCTAGTTTATCCAGAAAGTTGGGAGTCAAGGACCCCCAGGTTATGATTTTGGACCATTTGTACACAATCCCTCAGAAACATTTGAGGACATACAAATTATTATAAAAAGCTCGGCACATGAATTTCTCACCAATAGTGAAGTGCATCTGAAATGTTGCAGGGACAGAAATGTTATCTGTCAAGCTGATAATCACCCATATTCCCAGGGGCGGATCCAGGGTGGCAGAAAAGGCCCCTTGCGCACATTTCAAAAGTGAATATGTGTAATTAAAAGCCGTTTTATCCAATCACAGCCAGAATTGAGACAGCTTAACTGCAGATATTTATGTAGTTCATTAAAGGTAAGGTGCACTATTGGTAATGTCATTGTGTTGTGTTTTTCAAAAGAAACCAGTGGAAATGCATTCGAAATATGGATTTTTTTTTAATTGTACAAAGGGACGCAGAAAAAAATGGACAAAGGGCAAAAATATTCTCCAATAGGCATATTTTATTGCTTACACTGTTAAAATGGTCTATTTCATAGACCCTTTAACTTTTCAGCTCCTCTGGCAATTCTCCCAGTTATACGTTATTCAAGGGAATCTAAGTGTTGACCAAGTGAATAATACAAAATAAAATAATCTTTTTTTAAATGTTCTATAAATCTCTCCTATATAATTATTATCAGTAGTATTATATAAAAATTATACATATATATCCTTCTGAAAAATAAAACTGGATATAGACCATTTCATACACGACTATTTTGGAAACGTGACAAGCTCCAAGTAATATCCGATTTGTTGGTAGTCACTTACGGTACAATTTTAAGACTTTACCGGGTAATCGGGTATCCGGATACCCGACCAAAATTGTCATTACCCGGTTCCATTTTTCGGTTCCAATCACCCGTAAACGAATTGAATATTTCGACTGAACATGTAAGCCACACAAATGGAAGTCTTCGATTTTTGGGGATACTACGAGTCGTTTTTAACAGAGGCGGGAAATTATTACAGTGACACATTTACTGTAACTCTAATAAAAGATGAGAATACTGTGTTCATGTTGGTTATTTTATACATTTGGGAGTATTTATGTGTTTTTACAAAATTGTTAACGGGTACCCGGGTATCCGAAGATTTCCAATTTCGGGTATCCGGTTCCCGAAATAACCGAAAACATAATAATTATTTGTAACGTTCCAAGTCAATGGCAGTAGGCCTGCAGTGTAATGTCAATGAGCATTGTGCATGTGCAGTATGTTAAATCTAATTCCCAGAAACACGAACTCATTGTATAATTTTGGGCTTTAATAGCCAGCAAACCTGCGAAAGTAACATCTGAGATGATACATTGTAATGAAAAATCTCTATTGTGCAGCTATATTTGCTCATACAAGTTTGATTCAATCAAATTAACATGACAATTTTGCATTTACCATGATGAAAAACAGGGATGAAAAACAGAAATGAAAGAACGAACTTCGCGTAGCCATTTTTAGAGTCAAACTGTTTTTTATTATCAAGCTTCTCATGATTGGGCCACGTGATCAATATGCAAACTAGACTAACCAAGTGCTGTGCGAAACGGTCCATAATATTTATTACTATACTGTGGTGTTATTATAGTCGCTTGTCTCCATACAACTTTTCCCTGAGTACGCGAATGCGTGAGCGTACCTCATCCCAGTCAATGTAGCCCCCTTCCAATAGCCTTCCACTTCCACTATCAATCTCAAATGAGCTACGACCATGTAAGAGCCGTCTGTTGTTAAAAGTGATGACCTCACCTAGGTGATAAAGAATATGCACAGTAAGATAGAACAAAGTTCATACCAATGGCTCGGGCATTCCGTAATATTCCCGCCCACTCATATACACTGTAAAAGTGCCCCAAATGTCAAACTGCGCCTGGAAAAATGCAAACTTGTCTATTTCAAGAAACCAAAAAATCTGATATTTTGAGATATCAGCAGAAACATTCTTCGTTTGATTTATTTTTAATAAGGCACTAAGATTATATCTGAAATCTTCGTGCCATTACACCATGTTCCCCTTGACATACTGATATTCTAACGGGCAAATATAGTACTGTCAGTGTCAACAGAGGAAAATCTACGATTTCAAACTTCTAATTGGGTGATTTTAAGTTAAGCCGCCGCCCCCCCCCCACTTCTGAAATTCTGGATCCGCCCATATGATACTACTAGTCATACACCAACCTTCACTCAGCCGATGATGAACCATATTTTCAGGGAGGTAGATCACACGATTGAACTGTTTGATCGCACAGTATAATTCTGTCACCTTCTCCACGGGCATCAGCATGTATGAAGCGCGGATCGGATCATTGTACCGCATACACAACTCCCCACGCAGATCGAAACTGAAAAATAACCCAATGCAATACAAATTCCCTTTGAAGACGAGTGTGCCTATGTATAATTTATTCAGGTGGCAGGTGTTAAAATTATGTATGAAGAGATCATCAATAAAAAAGAACACAATTGTAAGTTCGTGTGTGTATAGTGTAATGTCTCTAAACAGAAATTTATTCCACAGTTTACAAAGTCATTCTAACAAGTTATTTTCTGCATTGCGCTGTCAGCAAAAATCATTATACATTTTTGTTTGATTTGTGATGTTGTATTGCTTACTTGTGTACATTATCTCCCGTACTATCAAAGATAGAAGATGTTAATCCACGAGCCCTGGGATAGTGGGCTTGTAGCAAATTTTTACCAGTATGGTAAAAACCTAAACCTGTTTAGCGATAGTTTCTAAACAGATGGTATAATATCTTACAATGGCGGTCATATCTTGTTAAGATTGGGGGGGGGGGGTAGGTAAGGATTATGTGACCCATGACCTATCCCCTCCCCAACTGACACCTCCCCGAATCAACACACAAATATCGATAAATCTCCGCATATTTTTGTTTCTATTTTAATATTTGTTGTTATTGTTTATTACTTTGTTTCCTATTTTTTCATACTCGAAAAATAAATTTGAATTTCAATTGTTTATGTTACTAAACTATTATAAACTACTGGGGTATAGGCACGACACCAAAATAAACAAATATTTAGCCTAAATAGTCTCTGTAATAGAAAATACAAACGACAAAACAATTGTAGGTTTTCTGTGAGTAGTGTTTTTTCAGGGGCATTTCCGTTATCGACCCCCGTCACAAATATTGGTGGAACGTGTCCCCCTCCCCTGGGATCACCGTCCGTACTCTCTTGCACCGACTCCTGAATTTTAAAATCCATTTGAAACATTTTGTCGAGTCCACATTCATGCAAGTTGGTCTACCACTAGTTCCATACGCTCCAAGCATTGGCCTTACAGAACATGACCCTTGACCCTACAGTTTCAGTTTTATTTTAAAGACACGTGACGCGGACTCGAACTCGAGTCACTTTTTTAATAACTCGGACTCGACCCTTCGGACCGAATTGACCCACAGGACTCGGGACTCGGACTCGACACTGGGGACTCAGACTCGGACTCGAACTCGAGGTTTGAGGACTCGAATACAAGCCTGGTAAGCAGTTTGAAATAGGTAACTCTTATTCAACTTACTCGATTATTGGACGAGCCAGCTTCATGTGAAATGGATATTCATCGGTAGCGGCGTTTTTATAGTCAACCGGCACTGTACTAAGCACCTTGTACACATCTGGATACTCTTCCTTCAGTTGCTTCACGATTTTCCATCCATCTACAAACTGATTTGCTCCTCCCTTGCCTTTAGCTTGCTCAATACAGTGCAGCAGTTGAACCTTATGGGAACACAATGAAACTAATGATTCTTTGTGTTGTTCAGACCTGATGGTCTAAACATACAAGAAGGAAATGGCTAATTTTTGTAACTAACCACTGGGATTTTTTCATCACAATAGGTATTATTTCTTTGACAAATGCTTCATAACAGTAGAGTTGCGCTGTACTTTGATTCAGAGTGATGTGCCAGCCTACAAGCGTGCACGTCAAAAACTTCTAAGAGTCTGCAAAAATGCGGATTTTCCTGACACATTTACATACAAGCTTCAACGTCTGCCAATACCGTATGTGACGTCATGATCGTACATTCTTTGTTTTGTCATTGCTATGGGCACAGCACTTTTCAAATGATTTTATTAACATGACGTCATTAAGTAAGACTAATTGCGGTGACACCATGTGGAATCTCAATTGAGTAGTAATTAGTTCTGAAAAGAACTGGGGGTACAACTCGACGTTTCGATCAGTATGCTCTGATCGTCCTCTGATCAGTATGCTCTGATCGTTCTCCTGAGGACGATCAGAGCATACTGATCGAAACGTCGAGTTGTACCCCCAGTTCTTTTCAGAACTAATTACTACTCAATTGAGATTCCACATGGTGTCACCGCAATTAGTCTTACTTATCATCCTCACCATGTAAAGCTACAAGTTTTACCTATGACGTCATTACTTCAGCGCTCTGTTGGGCTTATCTAGTTCTTTGAATGGTTTGATTTCAGACTGGACTTAACGGGAAACCGTACTGTTTGATAAAGCACTAAAGACCTTGCAAAATAAAGACTAAAACCAACATAAGTATTTTGACTTAATCATAAGTCCATTTTTCCAAATTTTTATGAAATAAATTTTGGTAAATATAAAAGTCGAATTTAGAAAAATTGTAATAAAATGAAAATTTTCTTCATAAAAATTATAAAATTTAAAAATTTTCATGAAAATGAAAATTTATTTCATAAAAATTAGGAACGATGGACTTATGATTAAGTCAAGATACTTTTGAACATATCCATTTTTTAAACTTGACTTGACCATTTTTTAAACTTCCTATCAGTCGATCGCACAAATATTGTAATAGGCAGACTGAAGGTTGCTGTCTAGACAAGTAAATGTGAAGTCACGATACTAAATTAAAAGAGTCATTTCCAATTAAAAGAGACATTTCCAATGTTGTACACGACATTGGAAATGTCTGCAATTCCGCATTAAATCTGAGTAGGCCTCTGATTACTTTGAAATTCATTCTCAAAAAATTTAGAAAAATGTGAAAAACATTAACAATTATTACAGACAATACTTTTAGCAACAAATTATTTGAGCAATAATTTGCCTTAGCAACGTTTAGAAATGACATACATGTATATTGTTCCTGTTGTGGATTGAATAATGTTTGTAGGATGGCACATGCATCTTCACCAACTTCTAATCAAGCTAGCTTTGTGATAATATTTTTGGAAACCAAGTTTGTGAACCTACATTGTACTTACATCAGGAGGGTGTTCGTAGTATGGCAAGTCGGAGTGAAGAACCAAAAACTTGGATGTATAACCCAGACTACTCACATCTGGTTTGCTCTGTACCTGAAACTCTTCCCTGTTTGTTGATGTGAAATACAACAAATTTTCAGAGCATTCTTAAGTTGGTGCGTTTAAATGGTAAACAGTTTGTAATAATAATAAAACAGTAAACAGCAGCTACATAAGGTTTATCGCTAATAGGGCTGCAAGGAATCATGGGATGTCTGTGGGTATGGGCGCAACAGCGCCACTGCGTGCCGTGCAAACAAACAAAATATTGTTGACGTCCACAAGCCGCTCCAAACAGATGCCCCAAATTGTATCCCAGTATGCTTTACGGCAGTTGCTTTAGCGCTATTTGCAATATACCTTATTTGCGATAAACCTTATGCAAGGCCAACGAAAATTGATTATTAGTTTCTCGTCAACCAATCTTTTCCGAGTCATTATTATTTTTTTGTATTTTAATAATCAAAATGTATGGCTTGTTCACAAGTAGGCCTATAATGTTCCCTGTTTCCTTGAAGCTGAAGCAAGGTATAAGTGCTAGCTAGAAAGCCCGTCTATCCTTTTGAACGTTTTTTCATTGTTTTGTGGGTGTTTTGTTTATTTATATTTTAACTACTTTATTACTTTTTAAATTCTGTATAATGAATGGTTACATTTTCCAAGTGGGGACAGAGGATAAACTAATAATCAACTTTCATTGGTCTAAAAATAGGTCTCCTTACTTGTATTAATTAATTGTTCATAAGGGTAGAATGTCGTATCCGACCGCCACTTTTTCTCATTCAATATAACCAATAATGTAATCGTACCTACCCAATAAGGTGGAAAACATATGGATGATGATGGACATATACTTCAAATTATTCCAAGATATTTATTTCATGAAAAATAGGGCATTTTTGGTATACGATGACTTCCTCAGTCATGTAAGTCTGATCTTGTCAACTCCCCCGTTAGTGACCAACACAATTATTGTACATGTGCTGTATCAACTATAATAGGATCCTTCTATTTTCTGAAGGAGAGGATTTTTTTAGAAGGGAAATGAAGTCCGAAAACCATCATAAAAGTGGTTTTTATCATAGTTTTCACAAAAATATTCCAAAAACCCTTAAAAAGTGGCGGTCGGATACGACATTCTTTCCGTTTATAAAATCTTAAGTTCTGACGAGAAACATGTATTTTTTTTACTTGGCCTAAATAGAGTGGGGCCGGGGAGGGGTGATGTCTCTCTGATCCAGCCGATTTCTTTGTAATCATTCATGAATGTAGGCCTATTCAAAATCTCTCTAATTTCAAAAAAGTATAACCATAGTTCTTTCATTTTCTCATTAATTATTGTCAGGTGTTTATTAATTATGTGATTTACTAATGTCGTGGCCGAGCGGTCTAGCTTACCGGACTCAAGTTCTGGTGTTAGCAGCAGAATGTGGGTTCGAATCCCGGCCGTGACACTTGTGTCCTTGAACAAGACACTTAACCATAATTGCTTCTCTCCACCCAGGGGTTAAATGGGTACCTGCGAGGGCAGAGTTGGTTGATTAGCCCTATATGCGCTGTAATGGCAGCAATTGAGCTGTATACTCCCCAGGGAAGTGAGATGGTTTCAGGAATGATTTATGAGCCTTATGAGCCTTATGAGCAGGGGTAATGATATAATGCGCCTTGAGCACCACTTAGTTGGTGGATACGTGCGCTATATAAGTCCACACATTATTATTATTATTATGTACTGTACTTTCAATGAAATTTATTTTAATAATGTATTTTTATATTATTTGTATTATAATGTGTCCTACCCATAAATTGTTTTTCTGAAGAAAGCAACCCTTTTGGCCAATTCACGGCAGATACCAAGTTTAGCAGGTGCATCGCGCAACAAGGCAAGTCCCGTCGTTTGAAGAGTCCGGAGCCAGTTGTAAAACTCAGTATCTGTATTCAAGATGGCGTTGTAATCGAATGTTTTGATCTTGCCGTTCATCTCTGCACCCCATACGTGGATGTCAGGAAAACTAACTGGATCGACCTCTGACTCCGAAAACCGCTGACAGTCCAGCCATACAGCGTCGAACGTGCTCCGGTGTTGGTCCGGCCAGACCACTTCGAGGGCCAGTCCGTCGTTGACTACGGACTCTGAGACAGGAATAACTTCGGGATCCAAATCAGCCATGAATGTTTCGCGCTGTAAACATGACGTGTTGTAGCAGCCATTGCAGCGACAGTTGTCCCTCAACCATACATAAGGATACGTTAGTGTTTCACCATTATTCATCGTCGCTTTGTACCATTTTGAATCGTCGTCGCGAATTACTTGCATAAGGTACTTATCACTAGCCATGTTGCCCTAAATGTCGGACTGTACATGCACACTGTATTATAGTATTAATTGTACAGGCCCCTGTCCAAACAAGACGTCACGTATCGATGATCCTTAGAAATTCAATCTTTTTTAGTCCTGAACCGTGCACTATGACATTTCCAGCTTTATCTCTACGGTACGGCTGTCCGATGTGTTGATGATAATTATAACCTTGGCCGGCAGAGGTTGCATAACATGATAATACGGCAGTTTGAGACTTGCAGTTATTAGTGATAACAGATTGTGCGCATGTGCAAATTATTGGTGACGGTGCACATGCACAGCCGCGGCTGTTTTCTGCTAAGCCAGGCTCTTCGTGCATGACGTCATCACCGTGTTGGAAGCTTGCTGCAACTAGTACGCGGCGCCCAGTTAAGAACTAGGCCTGGGCGAAAAGTTCGATTATTCGAATATTCGCGAATAGTTGTTGCTAATCGTACGCGTATTAGCGATTTTTGAACTATTCGATTAATCGCGCTGCTGTGAATACCTGCAACTATTCGCGAATAATGACCATTCACGATGAAATGCGAGTAATGTATTGCCTTTGTACTTCATAACTTGCAGCTATGAAGTGGTCGCTAACTATTCGTGACTACTATTCGCGAGTAATATTATAAGCTGGCTTTTGTAAGAAAGTAATCATAAATAAATAATACTAATAATTGCGATGTTCCCTGAAATAAATGATTAAGCCTACAATTGAATACCGCATTTGATTAACAATTCATGATTAACAAAGGGCCCATTTCATAATTAACCTGGGAGAATAATACGCACACACGTGACATTTTATGAGCAGGAATAATCTCGGGTACATCAGCTGCATATTATGCTACAGCTAGGCTTAAGCTAAAGTGATGGTTAACCTGCACATAACGTGCTTGAAGCGTTTGAATCCCCTGTCGCGCACGTCAAGTACCTGAAGGTAACTGCAACATCTTTACACACACGCACCTCATGAGCCAAACGTGCATGCGTATTTAAATTGAAACGCGGTTGGAGTAATTGAGGTGTCTCAAGCGCCCAACACTGAAAATTATTTACCATCACATGCTGCATTTCACATAATTTAAATTTTTCCTCATGCACATTAAGCGATATTGTAATAAAAACTGAAAACACATGAAGATTTTGACGCATGCATACCTGATACATGATGCAGCAAGTGTGTATAAACATGTGCATGGGAAAGTTCTTGAGGCGCGGCAGATTTTGAGGGTGCAGTAGATGAGATTTTTTGCTTCGTTTGTATCCAATGAATATGTTGGATATTAGCTCCCATGTCTTATGTAGATTAGTTGTCTAGCACTAAACATATTTTCCAAGTGATGGCAAACGTTGGCTGGGTCGTGAATGGGCGTAACCGGAGAATTGTCTATGCATATTTAATGTGAGCGTATACCTTTGCTTTGCGTACCCTCGGAAAGGACAGCAAGCGCACTGGATACGTCTTGGCAAGAACGCCCAGATTGAACCTATGCAGCTTAGAAGAATTATGTTTAACAGAGATGATTTCAACAAGTGGCTGTACGAAAAATATGGCCATGGATCTCCAAGTACGTAAGACGTACACGTTGAGAAACCCTATCATTATTCATGCACACTAAATTAATATTTACAATGTAAATGTGCATATATGCAGCATCCCCCTTTCACTCGCAAAAGGAACTGAATAAACATGTGTCACATTCGAATGTAATATGTCTTATAACAATCATGTCGCATCAGTATCGAAATCGGTCCGTTATTATCTCCGTAATCTTAGCTTCATTCATACACTCTTAAAACTAGTGTTGAATCAACCATAATAAGAGATCGGTCAGTGACAACACTTACTAAAGTTAAATTCAACTCAAAGAAAGTGTTGAATTAACACAGAGTCAAGTTAAGTCTAATTTTATTAATGCTAATTCAACACTTTTAAGTTGAATCCAACTTTATAAAGAGTTGTCACTGACCGAACTCTTTAACAGAGCAACTAGTTCATGCCTTTATATCCGTACTAGACTTGTATGACTCGTGACTCGGACTCGGACTCAAGTCCGACTCAAGTCACACTTTTAGTGACTCGGACTCGGACTCGACCCTTCGGACTCGGACTTGGGACTCAGACTCAATGTTTGTGACTCGGACTCTTTGCAATAAAAGTGTTTAAACAATGCGATCAGTCATTAAAATCGATAACGTGTGCATCCTATGTCGTTGTATTGGGATCGGAATCGCTTACGCAGCGGCTGCATGAAAACAAAGTGCGTCTTCAAGAAATTGATTACAAAACATGTACCAACGCTTCAGCGTAGAACATCGTAGGAATAAAACGTGTATTTTGGTTGCATAATGCATCATGGAGAAAGTTTAAGTGGGTGATTACATACATTTGAATGACATGTATTAGGCAAAAAACAAACAAACAAACAAACAAACAAAAAACAAAAACAAAAACAAACGCTCCGGTTTCTGGTCATTGATCGACTTCAACATCGGTGCGGTGACGCACTTAACGCGCGCGGAGCCCAGAAACCGGACTCTATTATTTTGGCCTTATACCAACTCTTGTAAACAACGCTCTCGCCAGGTGATGAGTTTAAAGGCGCATAGAAAATTTCAAAAAAATAAAAAATAAAACAAAATAAAAAATGCCGCTCAAAATCACCACAGACGAGCATATTTTAACATCTGTTGCTGCTATGCAGATGAGAATCCATAAAGAAATAATTTCAACGGTGCTTATTGTCAGTATTTGTCAGTATCAATATACAGCTTCAAAGGTACAGACAAATGGTCGTTTGTTAACGTGTTTTAGAACCAGTAGGCCTGTCAGTTTCTTTTACTGATACACAATTTTGTCAAAATTATCAGCCAGGATGCAAAATATTTTTGGCACATAAGAATTGCTATTGTACACTCACGGTAATTCATTAATAAAACATCTCATCAAAAAGAATACTGAGTGAGGACATTTTGTGTAATACCATCTGGACCTTGCTCTATGGTAATATCAATATTAAGGTAATGCAAAAAGAAAAGAAAACATTGTGTCATTCATGCACCAGTCTTTCCAACATTACAAACACAAAGATAACATTAAGAACACACTTTCATCATGGAGGAAGAAATTCCTCCATGCTTTCATACAGATTGTCCTGTATTACAGTGTATGTGACAACCCTATAGGAGTGGGGTTTGTAAAGAAAAAGTGAAGCAAGTTAATCACCCTTCAATTCGCACCTTCACCCAAGGTTTGTTTGAAGGCGAATTAGTTTGAATCTCGCTCGGTAGCCAACACAGCGTGAGGTCACTGCCTGTAATCCAATGCAATACATGTGTGTGTGTGTGTGTGTTCCAGCACTGGGCAGAGAACAAAAGAGGGATCCGGAATTACTTAGCTGTGGGGACATTTTGTGTGTCCCCACAACGTTTTTAATCCCCAAAATCCTTTGTATTTTGTCCCCACAACGCCTCGCGCGGGAATGTGTGTGTGTGTGTGTGTGTGTGTGTGTGTGTGTGTGTGTGTGTGTGTGTGTGTGTGTGTGTGTGTGTGTGTGTGTGTGTGGGTGTGTGTGTGTGTGTGTGTGTGTGTGTGTGTGTGTGGGGGTGTGTGTGTGTGTGTGTGTGAACGTACACACCATTCGTTGTGGGGTCCAAAACACAATAGAACAATTGGACCCCACAAGGTAACTATAGAAAATCTTGTACCCCACAGGAGAATTATAAGGAAAAGGGATAATAGAACGAACAAAGGAATACCCCACAAATCAATGTGCGTGAGGGTGTGTGTGTGTGTGTGTGTGTGTGTGTGTGTGTGTGTGTGTGTGTGTGTGTGTGTGTGTGTGTGTGTGTGTGTGTGTGTGTGTGTTGGTTAGTGTGCAGTGTATATGTAAGGGGGTATAGAGTCATGTGCATGCTCAGATGAAAATCCTATAGGAAAGAAAGAACAGTGAATTCCACCCCGGATCCTGTTATACTGTTAATATAATCTAATGCTCCTAAATAATAATAAATCAATCCTTGAAAAGAAAACTAACATAATAACATTCATTTTATCATGGAAGAATGTTCTCTTCCTTCCTCTGTGATTTTACATAGTGTATATTGTTCCAGATAAGTACATGTAGTGTTGTAGCGGAGTAAGCTGCACAGATTTGTTTTAGCCGCATTCAAAGGAAACGGTGAATTTGCGGAAAAGGGGGTTCAGAGAAAAAGAAAGATTTCCCTAAAGTTTGAAGACTAAAAGCGATTTCAGTTAATTTGTTTCCTGATTTCCTTTTCCTTTTTGATTATTTATATTTTAAAGAAAGTTACAGTTGCTTTAGAACCCATCTATTAAAGCACTGGCTCTTACTTGGCTGTGAACACTCATTTTTATGGGGTATACTATAGACGCATATTTTGGAAATGCAAGGCGTGAAAGAAAAAAGTGCAGATCCTTTCTTGTATTTTTAGTCATATTGAAATAAGTCACAATGAGGGTTGCGCTTAGATGATTTGCAAAAAGCATAGCTAGCTTTCAAACTGCAACTGGACGGATGAATAACTTTGAATATGTCTGTTTTTTTTAATAGAATATGCAGACCGCAACCCTCATTGTGACTAATTTCAATACGTTTCATATGACTAAAAAATACAAGAAAGGATCTGCACTTTTTTCTTTCACGCCTACATGTTTGTGTTGCATTTCCAAAATATGGCTTCTGAGACTAATTGCTGACCCCATCCACTCCTAAATTAATCATGGTGACAGCGCTGCCTGCAGATGTACACTGTAAACAGTTGCCTGTAAAAATTACAGTATTACTGGCAACTCAGCTGCCAGTAACTTACTGTAAAATTTTACATTAATAACTGTAAATAAATTACTGTAAAAATTACAGTAAGTTACTGGCAGCTGGTTCAACGGCGCACCCAAGGGGGGGGGGGCTCGGGGAGCTTGAGCCCCTCCCCCCCAAGAGGGTCCACGAAAAAAAAAGGACAAAAAGAAGAAGGAAAAAAATGAGAGAGAGAGGGGGAGGAGAAAGGGTGGATTTCTTTCCACTCGCGTTTTTTTCTTCTTTCTGTCAAAATTATTTTATTATGTCTCATGAAATCTCACTATAATTGTTTAAATTTGCAACAATAACATAAACATTTGAAACCAACGTGCCAATTTGTCCGGGCTAAAATATATTTTACGTGGTTCCGGCATTTTTCAAATTTAAGTGTTTTTCCCTTTTCAAGGGAATGCCGGACAAGTGTAAGGAAAAAGTAATACATTTTTGTTTACCCACAATGATTTATTTTTAGATGTTGTACAATGAATATGCATGAACATGTAACTCTGGTGCAACGACCAGATCCAATCTTATTTTATCATGTGTTGCTTCCTTTTCTCCATTTTTCTTTAACTCGGCTATGTGCAGGGCATTAAAAAGGCCTGCAATCCTACCCTTTCAAATTACACATCACATACATGCCCAGGTTAGGGTTTTAATTTTATTTTTTAACAGTAATCTGATATAAATAATTATTATGTGACACCGTTTTAGCAACAACAAAAAAGAAAAAGATTACCGGTAGGATCTGGGTTTGCCGCCCACTTGTTCATGGAATTTGCCGCCCATTGATGGAAAGTAGGTAGTTACTGAATCACAATTGATTGATTTGTGCAGTTCGTAATAGACGATACACTAATGTTTGTGTGTGAGTGAGATTGGCTTTTGCCAGCTTGGCGTTTATGCCCCTCCATGGGAGGTTACCGAGTTCCTAATGGGAAGATCCATCCATACATATTATACATACATACAACCCAAAATTACATATATAAGTACATATACATACTAGGCCTAGTTGATTTGTGACAGTAAAATTTTCTTTGAGCCCCCTAAGACAAAATCCTGGGTGCGCCGTTGAGCTGGTTGCCAGTAACTTACTGTAAATTGTACAGTAACAAACAATATACTGTATCGCGATAACGGTATATTGGTAAAACTTGTAGCTTTGCATGGTGAGGATGCACTGTAAAAAATTTCTGTATTTTTACACATATTTTTGGTCTGTTTTTTCCTTTTACATGTATTTGATGTGTGAACATTATTGTATTTATTTTCACATTTTTTTTTTTCATTTTACCCAATCCCATACTTTCATAATTTAACCATAGAATTTGTAAAAATACAGTCGTAAATGTGCATGTGTTTGGCTTTCTATAGCAAAATAATAACAGGTCTGTAATTATATTTTACAAAATTAACGGTTAAATAAAATAACAGGCAAAGTGCCGGCAACTCTGTTGACAGCACTTTCTGTCAATTTTACAAAGAAATGTTTTAGAGTGTGGTAAGTAAGACTAATTGCGGTGACACCATGTGGAATCTCAATTGAGTAGTAATTAGTTCTGAAAAGAACTGGGGGTACAACTCGACGTTTCGATCAGTATGCTCTGATCGTCCTCAGGTATATTGTTTGTTACTGTAGAATTTACAGTAAGTTACTGGCAACCAAGCTACTGTAATTTTTACAGTAATTTATTTACAGTTATTAATGTAAAATTTTACAGTAAGTTACTGGCAGCTGAGTTGCCAGTAATACTGTAATTTTTACAGGCAATTTTTTACAGATGTAATTAATGTGATGATTTCCAAAACATGTTGTATTAATAAATAAAAAGGCACAAGATAGAAAAAATTCAATGAGTTGTTCAGTTTTATGACTCAAGTTAATTAAAATAAGAAAAGTAAATAAAGTAATGTTGATTTTGGAAATAAATCTTTGGTTTAGTCAAATTGATGAGATACTATATTCCAGATGTCGAGTATTTTTTTCACTTAACTTTGAACCTTGATATTATGTGTAAGGTTTTCTATTTTTCTTTTGATTTTTTAAAGTGACTCGGAACTCGGACTCGAAACTCGGACTCGATCATCGTGACTTGAGACTCGGACTCGAACTCGACCCATCTGACTCGGGACTCGGACTCGAGGTTTGAGGACTCGTATACTAGTCTGATCCGTACCGCTTAGATGTTTGACGTTCTCTTCTGTATAGCCTGCCACAATATGAAATTGACAAGCTGCAGCACCTTTATAGCTAACATGTTGTTATAAATATTGAATATAGGGATTTTTGCTCCCTTTTTCTTTTGACCAATCGAACATTACCTTGTTTACATACTTTTAGACGAAGCGCGCGAAACCAAGGCTGCTAATATGGCAAGGTGATTTGAAACCTCCTTTTTACAGTGGACACATTCTATTCCCAGCATGCATTGTGAACAAATCGTTACAGTGCAGGTCTGAGGTGCGGTCGAGGAGTTGACCCAGCCATGTCGGTCGACCTGGGTATGACTCGTTTGCGTTCGACGTCATTGTCGGGGCTCACTTGTGTCAGTCTCAAGTAACCTGCTCGCGACTCAGGTCAGTTGAGGCAGACCCGGTTAACTGTGATGTGTTGTGATGTCACTTTGAAAACTATCTGATGAATGACTGTCATTTATTGTATTCAGTGCAGCCATTTCATGACGTATAATTAACATACATTTTCACGAATTTGTGAATAGACTACGAAGACTTGTCGGTGCATACGATCGGTCCCTTTTTTTACCCTAGAAATAATTATTTTTTGATCGTCTCGATGTACTACAGGATTAACTTGCGATGTGCGACCTTCGACATTTCTCAGGCATAGCTCAGCTTTAAAGACCACGACAGGCCGAACGCTCGTTCGATTAGCTCGTGCTCATAGCTCACCCTTGTGACTTTATACTCGGGTAACCTCGGGGAAGCTGGGACCCTGTCCAAGATTCCATTCGAAGAATATTTAAAAATCTCCAAAAGTTGCAAAATAGAATCAAACGGTACGGCTTATGTAGGCCGTAGTTCTAAATTAACAACCCTCCTACAACTACAAGGGTCAAAATCAGTCAAAATGTTGATATACTTGCAAAGGGATATCTAATGCACTTAAAAGTCAAACACTGTCAAACCTTACGTGTAGTAAGTACATTTACAGGTCAAAATGAGGCGACCATTTTTGACTGGTAAAAACATTGTCTGATATTGTTCAGGGTGGTCAAAATGACAGTAAAAACCAGTCAAAAATGCCCATGTGTGCACACTTGGGTCAACAGTCAAAACAGGCAGTTGACTGATTTTGACCTCTATAGCAACTTCCCGCTAAAGTGCAGCTGGGTCAAATCACACACTTTCCGAGGTCAATCTCACGGATTTTTTTTACTTTCTAGGTTTGTTTAGTTGTATGACAAAACTCCCAAATTGAAATTTGAGCGTTTTTGGTCATGTGGTTTGTGAGTTACAGGTCATTGAACTTTTGACCTTTCATTTGACCTCTACAACTTTAGAAATCTGTATCTCCGGTTAAGAATATCGTAAGAAAGTGATTTTCGTCACAATTTATCCACTTTGCAATTTGGAAATTTGTTTAAAAAAAATAAACAAGTGGTCAAGCAAAGTGTACTTTGACCCTGCGCAGGCCGCAAAATTAAAATTCATGAAATGCTATCAAACAAAGGCCCAAACTATACTCTTTGTGTATACCAAATATAAAAATGGGCTCTCAAGTAATGAAGGTAGGGTGTACTTTTAAAGATGGGCAGGGAACTCCAACGCTGATGTACAGTGTACATGTACATTATGTATGCATATGTATAGTACATAATGTATACTGTACATGATGTACATTGTATGCATCATGTCATGTATAGCTACACTCAGCAGTGTGACTGCGGTTGGTTCAGCAGTGTGAGTAGGGGACCGATGATTTACTTGGGGGAGTGGGGGGAACAGACCTTGGTTAGGGGGGGGGGGGTGTCATACAGTGTGTACACTTCCATAATTACTTAAATAATTATTTGACTTCTATTGTACATTTTCCAAATAGTTTTTTCTCAATATAACTCGGTACATGTATGTACCCTGAGGAATAATATGGTAAACACAAAACACCTTAAAACACAGAATTCTACCCTAAATGTGGAAATACAGACCATGAAAGGGCATGTTTCAAATGTATACATTACACGTAGTTCACTGTAAACCTTTTCTATTCTGAAGTACTCACTCCAATGCATAATTAGCTGCAAGTGATTATTTTTTGGAAGGATGTACCGTACATGTACATGTAGGTCTTCCCTACTGCCGTCAATGGGGTGGCTGATGTCAACACATCATAAAGCATCAATTTCAAAGATGTCTTGATTAATTGGATAATAGATTGATAGAGCAGGGCCATGTGGGTGCAAGAGGTTTACCTTATTCAAGTCAGCTTGGTTCCAATAACACAACCTAACCACCAAAACCATCATACTCTGCTGTGTTATAGCCACTAATGTCTTTTTGCATAGGAAATGTTTCCAGTAGTGTAACACCTGTGGTTACATATTCTTGTCGGATGGTATGGCTAGCGGCTACTAGAGAATTCACGGACCTCAACACATTCTTTTGACACTGGTTTGTAGGCATGTACTCTTTGAGTTCCTGGGATAGTGTGTGTGTGCATTTGACCCCCCCCCCTCCTCGTGACCAAGATCTGTGCTCCCACTCCTCCAAGTAAATCATCGTTACCCTTCTCACACTGCTGAGTGTAGCTATACATCAAATTTGATGATGCATACAACGTACACTATACATGCACACATAATGTACACAGTACATCAGCATTGGAGTGCCATGCCCATCTTTAAAAGTACACCCTACCTTAATTACTTGAGAGGCCATTTTTATATTTGGTATACTCGGGAAGGCAAGGCGGCGCGGCCGTGGACAGGAATGAATGGCGCCTGCAGCTGCGGTTGGTTTATCAAATCACAACTGATTCGCGTGTGTGTAGTAGGCTTGGGCGGTTCCACAATTTCTGGAACCGGTTCGGTTCCAAAAAAAAACTCTGTTCCGAGTCGGAACCGGTTCCAAGAGATTCAAACACAAACATAAGGATTACAGAAAATAATAAAACATATGGTCTATTCAAACTTCGTTGCGTCTCTGTCGTGGCCGAGCGGTCTAGCGCACCGAACTCAAGTTCTGGTGTTGCCAGCAGCAGGGTGTGGGTTCGAGCCCCGGTCTTGACACTTGTGTCCTTGAGCAAGGTACTTAACCATAATTGCTTCGTCCTTCGGATGGGACGTAAAGCCGTAGGTCCCGTGTGTTGTATAATGCACGTAAAGTGGATTGTCGTGGCCGAGCGGTCTAGCGCACCGAACTCAAGTTCTGGTGTTGCCAGCAGCAGAGTGTGGGTTCGAGCCCCGGCCGTGACACCTGTGTCCTTGAGCAAGACACTTAACCATAATTGCTTCTCTCCACCCAGGGGTTAAATGGGTACCTGTGAAGGCAGAGTTGGTTTGCTCTATATGCGCTAGAAATGGCAGCAATTGAGCTGTATACTCCCCAGGGAGCTGAGATGGTTTCAGGAATGATTTATGAGCCTTATGAGCCTTATGAGCAGGGATAATAATATAGTGCGCCTTGAGCGCCACTTAGTTGGTGGATACGTGCGCTATATAAATCTATACATCATCATCATCATCATCTGATACGAAGCTATCAGATTTTCAACGGCAAATGCAGTGATGATAATATTGTTTAATTTAAAATATGTTTCAGAAACTTTAAGGAAATGTTTTGGAAACGTTAAGCTAAGTAAAAGATTTGTTTCCATTATCCTACCGTTGGCAAACAACGTTACAAGCCGTTCTGTACATGTACATGCCATGGCTATGCACAAACTTCAGGGGTTAAATCATAGAGGAGAAATTAAGCAACTGTACCACCCCCTGTACAAAAGGTACCGTACTACCAACCATGCCTATTGAAAGTACATTAAGAACACTAGCAAAAATGACTAATTCGTCACAAGATTATCCATATTACGAGGCCACCTTGATCATTCCACTTCACAAGACACACGTGCTGTCAACATTTTTAACAACATCTCCATAACCAAAGTATCCACGTTATGGGGCCAATATATAAACAACTCAGTGACGCACAATGATACTACTAACGCACAGACATTGCGGTTTGCATCAGTTGCATGTGTGGCGCCTTCACAAGTTTGCTGCGGTCTAGAGTTACATTTTGTCGGTCACTCATCAAAGAGAATCAGGTATTTTGACTGGAGCCGGTTCTCGGCTCTAGAGTTGGAGCTCAGACAACTCTGTATTTCAATTGGAGCCGGGTTGGTCCTCAGAGTCGGGTATTTTGCTGGAGCAGGCTCTGACTGGGACTTGGCTCCCAGCCGGCTCTGGGACTCGGCTCTAGGAACCGGGTATTTGAAGGACTCGGTTCTGGAACCGACTCTTGCGAGTACCCGGTTCTTTAAAAGAGTGGAACCGCGGTTCCGATTCTAAATTTGGAATTGGGTAGAACCGGGTACCCGCCGGAACCGCCCAAGCCTCGTGTGTACGTTTAAAATCACGAGTAACGTCTTGCCAAGACCAAGACTAGCCTTTTCTACGCATACACACACAATGTTGCGTGACGAACACCCCATGCAGTTACCTTACAGTACAAATAGTGTGCAAACCTAAGTACTGTATGGGGGAAGGTCAAATGGTCCTGTCATTGCTCTGTAGTCCAAGGTACACGTACACCTTGCTCTATAAATTGTCGAATAGTAGACCGTGATTGCGTATATATTTGAGGTGTTTTTGTAGAGACGTGTGGTCTGATTTATAGGCCTTTATGTAGGCGAGGCCCTAGATATTGCATACATACTTCATCATGGCGACGTTAGCTATTAAAGTGATGACAAACAATTTTAAAAATGCCATGCTTGTGCGCTGCCTGTCTAGACGAATCTCAAATGCAACATACACTGCTACAAGAATAACACATAATCCTATGCAAACAAATAACGTGGTGCGTTTTGAAAGAGTTCATGTAGAGAGGAGACTTTCGCCAACCACAACTCCGACAGGTGTGTTCTCATCGGCATTTTCATCCGATGCTAACCAGGGGAATGTCTTGTCTAATCCCAGGCTCGTAAGCGTAACGAGGGACGATTCTGCTCTGTGTTACCGTGTGAGTATAGATAACGGCTATGAGGGCACCTATCCGTACGTTTGGTTGAGGGATAACTGTCGCTGTTCTGAATGCTACCACCCATCCTCTTGGCAAAGAGCTTTTCAGTTGGCCGACTTGGATCCAGATGTCAGACCATCAGCCGAGACACTCATTGACGACGGCAGAGTTCTAAGGATCACCTGGCCTGACCAGCACTGCAGCGACTTCGACGCCTCGTGGCTCAATCGCCAGCGATTCTCGAACGTGGAGAGAGACGTCGTGAGTAGTCCCCAACTGCAAAAATGGGGAGCTGAGCTGAACGGTAAAATACCTACCTTCGGGTTCAAGAAAATAGTTCAGGAGGACGAGGAGTTGTATAACTGGCTGAACGTCTTGAATACAAAGGGTTTGGCCATCGTGAATAACGCACCTACAGAGAAGGGGGCTGGACGTCAACTGGCAGAGAGAGTTGCCTATTTGAAGACAACCAGTTATGGGTAAGATTTCTTCTTGCAGCAATGAATGTTTGGCGTTGGGTCAAACATGGACCATGGTTCAAATGAGACATATAGCCTAAATAATGGTCATAGAGTAAATTTATACATGGTAAAATGTAGGGCAGGCATGACAGGGCTCTCCGACTATAGACCACGGGAGGTTTTATAACACTTTTATGTTACGTGCAGTTGAGTTGTACACAAGTTTCTCAAAAACATAAAACGACCAAGTGTTAATAGCCGCCTTTGAGTCTTAAGTTTTATCTCCAATACCACAACCCCGATGATACACAAATTTACCTCTCTTTCAAACCCGTGCAACAAGTGGTTGGCGAAAAGCTTGCACGCCTTGAGGCATGTTTATAGTTGAGATCTGTCGGTGAATGAAGATACATTTCTTGAAGTTAAATGACGAAAAGGGGGAGGGGAGGGAGGGAGGGAGGGGGGAGGGAGGGGGGAGGGAGGGAGGGGAGGGAGGGAGGAGGAGGGAGGGGAGGGGAGGGGAGGGGAAGGTTTTGTGTGCACAGGTCTATGGGAATGTCTCCCAAAGGTATCATTTACGGTAATTATTATTATTATTAAGAGTTCTCAACCTCGTCTCCAGAGTTCCGCAACGCTGTTTGGTTACTACAAAATAGAGTAATAATCAGTTTAAATATTGTTTCTACAAAAACACAAATCTATATTGTTTTATAGTGTCATCCCTATATTTTAACACGTTAGATGCTTTTTTTATAATTCATTTTGTCCACAAAAGAATGCTGAATAATGATGGAATTAATAGCTACCTGCAATGGCCTAGCCTCCTACTGCAGTAGTCACTCTGGTTATTAACCATATTAACTATGTACCCCAAATCCCATTGGCCACGAGCCCCTAATTTAAAAATTTAAAATGATTGGATATTGAAATCATGGCGAGAGAGTAGTGGATACGAGGTATACAGAAAAATGCTCGAAAGCCCTGGGGACGAGATTTCTATAGACTAGATTACAATAAGAATATGTCCATGATTACATGTATAATATTATGGGTGATCCTTTGTATAACCATTTCCAGGGAGGAATTCCAAGTTTTTAGTAAACACGATGCGAGCAATCTGGCCTACACACCTAATACACTCGGTCTCCACAGTGATCTTCCGTATTACAATTACAAACCAGGCGTAAGTATAGACCACTTTTGTACTCCACATAACCTCAATTTTTTTTCTTTTTCAGATGAGTAAGATTTGAGATGTATATGTTAGTGTCTTATTACAAATAAATCATATTAAGAATTGTTTAGCTGATAAATATTTATTTATCAAATACATTATCTCAAAATATCAGTTGTTATAGTTTCTTGTCCTAGACCAGTGTACATTTTGTGCCCGACCCAGTTTGGCTTTTTGGGCTCTTATGTAAACATGTGATGTCATTGGTCACATAGTCTGTATGGCTCAACTATTTCATTATAGTATTCTTAAATATGCCTTGTATACTCTTCATGCATGTTTTTGACTACGGTATATTCCCCTGTGATTCCCAGCAATTTCTCTGACGGCAATTTCTCTGACAGCATTTACAGAATGGCTATATGTATTTCAGGGACATTCCGTCTGAATCGCGTTCATATTAGAGTAAAAAATAATATTGTTATGTTGAATTTCCAAAGTTGGTGGGTTACCGTCTGGCCTTTTTTTTTTTTGTGGAAATGCTATTTGTTGTACGATTATTTCAAAAGCATGAGCACCTATTATACTGCAAATGTCATGGTTTGTTATGATAGGCCTATATTTCTTGAAAATTGGAGTTCTGAAATGAACGTAGGCATAGGACTACATTGCCGAATACCAATGTTTCAGAAAAACTTGCTTATTGGTTGGTCCTTGTTTTTTATACACAGATTCAAATGTTACACTGCATCGAGCAAGCAGACTCCAAAGGAGGCGAGAACCAGTTTGTGGACGGTCTGAATGTATCTGAGCAAGTCAGGAGAGAATACCCAGACACCTATAAACTCCTAAGGACGCGGGAGATAGACTTCAGGGACGTTGGCACCGATTATGGAACACACCACTTAAAATGCAGCTGCCCTATGATTCAGTAATTACTTTTTAAATCGTCGTATGCCATGAAGAAGGTCGTAAGGCTCTACGAGGACAAAAAGTACAACTTTTTTGTCCCAACAGAAGGTCGTTAGCAATAAAAGGGCTCCTTTGAAAAAAGTAGGACATACCGGTAACTGTTATGTATTTGTTGGTAGAATTACTCCCAAGACATGTTTTCTATTCCCATGCGGAATTGAACTTTCCTACAATGACTTATAAATGGCAGGAAAAAACGACCAAACTTTCACACTCAGTTATTTTGAAACACAATTTTGCGCATTAATTGCTTACGACCTTTTGCCGGTCACACTTTCGTTACGTCCTTCTTCCGGGCACACGACGAAATATTTTTTATATAGGCCTAAATCGAAATAGTAGCTTTAAGATTGGTTAAGCAGATCGGTTGCTTATCGTTTTGTAATTAGGCCTAGGCTATATATACCCTCGGTCGCATAAGAGTAAAAAAAAATTTGATCGTAGAATCCCATGTTTGGCATTTTATATACTTTTTTGGCAAGTTATATACTTATTCCTGTTTCCATAATTATTCGCCGCCTCGCGTGAATTATGCCGCCGTCACAAGCAAACAACAATCGCGCTGTGTTATTCACTATTTTTCCAGTGATTTCGCTTTAAACTTTTATATTACCATATATATGAAAATTAAATATGACCATGATCAAATTACTATTTTCCCTTGAAAAAAGGTAAACAAAGCGAATCATTTATTAAAGGGTCATAAAAAAAAAATGTCCAAAACATGCATTTTCGTTAAAAAATATGTTGCAAAGTGAGATATAGGATTAGTAATTTAAGATAATACATATTTATTCTTAGGAGTACGGGAGCACGTGGACTGCTTAAAGGAAAGATATAGCATTGGTAGTAACCAGTTAATCAAATTCACGAATTATTATCTGAAAACGTACTTTGGTGTGAAGTTCGCACACGTATAAAAAATTAATCATTCGCTAGGAAATTATTTCACCAAATCTGACGTGCTTTCATCTTACACTCTAAAAACGAAGTGCTGAATATAGAACCTCGAGTACAATCACTATACAAGCTCCTAAAAAGTGCTAAAACTAGCACTTGATGTGCTATATTCAGCACTTCGTTTTTAGAGTGTAGAGAAACAGGATTTATAATGTCGAATATATAGCCGTTTGTAAAACAAACATTTAACTAAACAATGGCACCTAACTAGCTTCACAGGTTAATTTTATGACATGTTTCTTAAAAATAGAGGGTTAAAATTAACGTACGTTACCAAATACCAACGGTGTTCCTTATCTTTAAGTGTGATTTGATGCAATATACTACCTTGATCAAATTAAGTGTTATCTACATGAATTACATGTCTCCGGTTTCTGGTCATAGGTCGGCTTTTTTATTTTTATTTTTTTTTGGTTGATAACCAGCGAAATACGTGATACATGCTTACACGGTTATTGGAAACAGACCAAATTTCCCATACACAATGTCTGAGCCATTTCAAATGTCTTCTTTATCTGTAGGTACGATAAGTACGGCAAGTTCCAATGTGTTACTTACAACGACACTGCGAGGGCGCCCTATCTGTCTCTTCCGGTGGAGCTGGTCACCGATATGTTTAAAGCAATCAAAACGTTCAATACAGTGATGTATCGCCCCGAAAACCTTGTTCAGTATCGACTGGCTGCAGGTTTGTGGCATAGCTTTGTAGACCATAACCTGCGTAATATTTTCCCAGGATGAATGTGGGGAATTTCTTACAAATATTAGGTTTTTTTTAAACTCTGTTTTATCTCTTTACAAAAAGCAATTCTTCCTGGGAATTATGTTTACTTTACGATATGTTTACATTCTATACACTCTCTATTGATAAAGGCATTATCCTGTTTTGTGGCTGGAAATAAATCAACCAGTTCAACATTTCCTATTTGTACATTTTTACTTACTCCATAATTTCATTCCTAGTTTTCCTCTTCTTTTCAGGTGAGGTAGCAACCTTCAGCAACGGTCGTGTCCTTCATGGTCGAAGTGCCTACACCATCACTAAAGCTGGGAACCGCCATCTTGAAGGTGGTTACTTCGACTGGGACGAGACTCACTCGCGCATACGCATACTTCGGGAGAAACTCTTCAGCGAAGAGCGTCTGTAAATGTTTCAACAAACTAAATAATTATTGTTGAATTGCACATTAAACAATTTATTTCCATGTAATTTCATAAATGGAAAGTTGTCACATTTTGTTGATTGAGCAGACGGACAGGACATCAACAAATTGACAAAAGCTGGATTCCCAAATTAAATCAATGAAACTGTAAATTAGCTGAAAACGGAGAAAAAACAATGTTCAAATTAATACTGGGGAGATCAGAGCTCTTTTGTTCATATTTGTTTTAATCAAACCACATACGACTATAATTTGATTGATTCATCAAAGCTCTCAAATCCGTAATAAACATGGGGGCGATGTCAGTCAAGGGCTTGGCTTGGGTCCGCTCAAGGGCCCTGGAAGTTTAGGGTTCTCGATGGCCCTATGATGCAACCAGAGATATATTGTAAATTAAGTTCAAATTAATACTGCGAGATTAGGGCTCTTTTCTACATAATGTTGTGACCCACATACAACAATATTTTGATTGATTCTTCAAAGCGCTCAATCCGCATATTTAAATACTTTATGTCATATGGAAATCAAACATACCATAACTTTAGCCTGCCATAGAATCGTTGGTGTTGACACATTAAGCTTCAAATGCAAACATGTATTATGTGGTCTGTTTACGTGCCCTTTACACCCAAGGTAGCAAAATGGTTAAATAGTGTACCAGGGTGCACCTCACTAAATAAACTCTCATAGCAACCAATGCTCAATACAAAATATTCAAAAATAATTTAAAAAAATACTTAGTCCTGCACTTTTTAAAACCAAAAAGAAAAAAAAAATTGAATGATGTCTAACCTTTTAGTATTCTTTTTTTCTCAATTTAATGTGGATAGTCCAGAAGCCCGTCGAGTTATTCTCATCCAATGGAAACCACCCTCTACAGTAGTGAAAACGCCCACACGGAAAAGCATCCATTTTGGAAAAAAGGCCTTGCGCTTGAAATCAAATTAGGACCACTTTTCCAGGGACCAGTGTATTCAAAATGCTCAAAGTTGGAAGTCAAGGACCCCAGGTCATAATATAGGACCATTCTTACACAATCCCTCAAAGGAAAGGGCCTAAAATCTTTGTTTTTCGGAAATACAAATTATGATAAACAGATCGGCGCATGAATTTCTCACTATTTGGTGAAGTGTACCCCTAAGGGAAACCAGGGACATAAATGTTATCTGCCAGAATCTTTTTTCAAAGTTGTTGTCAAAAGACGGTTGCGTTTGGTTTGTAAGCAGTAGACTTGTATGACTTGTGACGCGGACTCGAGCCACTCTTTTGATGACTCAGACTCAGACTCGACCCTTAGGACCGAATTGACCCACATGACTCGGGAATCGGACTCGAAACTGGGGACTCAGACTTGAGGTTTGAGGACTCGAATACAAGCCTGGTAAGCAGTTTCAAATAGGTAACTCTTATTTCAACTTACTCGATTATTGGACGAGCCAGCTTCATGTGAAATGGATATTCATCGGTAGCGGCGTTTTTATAGTCAACCGGCATGTGTACTAAGCACCTTGTACACATCTAGATATTCTTCCTTCAGTTGCTTCACGATTTTCCATCCATCTACAAACTGATTTGCTCCTCCTTGCCTTTAGCTTGCTCAATACAGTACAGCAGTTGAACCTTACGGGAACACAATGAAACTAATGATTCTTTGTATTGTTCATACCTGATGGTCTAAACATACAAGAAGGAAATGGCTAATTGTTGTAACTAACCACTGGGATTTTTCATCACAATAGGTATTGTTGCATTCCCCACTATTGTGGGTTCAACAAAATAATAGGGCGGACACAAACTTTGTTGTGACAAAATGAAATGGGGTTGGTTTATTATCTTTTCTGCATTTAACAACAATAAAAGGCACTAATGACATTAAAAAAAAGAAGAGTGGTAGCGTAGTTCAATAATTAGACTTAATAGTTAAACATAACACGAATTCCGAATGGTGTGTGCGAGTAATACCAACTACAAAGGATCGGATACAGCCAGGACCATCATTCGTTCGTGCGGCTTGTCACTCGATCGGTATACGGTACGGGCACTGCTACACCGAGAGACGGACGGCTGGTCGGTCTCGACGACGGGTACCACCAGGGCTTGAATACACGGGGTATCTGGACGGGGCCAGAGTGTGTATCAGACCGCACTGCTAGGCGAACCAATGGTCATATCGACGCACTGCACCATTGGTTCAACGAACGAGGCTCTAGACTGTAATATTTCAGTACACCGCACTGTCATGGATCGGATCGAGTCGCACAGTTATCATTCGGTACCGCACTTCGCCGAGATCAGGAAATCTCTGGGTTCATATAGAAATCTGGGGCCTAGGAATGAATAAAACATTAGCCTAGTTTAGCGTCTTAGCCAATGAGAAGCTTGCCTTCCGCGGGGCCAAGGGTAGAAACGTGTGCAAAATCATGGTATACAACAAGTCCTTGTTCCATATAAGGAAAGGTATTTGACGAAGTAAAGTGAGTGACAACTTAGAAAGGAGGGCGTGTTCTAGGGGTAATGCTTACCGGGGATGCTATAAAGCTATTGCATGAGGCGAGCAGCAGTAGCGCATGGGAGCACGGCACACAGACCAAGGCCTATGACTGAGCGGGCCAGTCACGGTGACTGTTTGGCTGTGCTACACCCACGAACCGTGTTCGGTGTGTGGTGAACCCCAAGGAAAGTAGGAGAAAATAGACGAAGTCCAAGGACGGCTCAAGCCACGTGGCGGAGGGTGTGGCACGCACGCAAGGCTCTTGCTAGTGTTGCATTATGCATTGCGTTAGCGCTGGATATGCATGAGCAAAAGTGGCGGCCTTGTATGGATTGCATATTCATAGCGGACAATCGAGGGTCCGGGGAAACAAACCCTGGGACTTAGACTGCTTGAAATTGCATCGTAAGCAAAATATTGGAAGTGGAAGAAGTGAAATAGGGGGTGCTAATATTTATCAAAATCAAAGGGTAAGATTCGTAACAGTATTATATCTTTGACAAATAGTACAGTTGCGCTGTACATTGATTCATAGTGATGTGCCAGCCTACAAGCGTGCACGTTTACCTCAAAAACCTCGAAGAGTCTGCAAAAATGCGGATTTTCCTGACACATTACATACAAGCTTCAACGTCTGCCAATACCGTGTGTGACGTCATGGCATAATGGCGGCTGGATCGTACATTCTTTGGGCCCAAAATTGGTTCAGCATTTTCCCTAATTTTTTTAACGGTACCGGGCTCCGAGGGAAACGGTTTTTGGTGGTTTCGACGACAAGGTCCCGGGGCTTGAAAAACGGGGGAAGAAAAAACGGACCCAAAAAGGTTTTTTGGTTTTCAAACCCCAAACTTAAAAAAACCCAAAAGGGTCATAAAACGAAAAGGGCCACCTTTTTCGAAAAAAATTTTAAAATTAAATAATTTAAAAACCCCATTTAATAAATGGTAAGGTTTTAAAAAATTAAAAAAATTTAAAATTTTTCCCCAAAATCAAATTTTTTCAAAAAAGAAAATCTGGGGCCCTTTAAAATGAATAAAGTCGGGTTTTGGGTTTTAAAAAAAATTTTCCCGGGGGCCAAAAATTGGTGGAACGCAAAAGGTGTTAAATTTTTTAAATTTTTTTTAAAACAAAGGGGGGCTTTCTTGGGGAAACCGCCTTTCTTTTAAAGCTTTTTTTAAAAAATTAAAAAAAAATTTTTACCATGGAAGGGGAAAAAGGCCAATATTATTTTGCCTGGGGGCCGGTAATTTTTGAGGGGGCCCTATTTTCCACCCAAATGGTATTTTGGGATTTTTTTGGGGGGCCTTTTGGAAACCAAGTTTTTTGGGGGTTTCTAGTTTCCCCAATTCGGGCGCCAAAATTTTGGATAAAGCAAAGTCCCTTGGGTTTGGTTCCCCGGGGCCCGGTTGAAAAGACCCAATTTTGGACTTTTTGGTGGAAAGGTAAACAGGGGGGGCACACAAAAAGAAAACGGGCGTTTACATTGATTATTGTGTCCCAAATTTTTCAAGCGGTGGTTTTTTTTAAAACCTCCGTTTTTCAAAAGTACCCCTTTGGCCCTTTAAAAAACTTCCCAGGGCCAAAAAAAATTTGTTTTTTAAACCTTTTTTGCCTTGGCATAATTCCGGCCTTGGTTTTGAAATTTTTCTTTTTTTTTTGTTTTGTGTGGCCTTTTGCTGTTTATTCTGACTCATTTATTTAAACCCTTAAAGGGAATCTGTTTTTAGGGTTTTTAATTTCAACGGGAAACCTTAAAACAGAAAAACCTCCCTTTTTCCCCCTTTAAAAAAAAACCAAAAAATGTTTTGGGTTGTTTTGTTTGTGTTGTTGGGTTGGCAAACATTTTGGGAAAATTAACCAGAAAATTTTGGGTCTAATTTAATTGAAAAAAATTATTAAATTGGGGTATTTGTTCCCCGTTTGGGGAAAAAGAATAATGTTTTTTTTAAGGAAAAAGCACATGATTTTCTTAAAACCAAGTAGCTTTGTAAATATTTTAAAACCCTTTTGTGAACCCCCAATTTCCCCACATGTTGGTTTTGTAGCAAACCAAAAATTAAATGTAAACGAACTATCATTTTATAACTTTCCATTAAAGGGGTTTGGGGGGTTAATTTTGAATTAAGGGGGGTATGGGTTTAAAGGGGTTGATAATTTCCATGTTTGCCGGATTAATTTTGTATTTTTTGTTGAAAATTGATTTTAAAAATGTTTTGGCTTTTGGATTCCGTTGGTATTTTGGGTGTTTTTGTTTTTTGGTATTATTTTGCCCCTTTTGTTTTTTTTATATTTTAAATTTGGTGTTTCTTTAACAAAAAAAATACCCCCTCCTCTTTTTTCTTTTTTAAAAAATTTTCCCCCATTTTCCCTCTTCTTTTGCTTTAAAGATTGTCTCCCTGAAAAAAAACCCAAAAAACCCTCGGTAGACTCTCCCCAACTCTTTTTTTGAAAATAAGGGCCCCCCTTTTCTAAAAAAAATCGACGGGAAAATTTTGGGGGAGGGCCCCGTCCCTCCCCCACAAACATGCATACGGGGAAAACCCCAAAACCCCTTGGGGCCCTTTAAAATTGTTTATGAAAGTTTGAAAAACACAAAAAGGGGGGGCCCCCGTTACTGGTTCCAGGGTTTAAAATTTAACAAAACATCAGCAAAATACACAGGGGTGGGGTGCCGGAAAACCCCGGAGGGTTTTGGGCGGCCCTGCATGACAAAAGCAGTAAAAAATGGGAAAAGCGGGGGTTCGCCCGTGACAAAAAAACGACATCTTCGGAGGAGCGGAAGGCGACGACGACACCCTGTGGATTTTTCCCTGACACGCAGGTACTTCTCCGAGACCGCGGAACCCAGCGGTTCCGAGCCTATGTAACAAACTTTTTAGACGGGCCTATGGATTTCGCTGGGTTATTAATATTAGATACATACACCACTGGCTTATAATAAGTATTGCAACATCCCCAAAGTTCAGTTTGGAGGAATCAGTTACAATAATTTACTTTTATTTTTTTAAATTTTACACTGTACTTTTAAGATCAGACTTTGAAAGTGCCTGTTTTTTGAAGTCAATGTTTTTTTTTACTGTTCTTACTGGAAATTGGTAATACACGATCGATGAAATCCTGGATTGTTGAAGTCATCTCACCTGTTGCTTCGTAAAGTGTTATTTTACATGGTGCAATACTTCTTTTGCCAGTGAGAGTGTATATACACATACGTACACTGCACATCAGCATTGGGAGTTCTGCCCATTCTTTAAAAGTACACCCCACCTTAAATTACTTGAGTATACCATTTATATTTGGTATACACAATGGAGCATACTTTGGGGCCTTTGTTTGATATACTCATAAATTTTAATTTTTTGCTGTCAAAAGGTCAAAGGTCAAAGTACACGGCCTGGACCACTTGCTTTATTTTTAAAAATAAATTCCAAATTGCACAGTGGATACCTAGATGATAAGAGGCTTTTATTTAATATAAAAATCACTTTCTACGATATTCTTAACTGGAGTTACAGATTTTCAAAGTTGTAGAGGTCAAACGAAAGGTAAAAACTAACGGCCTGGAAACTCACAAAACCACATGACCAAAAAACGCTCAAATTTGGGGCGTTTTGTGTGCCTACATCAATCCTAACAAAAACTAGAAAGTAAAAAAAAATCCGTGAGATTGACCCTCAAAAAGGAGTGTGATTGAGGTAGAATGACCCAGCAAGGTAGAGAGGCTAATGTGTGTACAAGGGGGTGGGGGATTACCGGGCAGCCAGTGTCATGTGTAAGCTACATACCACCCATTAGTACACATAGAGTAAGGACTGCTTTCACACACAATGTAGCGTAACAAACACACCAGTGTGCAAAACTCTAGGGTCAAATGTCCCCATTGCTTTGTAGTCCAAGGTACACGTACACCTTGCTCTATAAATTGTCGAATAGTAGACCGTGATTGCGTATATATTTGAGGTGTGTTTTGTACATACGTGGGTCTGATTTATAGGGCCTCTTATGTAGGCGGAGGCCCTAGATATTGCATACATACTTCATCATGGCGACGTTAGTTGTGCGGATGACAAACAATTTTAAAATGCTGCGCTTGTGCGCTGCCTGTCTAGACGAATTCAAATGCAACGTACACTGCTACAAGAATAACACATAACCTTACAAACAAATAACGTGGTGCGTTTTAAAGAGTTCATGTAGAGAGGAGGATTGCCAACCACACCTCCGATAGGTGTGTTCTCAATGGTATTTTCATCCGATGCTAACCAGGGGAAAATATCTTGTTCAATCCCAGCCTGTAAGCGTAACGAGGGACGATTCTGCTCCGTGTTACCGTGGGTGAGATACAGATAACGGCCATGAGGGCAACGTATCCGCAATGTTTGGGTTTTGAGGGATAACTGTCATCGTTCTGAATGCTACCACCCTCATCCTCTGGGCAAAGAGCTGGTTTGGGCCGACTTGGATCCAGATGTCAGACCATCAGCCGAGACACCTACTGTGTGGACGACGGCAGAGTTCCAAGGATCACCCCTTGGCCCTGAATAGCACTGCGCGACTTCGAGCGCTGTGGCTCAATCGCCAGCGATTCTCGAACGTCGAGACGTCGAGTAGTCCCCAACCGCGTGGATGGGAGGTGAGCCGAATGGTAACATACCCACCTTTTCGGGTTCAAGAAAATAGTTCAGGACGACGAGAGTCAGGGCAACTGGTTTTGAACGTCGGAATACAAAGGGTTTTTGGCCCGTCGAATAACGCACCTACAGAGAAGGGGGCTGCACGTCAACTGGCAGAGGAGTTGCCTCATTTGAAGACAACCAATTATGGAAGGGAATTTCTCTTGCAGCAATGGATGTTTATGTCAATAAACCCATGGACCATGCCATGAAATGAGACATATATCAAATAATGGTCATAGAGTAACTAGAGCATGAAATGGTGGGCAGGTATGACAGGCTCTCCAACTATTAGTGTACCACGGGAGGCTTTATAACACTTTTATGTTAAACAGTTGAGTTGTACACAAGTTTTCAAAACATAAAATGACCAAATGTTAATAGATGAATTTCTTTGAAATTAAATGACGAAAAAGGGAGGGAGGGGAGGGAGGGGAGGAAGGTTTGTTTGTGCATAGGTTCATGGGAAAATGTTCCCCAAAGGGTATCATTTTCGGTAATTATTATTATTATTAAGAGTTTTCAACCCCGGGGTTCTCCAGGTCAGAGTTAAAGGAGTTCCCTGCACCCGTTTGGTTACTACAAAATCTATATTTGTTTTATAATGTCACCCTCATATTTAAACACGTTAGATGCTTTTATAATTCATTTTGTCCACAAAAGAATGTTGAAGAATGATGAATTTAATAGCTACCTGTAGTCACTCAGCCCTACTGCAGTAGTCACTGGTTATTAACCGTTATTAACTCTTGTTACTGGGACTGCACCCCAACCTACTACTACGGAACCCTACCCATTTAGTAAAAATTTAAAAAATGATTGGGAATATTGAAATTCATGAAGAGAAAGTGATACGAGGATATAGAACTAGTCGTGCTCGAAAGCCCTGGGGACGGATTTCTATAGATTAGATTACAATCAGAATGTAAAATATGGGTGATTCTTTGTATAATCATTTCTAGGGAAAGGAATTTGGTTTTGAAAATGATGAGCATCCACTCCAATGCACTCTTTGTTCCAATACTGATTCTTCCGTTTACAATTATATACAGGCGAAAGTAGAACCACTTTAGAGTATCAAAGATCCCAGCAGAGTTTCTATATTTTGTCCTTCTCGACACAACCACAATACTTTTTTTTTTTATGTATTTATTTTTTCAGATGAGTACGATTTGATGTATACAGCCTTTATTACAAATAAATCAAATTAAGAGTTTTTTAACCGATATTATTATTTATTTATCAAATATATATTTAATCAAAATACTGTTGTTATAGTTTCTTATCCTAGGTGTGTACTTCCAGCTCCGGCCCAGTTTGGCTTTTTGGCTCTTACGAAACATGTGATATCGCTATCACATTAGTCGTCTGTAGGGTCTGCAACTATTTTCATGGTGTTCTTAAAGGTACTATAATTTTCCATGAATTGTTTTGACTACGGTATTTCACTCTGTGATTCCCAGAAATTTCTATTTAAATTTCTCTGACAGCATTTATATGAAATTGGCTATAGGTAGTTTCAGTGACATCCTGTCTGAATAAGTCCATAATAGAGTAAAAATAATTGTTATGTACAATTTCCAAAGTTGGTGGGTTACCGTCTTGGCCCTTTTTTATATGTTGTTGTTGTTGTTTGTTTTTGCTTTTTGAAATATATTTGTTGCACGATTATTTCAAAAGCATGAGCACCCATTATACTGCAAATGTCATGGTTTGTTATGATAGCTCATATTTCTTGAAAAATTGGAGTTCTGAAATGAACGTAGGCATAGGACTATACTACGAAATACCAATGTTTCCAGCAAAACTTATTATTGATTGTCTGTTTGGCACAACAGATTCAAATGTTACACTGCATCGAGTGTTAGACCCCTAAAGGAGTTATGTCCAGTTTGTGGACGGTCTGACCGTATCTGAGCAGGTTTCAGGAGAGAACACCAGACACCCATAAACTCCTTAGGACGCGGGAGATAGACTACAGGGACGTTGGCACCGATTACGGAACATACCTTAAAATACAGACGCCCTTATGATCCAGTAATTACTTTTTTAACCCGCCGTGTGCCCGGAAGAAGGTCGTAGGCTCTACGAGGACAAAAGGTTTCTGGGACAAAAATGTAAAACTTTTTGTCGCAATGCAGAAAAAAGTCGACAACAATAAAAGGGCCTTTTTTGAAAAAAGTGAGACATAACTATTATGTATTTGTTTGGGGAGAATTTACTCCCAAAGACATGTTTCTATTCCCATGCGGAATTTAACTTTCCCTACAATGACTTATAAATTGCAGAAAAAAACGACCACACTTTCACACCTGCTTTTTGAAAAAACCAATTTTGCGTATTGCTTACGACCTTTTTGCCGGTCACAAGTACCCTTCTGGTAACGTCCTTCTTCCGGGCACATTTTGACGAAATATTTTTTTATATATAATCGAAATAGTAGCTTTAAGTTTGAGATTAAGCAGATTAGGTATTGCTTACTGTTTTATAATTAAACCTATATGCACTTCCTCAGGTCCATAAGAGTAAACTGTTTTTGATCGTAGAATCCCATGTGCAAGTTATATACTTATTCTCTGTTTACATAGACGGTTCGTCACTTCGTGAAAACGTTTTAAAAGCAACAACTGGAAATGATTCGGCTAGGTATATTAATAGCGTAATTACGAAAACTATGACGTTCAACACTTGAAACTTAGCAGAAATGTTGGCTACAAATGAATACATCTCAAACATTCACATAAAACCGAATTATGACAAAAACAAGATTTTACGGATTCGTCACTGTGAAAACTGCGGATGTGACGAATTATTCGCCGCCCTCGCGTGAATTATACCGCCGTCACAAGCAAAACAACAATCGCGCTGTGTTATTCACTATTTTTTCCAGTTTCGCTTTAAAATTTGGTATATACCACATATTAATGAAAATTAAATATAATTATTCGATCAAATTCATTTGTTTCCCTTGAAAAAGGTAAACAAAGCGAATCATTTATTAAAGGGTCATAAAAAAAAAAAATGTCCGAAACATGCATTTCATTAAAATATATGTGTGGCAAAAGTGAGATATAGGATTAGTAATTTAAGATAATACATATTTATTCTTAGGAGTACAGGGGAGCACATGGACTACTTAAAGGAAAGATATACTTGATAGTAACAGTAACCAGTTAATCAAATTCATCACCAATTATTATTCTAAAAACAGTGTGAAACTTGGTGTGGTGTGAAGTTCGCACACGCATAAAAAATTAATCATTCGCGATTATTGGTATTACGCGTTGTGTTTTCATCTTACACTCTAAAAACGAACAAGTGCTGAATATAGAACCCTTCAGTACAATCACTATAGCTCTAAAAGTTCCTGTGCTAAAAAAACTAGCACTTTGAGGTGCTGCTATTCAAGTAACTTCGTTTTAGAGTGTAAGAGAAACAGGATTTATAATGTCGAATATATTGCCGTTTTAAAACAAACATTTAACTATAAACAATGGCACCAAACTAGCTTCACAGGTTGGCCTAAATTTTATGACACGTTTCTTAAAAACAGGAGGGTTAAAAATGAACGTCAGCACAAATACCAATGGGTGTTCCTTATCTTTTAAGTGTGATTTGATGCTAATATGTACTACCTTGATCGTACTCAAATTAGTGTTACCTACATGAAATTTTACATGTTAAGGCTCCGGTTTCTGGTCATAGGGTCGGCTTTTTTTTGTTTTTTTTGTTTGCAACCAGCGAAATACGATGAACATATGTTTACACAGTTAATGGAACCAGACCAAACCTCCCATACACAATGTCTGAGCCATTTCAAATGTTGGTTCTTTTTTCTGGGTACACGATAGCAGTATGGCAAGTTCCAATGTGGCATCAATTACAATGTCATGAGAGGAAGCGCCCATCTGCTTCTCTTCCGGTGGAGCTGGTCACCGATATGCGTACAAAGCAACCAAAAGTGTTCAATATAGTGATGTATCGCCCCGAAGAACCTTGCTTTCGGTATCGACTGTTTGCGGGGGGGTTTTGTGGCATAACTTTGCATATCATAGCGTGCATATGAACCGTAACCTGCAAAGAATATTATTCCCAGGATGAATGGGGGTAATTTCTTTAAATATTAGGTTTTTTTAAAATATTTTATCTCTTTACAAAAGCAATTCTTCCTCTAGAATTATGTTTTACTTTTACGGTATGTTTACATTCTGTATATTTATACACCTATATTGATAAAGGCATTTAATACTGTTTTGTGGCTGGAAATAAATCAACTCAGTTCAACATTTCCTATTTGTACATTTTCTACTTACTCTGTAATTTCATTCCTAGTTTTCCTCTTCTTTTCGGGTGAGATAAAAACCTTCAGCAACGGTCGTGTCCTTCTGGTCGGTAAAGGCTTACACCATCACCACAAGTCGGGGAAACCGCCATCTTGAAGGTGGTTACTTCATTTTCAGGACGAGACTCTCTCGCGCATGCAGCATACTTCGGAGAGAAACTCTTCAGCGAAGAGCCTCTCTAAATGTTTCAACAAACTTAAATAATTATTGTTGAATTGCACATTAAAAATTTATTTCCCATGTAATTTCATAAATGGAAAGTTGTCACATTTTGTTGATTGAGAAGACAGACAGGACATCAACAAATTGACAAAAGCTGGATTCCCCAAATTAAATCAATGAGGAAACTGTAAATTAGCTGAAAACGGAGAAAAAAAATGTTCAAATTAATACTGGGAGATCAGAGCTGATTTTGTACATATTTGTTTTGATCAAACCACATACGACTATAATTTGATTGATTCATCTAGCTCTCAAATCCGTAATGAACAGTGGGGGCGATGTCAGTCAAGGTCATTTGAGGTCCGCCTAGAACCCTGGAAGTTTAGGGTTCTTGATGGCCCCCAATGATGCAACCTGAGATATATTGAAAGTTAAGTTCAAATCAATACTGCAGTGGGGCTTTTGTTGGCACATATATATTTGTAGTGACCCACATCCAACAATATTTTGATTGATTTTTCAAAGCGCTCAATCACTGCATATTTAAATTTTTGTCATACGAAATCAACACATACCATAACTTGAAATGCAACATAGCCTGCCCTTAGCATCATTGGTGTTGACACATTAAGCTTTCCAAATGCAACACATGTAGGCTTTGTCTGTTTACGTGCCCTTTACACCCAAAAAGTAACAAAGGGTTAATGTACCAGGGTGCACCTCACTAAATAAACTCCTCACTTACTTAAACAATGCTCAATACAAAATATTCAAAAATCATTTTAAAAATATACTTGGTCCTGCACTTTTAAAAACCAAAAAAAAAAAAAATATTGAATCGTCTAACCTTTTATTATTTATTTCTCAATTTAATGTGGATAGTCCAGAAGAAGCCGTCGAGTTATTCTCATCCAATGAAACCACCCTCTACAGTAGTGAAAATGCCCAAGACTTGAAAAGCATCCGTTAATTTTGGAAAAAAGGTCTTGGGCTTGAAATCAAATTAGGGACCACACTTTTTCCACGGACCAGTGTATTCAAAAATACTCAAAGTTGGAAGTCAAAGGACCCGGCAGGTCATGATATAAAGGACCATTCTTTACACAATTCCCTCAAGGAAAGGGCCTAATCTATGATAAACAGATCGGCACGCTTGAATTTCTCACTATTTTAGTGAAGTGTACCCCTAAGGGTAACCAGGGACAAATGTTATCTGCCAAACTGATAATCACCCCATATTCCCCAGGGGCGGATCAGGGTGGCAAAAAGGGCCCCTTTGCGCACTGTTTAGAAAGTGAATATAGTAATTAAAAAGCCGTTTTCATCCAATCACAGCCAGTGGAGGCAATTTGTTAATTGTAATAATCGGTGACCAATTTCAAACTGCCAAGCAGAAAATTTTTGCTCATCAAATATGTTCGCTAAGCATTAAAGCAGACTGCAAGTACAATCGATTTTGTGTGCAGGTTTGGCTGGTAACCGAAGGAAATCTCCTCAGGGAAATATTTCTAAGCAGTTCGTCTCTTCGCGCTTCACGAAAGTTTGGCCCTTTCTAATAACCAGGGTTGTACCTTTTCACCTTTTAAATTATTTAGTGACTTTTGAAAGCATGACAGTCTGAGTCTGGCTATGTGGGAATACCCAATAACTGAATTGTTTATTCACAAAATTTTTCCCTTTATTAAAGAATAACCAGGGATGTTCATGCTTGGTTTCTTAGAAGGGCATGTTTGCTGTATGATAAACAGACACGTAAAACAGGTCGAAAGCACATCTAGACACTTTATATAAAAGTGCCGACTATTACAAATAAAACCTGTTAACTTATGTAAACCACAACATGCAACCAAATTTTCCAGTTATTCTGCAGAAAATGATTTGAACAATTATTTGACACCAGGGTATATTTAGTTGTTTTTCCCTCATATCGGACAACACTTGTATTTCTGCTCCAGGTAATACGAAAAAAGTGGATTTTTTCACTCCATTAAACTGAAAGTTAAATAATTTTGCATTTTTGGTGTAGTCTTCCCAATTGTTAGTTATAAGCAATTTTTGCAATCCTGTTAACATTTAAATTCTAAATATTCTGTTAAAGCATGAATTGCATCCATGTACATAAACTATTGTTCATTCCCTTTTCCCTTTTAACTGTTTGAATATCCAATTACCACAAATAGCATATTTGCATACATGTTTGTTTCTAAAACCATTAGACCAGCTTGGACTTACGGTAAATATAACATTCAGATGTTACAATAAAGTGTCTTTTTAACTTATTTTAAAGGGATATTTCCAGGTATTGATCTCGGAAGCCAACAAATTGTCAAATTCAAAGACGTGTTTAGCTTTTTATCATTTCAATCCTCATATTTGTGCGATGCGATATGTGCAATGAAAGATATTGCAGTGTTGGATTCCACGTAGGTCGAGAGTTGGATCAGGCCAGCCTTCCGTGTAGTGCAATACGACAACGCGTGAGCAATGCGCATATGCAAAGAAAGCCTGGCTGTAGTTCTCGATAATCGGATTTCAAACGATTAGCACTGGCTTAGAAATTTTACGACCTTGTGACTCCTGTTTTCTTCCTCCAAATTTTAGACATAATAAGCAAAGAGGCATTTTCTTGAGTAATGCTTCACCTCACTATTCTCTTTTGCAAAAAGCGAGAAAGTTATATTCAAACTAAGTCATTTAAAAAAGTGATTGAGCAAGAGAATTGACAATGAGGAATGTAACACATTGGAGGCAGAATCGCATGAAAGCAGCTGTAGAAGAATGTCCAATCAGATTTCTTCAATATAAACGCCCAACGCTTCAAAAAACTTGACATCATAAACCTACTGCACAAACTTCCATATAGGTTTGCCTTGGGGTTTTGACAAAGTCTTCAAACGTTTATAGGTCAATTAGGTTAACAAATTAACTGAGAAAAAGATACAGCGTAATCCATTGCTGTCAGTTAAAGGAAAGGTATAATAATTACCAGATTAACAAACACTATCTAAAAACTTACTTGAGATATCAATCATTCTGATAAATTAGTTTGACTGAAGTATTTTCATCTTGGAGAAAACAGGAAATGTTTTGTTTAATTAACCCTCCTACTACTACAAGGGTCAAAATTTCAAAGTTCATGCTAGTGCATATCTACAGCACTTACAGGTCAAACACTGTCAAACCTATTATTATGCAGTACATCAATCAGTCAAAACAGTCGACTGTTTTGACTGGTATCAATAAAAAACACTACCATGCAATGTTGAAAGGTAGTCAAAATGAATTGCCCGTTTTTGACTGGTAAAACACTTTTGTCAAAAATGAGTTGACTGTTTTAATTTGTACATGTAATGTGGATGGTGGTCAAAATGAGTTGGCGTTTTGGACTGATATGGCCAAAATATATTAATTTATCAGTCAAAACAAGTCATTGATTCCTAGCCTAAGTGGCCCTGCAAAATTGATTTATCAGTCAAAAACTATCATTGTTTGTTCAGTCAAAACAAGCCAGTGATCCCCCAAGCTGATAATGATCTTATCAGTCACCAGCAGTCAAAGCACAGTGTGGCAGCTACCCAAAATGGTCAAAACAAAAAATACAAACGTTTTCATTGTTTTCTACAAACCATGAATACCTATTGTGATTACATAAAACCCACAGGTGTTTAGGCCAAAGTTAGGGGTATCTGTGCAATTGAAAAGTTCCCAAAATGTATTTCGGGTTTTGGTATATTTTTCCAAATAGTTAGGCGACACTTTTGGGACATACTGCTTGTGATTCATGAAATATTTTGTAAAATATCTCAACTGAAATTTATTTACTTCCTTCTTACAAGCAAACATAAATGCCAGAGAAAGAAGGATTTACACAGAAAATTTCGATGAGCAATATTTCCAGTTGATCATCTCAAAGACACAGACTTGAGTAAATTACAGTGCATTAAAACATCAAACTGCATTTAAATATCCCAGACTTAGCTCCGAGGTGTAATATTTTCCATGTCCTTGCACAGCAACACCTAAGCAGAGCATGGTTGAAACATTCCAGGTGACTGCATCGCGGTCATATGAGGCTCTGCTGCACTGGAAACTGTGATAAGAACCTGGAGCAGCTGAAATAAAAAAAAATAGGAAATGAAAAGATATTTTCATTAAAATTTAAAGGTACCATCTTTTAACTCTGTTTTCAAGAATTACTTCATAAATAATTATAATCAAGGTGAAAAAACAATTCCGTTTTCACTTTTAAGATGAAAGCACTTCAGAATGGAATCCCATGACTGAAAACCTGTACAAACTTTACACCATGTAAGGCAAAAGACAACACCGTTTATTTGATATTTGATCTGGTATATATTAATAATGATGTACCTTCCTTTAAGGATAATTCTGAATTCATCCTCAGGGAAAATTCCTTTGGCCAAAATGTATGAAATACTAACCTTGAACAGCAAATGTTTAATTTTTGATTGAAATCTTTGTTGTCTTTTTAGTCCTTTTTCCTTTCTTTGTTATAGCGCCTTTGTATCCTTTGGTAATTTTCCTCTCTATAAATCCAGTTATTATTATTCAATTGTGATCAGCAAACTGTAAATGAAATTCTTCACTGTGTCTTACCTGCGACGTGGCTTCTAGATCGGTGCGATAACGTCTGGGAATAGGAAGATGGTCCACGATCATAAGACCTGTACCAAGCAAGAAGATCTGTTACCAACTTCACAAACACTACAGAAATGCAGTTGTTAAACTATTTCTAATACACACCCCGTGTTGCATCTCGGGTTGCTAGACCATAGTTCACTTTTCTCTTTTGGTTATAATACAGTACTTTTATCAGTGAATAATCTACGTAGTTACGTATTAAACTAAACAAAAATAAATAAAAATGAAATATTAAAAATGTTGAGCGTGGTTGAATCATTGAAAGACAATGTCTAAGGAGGTAGTTAGTTGGTTACAGTATTTTGATCATTAGCTATGCCAGCATGCATTTTAAGGCAACTTGGGCTTTTGAGGTACATGTATTTGGAAATACCAGGAGTAATTCCTTTCAACAAGTCTCTGGACTGGAATCCTGTAACACAGAATAGGGCGTTATTTCGAGCCACCCAGTACAAAAAATGCTTCAATTTTACTGGTCAAGATAACATCTATCATCTTTTATTGGTAATCTGAAAGGAAATAGACAATAGATGTTGGGAAAATGCGTGGTGGTCGGAGAAAAAACAGAAGACTGCAATGGATATACAATGTTTATGTAACAAACGTTAATTTCTATTAAAACTAGCAGAATCCAAAAAGCTTGCAGGCTGTCTAATGAAAATCCAGCTTACACAAAAGTCACATGTTATCACTTGTGGACATAACATGCGTGGACGCATGTGTGTGTAAAGTTGTGGTTACATGTATTTACGCCTGCGACAAGAAAGCTTGCAGTTGACAGCAGTTGAAGCGTCTGATATCTGCACTTGTGGATAGCTAGCAGAAACCCGATAGCTTGCCGGTAGCAATTGGCTAGTGGTTTGCACTAGAAGGGTGATATAACTTGTGGATAACTTGTGGATACAAATCCATACACGTTGCTAGTGGATGCATGTTTTTTTCGATCGCAATGAAGCTTGCAGGTGCCGATATGCCCACACTATGAGAGTATGGACTAGAAGTTAAGAAATCCTGCAATCAAGTACAAATAAAATAGGTTTAAGTCCAAGTACTCTTAAGACCCAGAAAGGAGAAGACAAGGTAATATTGAATTTTCTTTTTGTCTTTACTGCAATATACAATGTACCTGGTCCTTTTGGTAATTACATGTACTCATTAGCCTCCCTACTACTACAAAGGGCAAAATAAAATAAATAAATAAAAATTGATATATACTTGCTTAAAGTATAGAGTGCATTTAAAATCAAGCGCTGTCAAAACCTTACGTGTACTAAGTACATTACAGGTCCAAATGATTCAACTGTTTTTTGACTAGTAAAAGCATTGTCTGGTATTGATCAGGGGTTCAGTCAAAAATGCCCCTGTGTGTACATTTGGGTCCAACAGTCAAAGCGGGCAGTTCTGACCTCTATAGCAACTTCTCACTCAAGTGCAGCTATAGTAGGAGGGTTAGTTGAATATTACAGTCCTAATCTTATATGCGAGGTACAACAATTTGTACACCAACTTGTACCATTTCCAATTTGCTGAAATGAGATAAAATGTATAAATTCAACAACTACCCATATCAAAAAACCCGTTCCATCTCTTAGTGTCAGCTGGACATTTGATACAGTTTTCTGTGAATTGGTGCCTGATCATGTAAATTAGAAGTTCTGAATGTTCAATACAAACTTTCCGATACAAACCTATTCAGAAATATTTCAACACCTAGTCTTGATCCAGTGAAAAAAAATAACTAGTGCCTACATTGTAGTGCAATGCGGGCCCTACGAACGTGTACAGTATATATTGTATAGTAAGAAGGATAGCCTAACTTGGGCTAAAGAATCAAATTATGGACCATTAGAAAACAACGATAGAATTCCAAACACAAAAGCGTTTAACATGTTGACTGAAACATGTAACAATGGCCCAATGAAATTTTTCTTACCAAACAATTTTTGTTTGGTCGGAAGATTTGTTCCAATATATACTCTTAGTGTATTGCGTAATGGTTAGTCCAGCTTAGGCAATATCCCGGACTAGGGTAGAGGGGTGTAAATGGAGAATCTTTGAATCTGGTTTTATGTTGTTTACCTGGAGCGAGAACGCGTCATGCCTTGGATTGTCGGGCAGTCTCGGCATAATGGCCCCAAGATACCACATCAGTAACACTTGTCGTCATTAAATGAGCGACCACCACCACCACCACCACCACCACCACCACCACCACCACCACCACCACCAGGCCCACCACCTCCACCACCACCACCACGGCTGCCTCGGCTTCGGCGTTTCTCCCTGTTGCATGTTCAACTTCAACACGTCGCCCCAAAATGGTACTGTTGTTAGAAAGCATATACACAATTAGAAAAAATATTTTTAAAGTTTAGCTTTGCATGGTGGACTATTGTTATCTGTTCATGGTATCACTATGTGGTTTTAAATCTAAATTATTGCTAGTAAGTGAGATAACAACCGTATACATCTTCTCTATGAACATTGCAACTAGCCTGCACCGTGTTAGGAAAAACTAGAGAAGGTGTAAATGCTTCTGCATAAGAAAGCTCTTGAGTGGATCCTGATTTTGATTGAGTTTTGAACAGGAAGACAGAGCACCTAAGTTAAAAAGCTTCACTGCTAACCCTAACTTGGCTCCTTTTGAATATCTCCTTACATATTAACAGGGCTGGGCGGGTATCTGGATACCCAACTGAAACTGTCATTACCCGATTATTTAAGCCACACAAATGTAAGTCTCTGATTTTTGTTAACATTTTTCGTGTGGGGAATGGGGATGCTACGAGTCGTGTTTAATATAGAAACAGGAAATTATTACAGTAGGTCCATATTTATCGAGACAGGAGAAAATTCTGTTCATATTGGTTTACTTTATAATTTGGGAGTATTTACTTGTTTATGGGTACCGGTATCCCGAACATTTCCAATTTGGGTATCCGTACCTGGTATAATGAAAAATGCACAGCCTTAATTAGGTGCCTTTCCTCTGCACAGAATGCACCTAGATGGAGTGTCGTGGTGAGCGGGTCTAGCTTACCGGACTCAAGTTCTGGTGTTAGCAGCAGAATGTGGGTTCAATCCCGGCCGTGACACTTGTGTCCTTGAGCAAGACACTTAACCATAATTGCTTCTCTCCACCCAGGGGTTAAATGGGTACCTGTGAGGGCAGAGTTGGTTGGTTGATTGGCCCTATATGCGCTGTAATGGCAGCAATTGAGCTATACTCCAGGGAGCTGAGATGGTTTCAGGAATGATTTATGAGCTTTATGAACCTTATGAGCAGGGGTAATAATAATATAATGCGCTTGAGCACCACTTAGTTGGTGGATACGTGCGCTATATAAGTCCACACATTATTATTAGATAATTCCTCTATTGTTTGAATGGATCAACAACGACCAATAGTTTTTTACAGGCCATTATGTTTTTCCTAGGGATCTTAATTATGTGCAGCGGCAACCGGGGGGAGGGGGGGGGTTAACACTACCACTGACTGAACTGTACAACTTACGTTTCATTCAGCCCCCTAATGGCTTCATTAGCATCTCTTGATTCCTCAAATTCCACAAAAGCAAAGCCTGGGGGGTTTCTAGCCACCCAAACATTTCTTAGTGGCCCGTATGTGCCGAATGAATCCTCGATGTCTCGGCGATTTGCATCATCCCCAAGGTTTCCCACGTAGACCTTGCAGTCCAGATAACTAGAATCTCCGTAGCGCGACATCTTTAAAGATGTTTACCTACAAATAAGTAGTTTAATATGGGAAAAGATTAACATTTTGGGGAAATTATAAAAATGTCCAGCACTCGTTGTCCGACGTCCCAGGACAACAAAAACATTTTGTCGGGCAACCATAATTTACTTGTTGCAAGCCGGACGAGCAGTTACTTTTTTTGTCTGTAAACAAACCTTTAGTTTGTTTAAATCAACGATATCTGTGTGAAATTTTTTAGTTAAATAAAATATAAAAAAAATAAATAATAAATTTTAAAAAATGTTAGGCAAATTGTTAAGCAAAAATTTAAAAAGTAGGGCAAATAAAAATTAATTTTGGATAAATTTAACTCTGTTCGAATTAGTTTTACAGTAACTGTTAGGGCTAGTTCATTGTTTGTTAAATTTGTAAGCCGCGATATCTAGTAATAGGCAAGGGTACAATGTCGAACCCAACCACCGTTTTTCCTCACTCATAACCAATAATGTAATCTTCCCTGCTCGGTAAGCTGGTATACTTCAAATTATCCCTGAATTTTTTTTTTAATAAAAAAAAAATCAATAAAAAAAAATCAATAAAAAAAATCAGGCATTTGGGTACAAGTTGACTTTGGTAAAATGTTTTGGGAAATGAGTAGACCTGGGTATGAGTTGACCAAAATGACATGGGTATGAGTTGGCGCGATATCTTTTCAAATGGTAAACGTTACTAGTTAGTATTTTGAAACATTAACCCTCCTATTGGTATAACAATCAAAGACACTCAAAATTTGTATGTCACTCCCAACCCATTGACTTTGTGCAGTGCACTCAAATAAATGCAAGGACATGTGGCTCTGGTAGGAGGTCAAACCAAAACCATTCGACTGTAACTTATGCAGTACATACACAGCTCTGTGTGACTCTGCATATAACTTGTAAGACATACACAAGTGTGTTTGACTTTTCCACTATCTCCAGCACTCTTATACACATGTGTGAACAATTGGCAATGCAACCAAAAATACTCAAGTGACTGTCTGTGGGTGCAGTGCTTACTGGGCCAAATTTCAGCCTGGGCATAGGAAGGTTAAACAAAATAAATTTAAAAAACCTATAAGTGGCAGTTGGATTAGACATTCTTTCCACAGCCAATTTCATGCACAATTGTTTCTGAAATTTACAGAATCTTTCCACCCACGGACGAGAACAATTCTTTTGACATGTTAGGTAAAAAGTATAGTGGTCCACCCAACGTTGTCTTTGTTGTTGTACCCCCACAGAATAATGTTAAACTAGCCGCAGTACAGTATCTCACAGGTCTTGTCATTGGGTCGAATCAGACCTAAGAGCTTACAGACTTTGACTTGGAAAGTTTGGGTGACCCTCAGGGGAATTTTGGCTGCTTTTCAACATATCAAAAAATACCTTAATGAGAATTCCTTTATAAAGAATGAACCAGTAATTTAAGTCATTTATCTTTTAGATTTATCAGCAACCTTGATCAGTACCAATAAAAATTCAAAAATTTTGACTGTTTTGTCGAGCAACTCACCGAGTAAATGAAATTCCATGCCTTCGTATTTAAAGTCAAATTAGATAGGTTCCAAAGATTGGTCTGTACTATTGCATATACTTTAATATGGATTCCAGACTATTGGGCGACATTAGTCCGAATGCCTCTTTCGTTTCAGTCTCTATTTTTAGAATAATTATGTAATTTGTCGCTGTGAACGTCAGAGCATGGCTCCTACTCCATACGCTAAAACATGTAAACCTATAATTTCTCCTTCCAGAAAATCTCTCCGCTTTTAAAATTGTATGGAAGAGGCATTGGACTAGAGTGACATATGACGTGCAACCGAGACTCCAGAAAAGCGAATCGGGTCAACCTGCACTCAAGTCAACTTTAACCCAAAACATCTTACCCAAGTCAACTTTCACTCAAGGTCAACTCATACCCAAGTCAACTGCATACCCAAGTCAACTCGCACTCCAAGTCATACGTCGATGAAAAAAGTAATAAAGGAAACATGTAATTTTTGCTTATTTAGGCTATATTTTTTGTTTTATAGCTGAAGTAATTCTTTAAAAAAAAGTAAAGGAAAGATATAATTTTTGGGGTAAGTACTTTTGCCGTTATTTTGACTACATTTTGGTATTTTCGCTACGTAGAAGAAAACTAAGGAAAAGAAGATTCAGAAAAAGAAAGGTCAATATGCAAAAAGAAAGATTAATTAAGCCTTAAGGACGCAAAAAATTACATGTTTCCTTTATTACTTTTTCATCGTATGACTCGGGTACGAGTTGACCTGGGTACGAGTTGACTTGGGAATTCAGGTCAACTCGTACCCAAGTCAACTCGTACCCAAGCGCAGATATGTAGTTTAATCAGCCAACGCGTTGCCTCGAGCGCGGTTAAGTTCAAATGGCCGGCACCTCCAATATTGTTACCGAGATGCACATCATGCCCATCATGATGTCCAAACAAGGTATTAGCCAGCATTGCATCCCTATTTTATTTTATTAAATGTAGTACGCCTTTTGAAGACGCCCCACTAATCTTTCTTTTAGCTAAAACTTGTAGCTTTGCATGGTGAGGATGATAAGTAAGACTAATTGCGGTGACACCATGTGGAATCTCAATTGAGTAGTAATTAGTTCTGAAAAGAACTGGTGGTACAACTCGACGTTTCGATCAGTATGCTCTGATCGTCCTTTTAGTTTTAGCGTATAAAAAATATTAAATATTGCGTGGGTACGAGTTGACTTGGGTACGAGTTGACCTGGGTAGGATGTTTTGGGTACGAGTTGACTTGATTCGGGTCATTGTACATGCACAGTTAGTAGCAACTATTGATAGGATCCTTCTATTTTCTGAAGGGGAGGATTTTTTTTAGAAGGGAAATCAAGTCCGAAAACTATCATAACAAAAGTGGATTTTAATGTTAGCTTTCGTTTCTGGAATTTCCTCGTTTCTGTACCCCCAAAATCGATAGAATCATTTTTTAACTTATGTTAATGGTTGCAAAAAAATTCCCCAAAACCCTTAAAAAGTGGCAGTCGGATACGACATTCTTTCCAAAAAATGCTTGCATGTTCATCTTACTTATTGCGCATGCAGTCAAAGTCTGTAGCTCTTAGGTCTGATTTGACCCAATGTCAATGACAAGACCGATAGTCGATACAGTTTCTGCAGCTTAACGTTAAATGTCCTTTTTTATTTTATTCCAAAAAATCACTTTGAAACTTTGGGCTTGGCTGGCTTGGCCTTTGGATTTACACATAAGGTAGCCTAGTACATGAATGATATTATTATTACAACTCATTATGGCAGTTGACAGGACATGCACTGCAGGGGAAAAGGTAAAAATCATACCCAAATCAACTCATACTCCAAAAATTTACGAGTTGAATTTGGTACGACTTGACCGACAGTCAAATCGCATTGCACAGTTAACACGAACTGACGAAGCTGGCAACTAACGCATCAAGCATATCGCATATGCATGCGTTAATGTCAACTGGTGATCATCAACATGCTACTGTTAACTGTGTTAACTGAAATTCATTGTAACTCTGCAGGACTCTCGAACAAACATGTTAAAAAAAGTGGCCTATCCTGTAACACTAGTGCTAACAATATAAACTTAAGGGTAATACTTTACAAACAAGATATTACAACTCAAACAGCAACACATGTCCTTTTTGTAAGTATAAAACTGGAAGAATTAAATGTTACAAACCATTCACGAACTGACGAAGCTTCCAACTAAACCATAAAGAATAACGCATATGCATGCTTAAATGAAAACTGGTGATAATCAACAACATGCTACTGTTAACTGTATAAAATGCAGGCACACAATGAAGCTGCTGTGCACCAACGAAACTACATGTAAACGCCGCCAACCTTGTCCTCATTCGCGGAACGTGATAGACTATGGAGACGAGGTTGATGTCTGGATGATTCTCCCCATTTTTTCTCTTGAATTTTCTGACCTGAGTAGTAGGGAGGTGAAAGTGGGAGATTGGGTGAATCAAAGATATTAGTATTACATTTATATTTTGAGTAGGGCCTACACACAAATGACAAAATATTATAAAAAATTTGTATGATTTTATGTAAAATTAAAAAAAGAGCCACCGTAAAATTGCTGATCATATCAAAACCTTAATAAAATAAATCACGTAATCACGTATTGGCAACAACAACAAAAAATAATAAAAAATAAAGATGGCCGAAAATAAGGCGCGTCACCACACCGATTTTGAAGCCGAACGATGACCAGACACCTTTTTTTTGCCTTACCAACCTAAAGGACCTGTAGTATAAATGCAAAATAATGGTTATTGGCCTTACGTTTCGAACCTAGCAGGTTCTTTCTCAAAGGCTTTTTGCCTTTGAGAAACAAAAACAAAACAAAAACAAAAACACAAACTGCTAGGTTCGAAACGTACAGATATACTTTTAGGTGAACTAAAAAGAGGTTACTGGTATGATAAGTTGTTCATGCTGCGAGAGTATAGGTGCAGACACCAGTTTGACTGATTCAAGTATTTTTGTGATGGGAGGGGGTTTCCTCTTCGAACCCCCTGGATTGTTTTACGTGGGAGCTCTTCAAATAATCCCATTCCACCCTCCAACTGATCCGCCACATTCGGGCAAACTCCATCATTCACGGTGAAAGAAACATAATTGACTGGATAGAGGATTAGCGCAGGAGTTTTTCAATGGGGGCCTGGCCCAGAGGTATGGGTTTTTCCCTTTTCTTGTTCTTTTCTTTTTTAGAGGGCACTATCAGGATTTTTCGTGGGGCACCTGGGGGCACTGGAAATTTGGGGGAACGTGCCCCCACCCCCCCCCCCCCCCCACCCCCGTGGCTATGCCGCTGTTTATTAGTGAAGCCATCACAAGGGCCATTTTACCACTCGCATACAAAATAAACACAATTGAGAACTCCAAAACAGGAACACAATGTGTATAGCAATGCATGGAGGAAGATTGCGAGGCGTGGTTTTGAGAGTGGTAATGTGGCGGTGGCCACGTTAGCACGTAAGTGCATGACCCTCGATCTAGAATGCTGTAGTATATATAATCACGTGATTGAACTGCATGGCCGGCCGCGGGAGATATCTCGGATGCGTGTGATCGATCGTGAATGTACTAACTCCATGGTATACTACAATTTAACTCAGAACAAGAGACTGACGTATTGATCGCTGAAAACATCTTCATTTAATAGTCTTTTGGCAGGTAAGATTATTAGGATCGAGATCGTTCAAACCACAACATCGTGATAATAAAGCAATGACTGCCTATGACTGGAAGATGCATCCAGTAGAGATGTTATTGTTTTTGGTGATTACTGCGAAGGCATTCTTTTTATTAGGAAACAACTAGGTCAACTCTCGTACACGTAACATACGCATATCATAACTCGTACTCATTTTAGTCAACTCGTACGCATACATGTACTGTACGCGTGCCAACTCGTACTTTTACCAACTCGTACTCATTATAGTTAACTGGTAGGCCTACACCTACCAACTCGTACGATTGTAAAATATACAAGTTGGCAAAAGTACGAGTTGGTAGATGCATCCAGCACCAGTAGAGATGTTATTGCTTTTGGAGTTTACTGTGAAGGCATTCTTTTTTATTAGGAAATAGCTAGGTCAACTCGACATACGTAGGTCCTACGCGTGCCAACTCGTACTTTACCAACTCGTACTCATTTTAGTTAACTGGTATACGCCTGAATTCAAGTCAATTCGTACCCCTACCAACTCGAACGAGCACATGCCAACTCGATCGTAAAGTATACAAGTTAGCAGAAGTACGAGTTGGTACCCGGCGAGTTAGCACAAGTACGAGTTAACTCGTACAGTATTCAGTGAACATACCTAATTATATTCTAATTTCTTCTCGCCCATTGATTTACAGGTATATAATGTACCCATTCATAATTGTATGATATTTTATGATTTAATGAAAATTGAAATAATTGTATATTCAAGGACTCTTCCTGTTTAACATTAGTAAATAGTAATATGATCGTTTCAGAGCAGTTCCTTTTACATCATTTATTTATAAAAGTTAGTCTTGTCATGGAGGTAGAATTTTCCCTCCATGGTCTTGCTGAAGATTCCTTTTGAACAGTCTTTTGTTAAAAACTAATTAAGTTAGCTGTTGTAGCTGCATGTAGTATAAATGGTTTTTCAGAATATTTTAGTTTGAAGAGTAATATCCTTCATATTGTGTTATTTTACATTTGATAAAACCTGACTAGAACAAGGTGAACTTCAGCTCCATACTAAGTTAGAATCCTTGGGTACAGATCAACAGGATTGCAACAATTGTAAGAACTTGAGTATGGAGAAGAAAACTTATTTATAGAAGACTTATTTATAGTTGGCCAGAAAATAAAGTCCAGCTTATCAGTGAAGTTTACCAGACATTGTTTATTGGTAGTCCTGAGGGAAGACCCGAGGTCGTCCTGAGGTGTTGTGTCCATGGCAACAAGGGCTTATGGCCACAGGAACATTCTGAGTTGTTTCTATATTATAAATGCTGGATATTATGTGTATTTATATGTTTAAGTGAATGCGTGTAACAATGGTGTAAAATATTGCTCAGTGAAGCCTGCGAGAAAAGAGGCGATAATGTGCAGTGCGCCACGTTAGGTTCCATCAACAATATAGTAACAGAAATTACCTCAAATTCGGTTAAGTTACCTCAAATTCGGTTAAGGGGTTTTGGAGTAATTCCTTTAATAAAGTTGTTAAATAAAATCAAATAATTTAATGAAATTATTGGTAAAATTGTGGAGATGAAAGCTTGTTTAACCCATTAACTGTCAATTGTACGAATTCATGCCAAATAATGAGCCTCCAACAACACGTCCGGCATATCAAGACTACCCTCCATCGCAATGGCTACCAGCAAACCCATCCCCAACCCCAACTGCAGGATATCCCTTCGGTCAACATCCCACACATTCAGTATGTCTCCCGTACATTGTCCCGCTGCGCTTCCCAACAGCTCAGGCGCATCTTCAACCAAGCTATAACATCAAATTCTACCATTCAGGTTTCCCGATGCCCATCAACTCCAAGGTTCTCTTCACACCCACAAGGACAAGCATGATCACAGCAACCGCCTGGGAGTGTATCGTATCCCCTGTGAATGTGGACAGTTCTACATATGGGAAACGGAATGCAATTCCCACCAAGCTCAAGGAACATTGAGCACACGGACAACGAGGGGATTTTGACAGGTCATGACATCGTGAAGCACGCCTACAACGTAGAACATAAAGTCAACTGGCAGAAAGCAGAACTAATCATTCAAGTCCGGAAATAATAATAATAATAATAATAATAATAATAATAATAATAATAATAATAATAATAATAATAATAAAGGAAAACAAGATCTTTCTTTTCATGCTGTGCTAACGCATAATAATAATAATAATAATAATAATAATAATAATAATAATAATAATAATAATAATAATAATAATAATAATAATAATAATAATAATAATAATAATAATAATAATAATAATAATAATAATAATAATAATAATAATAATAATAATAATAATAATAATAATAATAATAATAATAATAATAATAATAATAATAATAATAATAATAATAATAATAATAATAATAATAATAATAATAATAATAATAATAATAATAATAATAATAATAATAATAATAATAATAAAGATTTGTAGCGCGCACATATCCACCCTGCTGGGCGCTCAAGGCGCGGAAACAAAGAAAAAACATGAATACAAACAATATACAATGATAGCATAGGGAAAAAATTATGTACTGAGATACATATACCTACAATGCAATTACAAATATACATCATCTTTGAAGAATTGTGACATAAGATGAGTTTTAAGTATCGACTTAAATCTAGTTATACTATGACAAGATTTGAGTTTAGTTGGAAGATGATTCCAGAGTCTCGGAGCCGCGACAGAAAAAGACTTATCACCCCAGTTCCGTTTTGAAGTTGGTTCCTTTAGGAGTGACATGTTGCTGGAGCGCAAATTGCGTGATGGAGTGTAGACTTTAAGAAGTTCAGATATATAACTTGGAGCAATGTTATTAAAAGATGTGTGAACAATTAGCATAAGTTTAAAAACAATTCTCTGTGAAACAGGAAGCCAGTGCAGCTCTTTCAAGATTGGCGTGATATGGCTGTTATGGCATGATTTTCTGGACAAAGTCACAACACGAGCTGCTGTGTTTTGTATGTGCTGAAGACGAGATATTTGATTCTGCGGGAGACTGTAGAGGAGAGCATTCTCGTCATCGAGCCGTGATGTGACAAACGCGTGTATAATTTGTTCAGCAGCATTTTTATTCAAGTATTTTCTTATTCGGCTAATATTTCTGATATGAAATGATGATATGCGAACAATGTTGGAGATATGCGGTTTGAAAGTCATTGTCGAGTCAAATATAACACCCAAATTACGTGCTTGTGATGAGGGGGTTATCTGCGAGTCACCAATTGTAATAAATGGAAGATAAACTTTAGACAATTGCTGACGTGATCCAAATAGAACAAATTCTGTTTTTTCATCGTTCAATTTCAGGAAGTTTTGTCTCATCCAACTTCGAATCTCTTGAATACATTTCTCCAGTGTTGTAATGCAGGAATCGGCAGGTTCGGCAGGAGCCTTGGGGGTACAGAATAGTCAAGAATAACAGGCTCGGAGATAGCGTTACCAATACAAACATGCTGAGGCCTATTTAAAAGGTAGGACCTACACCAATCCAGGGCTGTGTCATGTATTCCAAGATGATATTGAAGGCGGGAGAGAAGGATTTTGTGATCGACCGTGTCAAAAGCGGCGCTTAAGTCTAACAAAACTAATGCAGTGATTTTTCCATCATCCATGGCAGATAAAATGTCATTGTTGACGCGGAGAAGAACAGTTTCCGTTCCATGAAATGGTTTATAGGCTGACTGAAATGTGTCCGACAGGTTATTAGCACGAACATGGTCAGAGATCCGTGATGAAACAACTCGCTCGATTGTTTTTCCAAGGTAGGCCTACCGGTACTTTAAATTCGCTACTGGTCGGTAATTTTTGAAAACTTCCTTGTCCAAATTGGGTTTCTTCAGGAGTGGTTTAACATGAGCATCCTTCTGGCTATCAGGGAAACAACTGGAAGAAAGAGACCTGTTTATAATAATTGTGATATACTTAAGTAAACACATCAATATTTTGTTTTATTAGCGAAGTTGGTACTGGATCAAGTTCACATGATTTTGATGGCGATTTCATGAAATGGCACTCAAGACGCATCAGAGAGACTAGAGGCCATCGAATTCCACAAACATCACACCGTTAACCAAGACATCGCGGCTTCACCTCAGTGAAATCAGGCATCCCAACTAACGGTTCCCTATATCCACGGTCATCAGCCACCCCAGGCTTGGGACTTCTATGGCTTCAGTCACTATCCCACCCACTCTTCTCTATTACCCTGCGCTTTCTCCTACTGACACGAGTCAGTGAGCACACACCATATATGCAAGCGCGCCCAAGCACGTCCAGTCTCTATGGTCCCACCTTCGCTTCTCATCGAGCGAATCACCCGCCCATCCTCCACTCAGCTAGAGTCCGACATTCTCCTGAAGACGATCAAAGTATACTCATTACTGATCGAAACGTTGAGTTTCTCTCCTGTGGTTGTTCTCGGAACCAGCAATTATTACAACTCCTAGCCCTAATTATAGAGTGTATCTGTTGCTACCTATACTTTTTGTAATAATTTTATTTTGTATTTAACGGAACCTTAATTTCAAAAATATTTTAAAATGTAAATGAATATACTCTTATATGAAAAAGTTAAATATTTGCAATTTTGTTGAGATATTAAGGTAGAAGTATCAGACAACTACAGTGACGGGTAATTATCAGATTTTATCAAATTAACAGATTGTTACGGTAACTATTACTAATGTGATGTAAGTTGGTATACGTATCAACCATCTTGAGAAATTATTTCGTCTGAAGTGTTTTCATCTCAGAGAAAACGGATATTAATATTTAAAATGTATATTGTTCATTTTCTCAATAACGTGAGCACATGTTGTGATGATTTTATGTGTTTGTGGGTGTGTGTGTGTGTGTGCCGTGCACACGTATTTTATACCCAAAGTAGTTAAATTTTTGGACTTTTTAATGAGAAAATAGTGCAAATGCCTTCATAATTTTTTATTGTCCGTTCCTCACGCTATTCCAAAGGTTTTGTATACTGGTACTCAACAGACATTCCAGTCCCTCACATTTTAATAATCTCACCAAAATCGCAGGGATTAATGCAAACAATTGTTTAATTATTGGCTACAATTAATAATAATAATAATAATAATGTGTGGACTTATATAGCGCACGTATCCACCAACTAAGTGGTGCTCAAGGCGCATTCTTTTTTACGTGCATTACACAACACACGGGACCTACGGCTTTACGTCCCATCCGAAGGACGAAGCAATTACGGTTAAGTACCTTGCTCAAGGACACAAGTGTCACGACCGGGGCTCGAACCCACACCCTGCTGCTGGCAACACCAGAACTTGAGTTCGGTGCGCTAGACCGCTCGGCCAATAAAGAGTCAGTGGTTGTATTTCAAATGAAATATTATAAATCTACTATTGTTTTGAAAGAAATGTCTCATTTTGTCCGTCCCTCACACGAAAAATGTCCGTCCCTCACGCTAAATTTAATCCACTCTCTGATCTTAACATTCCTGTATAGTGAGTTGGGTATTATTGATTGTAAATTGGAGAATGTTTCCATTATTGTGTTAAATTAAGTTGACAATGTTTCCAAGTTTCAGTTTTAAAAATCGGAAATTGTGAATAGCCTATTGGTGAAGATAGTCAGTTTTATTGGTATTTGTCCATCTTTTGCCAGTATAAGGGCCAAATATAAATATTTGATTAAAAATAAACCAGAATAATTTGGCACAGCAATGTCCATACCTCACGTGACGGATGGATTTAGGATCACACTCGTAATAGGGATGTTAGACCCAAAATTCAAATTCCTTGTTTCTCTACAAAACTCATATCAAACTTACAAAACTTACAAAAAATATCAAAATTAATTTTAAAAAATACACAAATTGATGAAACGGTTCAAAAGTTACAGATTTTTAAGTAGTTAATATTCGGGGTCCTTCCTGAAAAAAATGCAATGGAACTTTTCTGTATAAGCGTGACACCGTGAGTGAAAACGTCCAAACTGATTCTTGTGTACTTTGTGTCTATTTTAATATGTTATATCTCCAAATCCATTCATATTAATACAACACTGAAATCTTAAAGGCTGAACATCTGTCACAAATGTTTTGTCCTGTAAGAGTACATGATATAGTGTTCTTCGGTGATTCATTATATTCTTATTTCACAAGCCCGTCACAGTTGGCGTAATAAGTTCAATAGGCAGAACAGCCAAAAGGGCAAAGAAGGGTGACCCTTCCAATCACTGAGTGCGTTACGGATCACGTGATGCATTTCCTGCTATTCCGTGTTAAACTTACTCCATGTACACAGTTTTTAAATCGCAAAACATTCCTATTTAAACACGTTATTTCTCACTTGATTATTCAATAAATTCCGATATTTAGGTTCCTAAAGTAAATATTATTCATTTGGAACGCTGTCACAAGTTTCGAAATTTCTTTAGGAGACCACATATCCGCTGTCAAATTCCCAGCTTAATATCGGCAACACCACCGTCAAAATCAAAACGGGGGCCCACAAAATGCGTCAATCAAAAGTTGATCCCGATTAATAATGGATCTTAAATTTGGTGAAAATGTACAAAAGATATTTATAAGTATTCGTGTAGCACGATCAGTTCAAAAACATGAAATATTAGGCCTGGATGTTAGGCATGATTTCAACCGATCCGTACACCCGAAATGTGGCTTGTTTCGGTAATCGTCGGAACTGTGTTTGGATGTATTTGGTATGAATGGGACTTCCAAATATGGGCAATGTGGGAGTCCAGGATTACCTTTTGATTCATCCGACATTGCCCGAGCTTGCAGAACAGCCGATTCGGTTTGGTGCCGCGTGCACTTTTCCTCGATTTCAACAAGAGCTGCACAGCAAGTGTTAAAAATGTAACCATTTTCAAGCAGTACTATAATAGCACTTTTCCTTTTTTTATTCGTAGGGAAACTTGGGTTTTATTGAGAAGAAGTCTTCCTCCCTTCAAATGTGGAATCATAATTGAAAACAATTTTGAAAAGGGCATGTTTTTGCACTCGTACTAGTTTCTGTGTGTGTGTACGTAACGCTGTGGTATTTCAGGATTTATTACTGGTTCCTGTGACATGCCTACTTGTAATTGAAACTTTCACAGGTTTGTTGTTTAATGATCTGGATTCAAAGAGATGAAGATTGTACTCGCTTTGAATAAAGATCATTAAAGAACCAACCATGGTTTATTTCAGCATTTTACGTTTTGTTGTTAAAAAACTATTGGAAATGTATTTATATTTTTGTATTCATTCTACCATTATATTTTGGAAAAAGTACTCTTTCCCAAACTGGAATTTTTTAAAAAGAATTATAAAATATAATCATAATATTTTGAATAAATCTCGAAGTGGTGATCATAGTTTTCTATCGCAATTCCTGTCACAGGTTAACTGTCGGGAAAAAGTTGAGTCGAGGCTGAAGATGCCAAAAGGTACCAGTACATCTCCTGAAACTGCGAGTGCCAGTATGGCTTCTCCCAGGAGGTCAGCGAGGCAAGCGGAACGACGGAAGAGAAAACGTCAAGAAGAGGAAGTCCAAGCGGAAAAGAAACCCAAACGGGAAAGAAACAAGAGCTCCAATCGCAGTCGAGGTGCCAAACGCCCAGGTAATAAGGGAGCGTTTCAAAACTCAAAGAGCTTGAAAGTTCCAGTTGGAACAATGACCGTTCCCATCGGGAAAACACGCTGTTCTCACCGGGAACGGGCGGCATACCATTTGGGAATGCTTTGGGAATACATTCCACTCACTCTGTCGTGGCCGAGCGGTCTAGCTTACCGGACTCAAGTTCTGGTGTCAGCAGCAGAATGTGGGTTCGAATCCCGGCCGTGACACTTGTGTCCTTGAGCAAGACACTTAACCATAATTGCTTCTCTCCACCCAGGGGTTAAATGGGTACCTGTGAGGGCAGAGTTGGTTGATTAGCCCTATATGCGCTGTAATGGCAGCAATTGAGCTGTATACTCCCCAGGGAGCTGAGATGGTTTCAGGAATGATTTATGAGCCTTATGAGCAGGGGTAATGATATAATGCGCCTTGAGCACCACTTAGTTGGTGGATACGTGCGCTATATAAGTCCACACATTATTATTATTATTAACCACTTTCAATATCTGGCTAGACACATTTAATTTGGAGCAGTTGTTTTTCCTTGTGGGAACACTGTCAACCATTCATTTCAGGAAGGCACTGATGAATTCCCTTTTGAGTTCTTTCTTGTTGATAATCTTTATGAGTTGAATTTCCTGATGCTAGTATGTTTAACAGTGATGAAAATATGGCCCATTTTCATATTTACCCCCCGGAAAAAAAATTAATTAATTAATTAAACAAATAAAAATAAATAAATAAAAAATAAAAATCCCAAAAAGGTGCCAAGCTCCCATATATAGAAACAACAAAAATTGTTTGGTAGTCACAGTACATGTACAGCAAATTGCTGTGTGAAATGATCTATTGTTGATCCAATAAAGAATGTATCGCTTTTTACACACTAGAAATAATGGTTCAAATGTACACCCTTAGGGGTGCATATCGTTGATATAATAGCAACACTCCTGTGGGTGCAGACTTGGCACCCCCTGGATGTGTGCCTCCACTACGGGTGAATATTTGCTCCTTTGAGGGTGAAAATCATGCACCATTTTCAAATGTGCCTAACTGAGCAAAACCTGCACCCCAGTTGCACCCTTAATTCTTAGTGTGTACAAAATCTTACTTGGTATATACAGTTCATGGTGATATCGAACAGACCTTGAGATCTTTCTGTCTGAGACAAAACTTCCAAGTTAGAATGTTCAACAGGTAGATGTTCATGTTATAGCATTGTGTCGTTTCTTTCTGTTCAAACGCCTTTCTGTGTCTTTTAGACACAGGTACACGTACACCAACAACTGATGAATCCGTTTATGAATCTGCCAAACTTCGCCAGGAAGGTAACGATAATTACAGAAGTGCTTTTCAACAAGGGATGCCTTCAGTCATAAAGCGTGCAAGACTAGAGACCGCTCTAAGGTTCTACAAAAGGGCGGCTAATGCAGCGAGTGGACGCACCCATTTGGCGGATTGGTCATCTGCCACAAAGAATTGCGGCATGGCATCCAAACGACTGGCCCAGGAGTTCATGGAAGAAGACAACCATGACCAGGGAAACAGTAAATCACTGGGTCTGTTCAAGGACTCCTTGAAATTTATGAGTCAGGCTGTGCAACGTGGGTCGTCTTCTCAAGGGTCAGCATGGGCTACAAAAGTGAAAAATGAAATGGAAGCCACTTACTTCGAAGTCCTGGAAATAACCAACTCATTTGAAGGTATTGAACCAAAGCTGCGAGAGCTGTATCAAGTGGCCAACTTAATGCCACTCGGAGTTATCTTGGCAAATGCAAAATTGCATATTGCCAGTTTACTCTTCAAGGAGTCTGTACGCCTCCTAGAAAAGGAGAACTTCAAAGACAGCTTAAGCTGTCTTCACGATATTCATCAGCCGGTCGAAGAAGGTCTTCGAATTCTTAGAAACAGCGCCATCAAAGATGATTACCAGGCCGAAGACCTTCGGCTTGACCTGAAGGTGATGAAGCGGGATACCATGTACCACATATCGACCGCGGAATCCCTCCAAGCCCGGAAATGCGGCGAGAAGATGCTGGCCGAGTTGCTGAAGAGTGAAGAATTCCTAGATATGGATTTGGTTTGGACAACCTTGGACTGGTTCAAGCAGGCCAGTCTCAAGGTATAGTGTAAAGCCGGTTCATATACTCTGCGGGAATGCAAAAGCGAAACATGTGACTGTGATGATAACCATTGTTGACATCTGGATATTTAGTCACTTCGCTTTGGCATTCACAGGAAGTATGAAGTTCATACCTGGACATACATGAAACCCATAGACAACAAAAAATGCAAGGAAACAAACTTTTGACTGCATCGGGCTAAGCCTGTGCCGGTTACACGGTTACACGGTTAACCGACCGTTTATCCGGTTACACGTTTACGATTTTTCGGTTCAGTTAATCGTAAAATAAAGTCAATTCAGAAGGTTCTGCGGTTGAAGCTATTTTCCTGTAAATTGCGATCTCGCTGTCGCTGATAACAAACTTGTTTTCTTTTCTTTTTTGTGATACATTTTCCAATCGGCAGGGCTTGTTGCTTATTATAGTTACAGTCTCAGTTAATCTGTGTTATCATGTACCGTAATTTCCGGAATATAAGCCGCGGCTTATACGTTGATTTTGACACGGTAAAAGTTGCCTGCGGCTTATACGCGGTGCGGCTTATACGCCGAGGTATGAATCTTGAAGAACAAAACACCGTTTGCACAATTAAGCAAAAATCGTTGGTAAACAGACAGAAACAGAAACCTAAAAACCTTTATTGTTCGTAGCGAAAATGGTCTGGTCATTGTCAGTTTTAGTGAGCGGACCTCGATACACACAGATTTATTCAAAACTTCTGAAAAAACCGTTGCAACGTTTAGCGCCAGCGACATCACAATCCACTACGTAGATCGTAGTCTATGCCATGCGTGTACCAGAGAGCCAATGGGAAAATTCGTTATATCGTAGTCTACGGAAGGAGCCAATAGGAAAATTCGTTACGCGTGGCAGGCGATGAGTCATCGTTTCGTTGGTTGCCGTTGTAGTGATTACATGTACGTTGTGCAGAAAGCAGGCAACCAGCGGGACTACGTTCGACATTCCCGAATGCCGTAAATAGTGATACGGGAATGGAACAGCAAAATAAAAATGGTGCAGAAATTTCGAGATAAATACTCGAGATAAACTCGAGATAAACACATGTCTTAAATATGAAATAATAACACGAACACACGACTAAAAAAGGTTGTGTTTTATTTATTTTTTTAAGTTGTTTTTTTCATTTGATACTTTTAACTTGAGAAAATCAGTTGATTTTTATTAAATTCTGTATGGCATACATTGATTATATTCCTTTCAAAATGTTTCGATCACCATGAGTATCGTACTATTGTGCGCGCCGGTTCGTAGAACAACCTATTTTTTAATCAACAATTTTTGACTGAGAGACGGACGGTTACACGTGTAACCGACCGTTTCAGAAACGGTTACACGTTTACAAAAATAACCGTAAACGCACAGGCTTACATCGGGCTATAACACTCAAAACTGCTGGCAGCTGAACACAATTTGCAATAGGGCTAAGTCAGACCGGCTCTGGTTTTTGTTTAAGTTGTTTTTAGGTGTTCGGTTTGGGACGAGCCCGAATGTTTAGGTGTTCGCATGCTAGCATATCAGCGCGAACACCTGTTGAAATTGTTCGAATTATTAGTTGTTCGTGCGAGCAGCGATGTTCGATACGGAAAGCGAGCAAAGAAAATTTTGGCTGATGCCGGACTCGAACCCGAGACCTCTCGAATACCAACTGATCTAACCAGCCCCTATGTTGGTGGGCGGTCGACTTATGCCAATTATTTATTGCTCTATGGGGCCATTTATTACATAACTGTCACAATTTGTGTGTAAATAGACTTCAGTTAATATATATTTATTTTTGGATGACATTTCTTACGGCTTCAGGCTGCTGAACGTGACCTTGAGCAAGAAGCAGCAGCCCTGAGTTACCTCGGCTTTATCCATCAAAAGATCCTCTTCTCTACCACCAAAAGCAAGCACTACTACAAGAGATGCCTGGAGTTGGTGGACGCAGCCAAGCCGAAGACATTTCTGCAGCAGGCGTGGTACCAACAGTGTGTTAGTGGGTTTAGCAAAATCCAGGATGCGGAACGCAAGAGAGATGAGGCAGAACAGCAGAAAATCAAAAACAAGGTCAGACGCCAGTCGATTTTTAAAACCATTTCATACACAATTTATTTCCGAAATGTGACGATGTCCGACGTATTGGTTGTCATATATATTAAGTACAAACAGTTTCGAATGACAGCACAATGCAATGCCAACATATGTGGCATTATATGTAAAATGTGTTTGTCACATCACGGCTCGATAACGGGAATGCTCTCCTTTACGGTCTTCCGCAGAATCAAATATCTCGTCTTCAGCACATACAAAACACAGCAGCTCGTGTTGTGACTTTGTCCAGAACGTCATGCCATATCACGCCAATCTTGAAAGAACTGCACTGGCTTCCTGTTTCACAGAGAATTGTTTTTAAACTTATGCTAATTGTTCACAAATCTTTTAATAACATTGCTCCAATTTATATTTCTGAACTGCTTAAAGTCTACACTCCATCACGCAATTTGCGCTCCAGCAACATATCACTCCTAAAGGAACCGACTTCAAAACGGAACTGGGGTGATAGGTCGTTTTCTGTCGCAGCTCCGAGACTCTGGAATCATCTTCCAACTAAACTCAAATCTTGTCATAGTATAACCAGATTTAAGTCGATGCTTAAAACTCATCTTATGTCACAACTCTTCAAAGATGATGTATATTTGTAATTGCATTGTAGGTACACGTATCTCGGTACATAATTTTTAATTTTTTCCCCCTATGCTATCATTGTATTATTGTTTGTATTCATGTTTTTCTTTGTTTCCGCGCCTTGAGCGCCCAGCAGGGTGGATATGTGCGCGCTACAAATCTTTATTATTATTATTAAATGGGCTGTAAAAGCTGAAATAAACCTGGGAAAGTAAGATGCTAGATTATTGACTGCAATAGACATCTTCCACAGCTGTATAGTTGTTCATACAGGCAAGATTTAATCAAATTAGCTAACAAATCTGGAATTTACCATGTTGAAAACAGCTGCAAAAGCACCAACCATCCTGCAGCCGTTTTGTTTGACTGCTAGTAAATTTGTCAGAAGTGGCCCATGAGATCACTATAATAGATGCTTTAGGCTTGAGAAGGTTACAGAGTGCTGTGAGAAATTGTCTATATAGCTGTTTGGGATATACTTGTATATGCCGGTCGGACCCGCATTATATAACTTTAGCTTTCGCATTTTCACTGGTGTGCAATTTGTTGTGCAATTTTCAGTATTTTTCAGGTAGGACAAATAGAATCAGAGAGACTTTTCATGTCAATAATTCCTTGTTTATGAGAGAATATTTCTTTGAATTTCACGATGCTAGCATATTTGAAAATGATGAAATTATGGCCCAGTGGAATACGTAGGTAAATGTAGCATTTATTATCGTTTATTATTTTATTATTATACATTGCTGTACCTTCCTATTCAGGGCACAGAGATTGATTTCATTCTAATTTTAAGAACAATAACAACTGAGAATGTACTCATTACAAAGAAAATGAATGGTACATCTTCCTACGTAACAAGGACACTATGTCGATCACAAAGCTTGCTCCAACTTGGTGGAATGGCCCAAATATTAAACAAAAAGAACTAGAATTCAGTGGCGTCTTTGTAATTTTGACTAGCCTGCCGGACTACTAGGAGAGAGAATTTTACTTGTCTGCCACTGTTTTATTAACTGGCATTCAGCCAGCGGACCACTGACAAATTCGAACCCTGACACAACATGTGGGGCAAATCTAATGCAATTTCTAAAACGGATCAAGACATACGTATTGATTTCTAAGACAACCTTTTACACGCAAATGGACATGCCTGTTTGTTATTATTGATGAAAATAGCGTAGAATGACAATACATATATAGGTCAATGTCTACGTGATGGTAAAACAATTAAGGGAAATGTTAAGTGCAACTTTTTTCAAGCAGCATTTGGCTATACTAAAATGCATTTTTCCCATCTTGCATGTAAAATAAATTATGAATTTTTTGTTTTGGATGTGTGCCACCTTTTCGCCACCATGGAATGGCCGCAGGATCACATTACCGTTGATACTCTTTTTCTACAATCAGATATTGGACAGCGTGAAAGATGAGATCACAGCTCTGAAGAAGGCCAACACCAGTGCAAGCAATCTAATGGAGCACGTCTACAAGCACCACGCCCCACCCAAATTGCGCATAAAGTTCACTAGCAAGCACGTGGAGGAGCTCCGCAAGAACGAGCTCCGCAAACACGGGGACGATGGCGATACCGCCGAGATGCGGAAGGCCCGCAAGAAGCTCCTTCTAAAGGCTTGTCAGGACTTTCATCCGGACAAGTTTTCCGCCGACAAGAGCGAATCCGAGGAGGACAGCGAGAAACGGAAGGTACTGCATGAGGAGATCACAAAAATGATAACGAGCTACTACGAGCACATCAAACTAGGTTAAACAAATCGTGTAAGACCGCAATAATTGAAATCATTGTTTTACAGGCCAAGCTGATTGCGGATTTGTCTCTTACATGTTGGTCAAACCTATAAATACATCAATCATTTGTAAAAATGAAGAAATAATAGTAGGCCCTATAGATACCAACATGTGAAAGTTGCAGCTGATTTTGTGGTGGAAAATTCTAATGTGGAAAATGGATCACGGCTGTGAACCATATCACATTTGTAATACATTTAATGTTACCTCAAAACATATTACAGTCAGACAGTATAATTTCTTGGGAGGTTTGTTTTTTTGGAATTACCATTAAATGCCTAAAGAAAAGCTTATAATACAAGGCCTTAAAAAGAAATGCTAGACCTGAATTTATTCATGTGAATTTTGTTTGTAAACTGTCACAGTGATGTTGACATTGCTGTGGATGGTATAAGTATGCCCCCCCCCAAACCCCCCCCCCCCCAATATACCCCTTTTAAAAATCAGTTCAATAGTACCATTGGTAGTCTATGGCAATGAACGGTAATACCGTTTATTACCGAAGCCTTTCATAGTATTAATCAAAATACATTGAGTTTTTTTTTTTTTCTTGTTTTTTTTCTTTTTTGATGCACTGATAAATGCACACCATTTTATTTGTAAAACAATATTGTAAGTTTATTTATTTGCACACCATGTTTTTCAAAGAAAAACAGATATGGACGCCCCGTTATCAAATCCTGATATGTAAAATGATGCCTTACTTAACTTAAATTTGTGCGAATTTATGTAAGAAATCTACTGAAATCTATGCTACAGATATCGTTTGTATTCACGCATTATTCAATGAAAGACCCGTCTGGCTGTATGCATGACTACGCCTCAAACCATGAGAAGGGTACGGATTGTATTTACATTCATGAAGAAATCAATACTTTTTACTTTTTAGTATTTGCTGGGAAGAGTCAGACAGGCCTGCCCCATCTACGCCATAGGGTACAGAAGGTAACAATGACTATTTATTTAAAAAACTTTGTCATTGTGGGTAATGGGGGATAGCCAGTACCACAAAGATCTGGAATACCGAATAGGGCATACAAAGTTTTAAAAACATGGTGTCTTCATGCTTCATGTAACTGTTAAGTATATTATAATATGCCTACAAAACAGGATATCCAGTTTACAAAAACAAATGCAGAAGGTGATATTGTTAACAATACGGGTTTCCCAATTGGGGCATATTGGTATTCTCATTGGGAGAATAGGTTTTTTGTACATGCAATCAGGATTCATTGTACATACATGTATCTCCCAATCTGGTAGTATAGTTGACATTGACACAGCGAGCATTACTAGCTAAAATACACCTTTTGGGGTGTGCTTGTATGGACCTGATTTTTGGAAGTGTTTGTGGGGCTTTGCAGATCAAATTACTGTTTTTCTCTTGCCAGGATTCCATTACACCAGAAGTAGCTATTACCTATATGAAGTGGGCATGATAGTCTTGTATTAACCTCTTCTCCAGAAACAATGGAGGTGGGTTTTTGCTAATGTAATGGACGGAGTATTTTAGCGACTTACCCAAGTTCATTCTGGGAAATTAGCTGGCTTGCGCGCTCGAACAGTTGGATGTGTAAGGCCGCGTCCGAATTGACGGCTTTGGCTGCAGTTTATGGCTAGATCAGCGCGTCTGCCAGCGCCGTTGAAGCATTCGGCAGACGCGCTGATCTAGCCACAGCCTCAGTCAAAGTCATCAATTTGGTTGCAGCCTAATGTTTTTTAAATGGGTCACTATACAAGTAGTGCATCTTATGCAACTGCTAATAGCATTATTGCATCACGTACAGACAATACTTGGGGGGTACCGACCATTTCAGAGATTTTCTTGCTACCAATCATTCTGCATCAAGCAGTTAGTTTTCTATGCAGCCCAGTGCATCTGCGAAACGCCAGCGTACCGCATGGGACGAGGACGTGCAACATGCAACATTACTGCAGTAATGGCTGTAAACTGTGGTAGAGATACATGCAGGTGTAGCTGCTCATTGTAAAACTCTTGCTGCTGACCACATTTTCAATATAAATTTATTTTATTTATTTATTTATTTATTTATTTATTTATTTATTTATTTATTTATTTATTTATTTGAGCATTTGCCATATAACACTTTATGTATCTTTTTGTAATTAGTTATATAATTATACCTTTGTCTTTGTGTTTATTATATTTTTATATTTCTTAGAAGTAGTGCATGAAGCTTTTCTTGTAAACTATAGTATATCAATAACCATTGCATGTCCACATAGACAGAGTAAAGAATCTCAGGAAGACAACTCAGTAATCTATTCAATATTATCAGAAGTCTTTGACCTACATACACGATATGTGCCAGTGGTGTATAGATCAGACCTACATACACGATATGTGCCAGTGGTGTATAGACCTACATACACGATATGTGCCAGTGGTGTATAGACCTACATACACGATATGTGCCAGTGGTGTATAGATCAGACCTACATACACGATATGTGCCAGTGGTGTATAGACCTACATACACGATATGTGCCAGTGGTGTATAGACCTACATACACGATATGTGCCAGTGGTGTATAGACCTACATACACGATATGTGCCAGTGGTGTATAGACCTACATACACGATATGTGCCAGTGGTGTATAGACCTACATACACGATATGTGCCAGTGGTGTATAGACCTACATACACGATATGTGCCAGTGGTGTATAGATCAGACCTACATACACGATATGTGCCAGTGGTGTATAGACCTACATACACGATATGTGCCAGTGGTGTATAGACCTACATACACGATATGTGCCAGTGGTGTATAGATCAGACCCACATACACGATATGTGCCAGTGGTGTATAGACCTACATACACGATATGTGCCAGTGGTGTATAGATCAGACCCACATACACGATATGTGCCAGTGGTGTATAGACCTACATACACGATATGTGCCAGTGGTGTATAGATCAGACCCACATACACGATATGTGCCAGTGGTGTATAGACCTACATACACGATATGTGCCAGTGGTGTATAGATCAGACCTACATACACGATATGTGCCAGTGGTGTATAGACCTACATACACGATATGTGCCAGTGGTGTATAGATCAGACCTACATACACGATATGTGCCAGTGGTGTATAGACCTACATACACGATATGTGCCAGTGGTGTATAGATCAGACCTACATACACGATATGTGGTGTATAAACCTTTATCATGGTGCAGTCATTCGAATCAATGTAACCAAACCGAGGCTGGAATGGAAAATAGTCTGGTCTCTTTTTTTGTTATGTGAAATAGTACTATTATTGTCAATGGGTATACAGGGAAAATGACAGATGGCCGCAGTGTGATACTGATCGATGTGCAAGGTCTCAAAAGAAGAAGTGCATTCTGGTTGCAGGGTCATTGCATGAGGATTTATAGAGGGTCTCCTGTCTTTATCCTCGAGAATAAAGACAGGCTGCTGGCGTCCCATTCAAGGGATTTCATTGGATACGTCACACTTCGAGGCTCGCGCGCTCGCTACCAACCAAGGTCAAACTTGAATCGGGGACAACATGGCGGCCGCACGGCCAGTATCTGGCGTAATTCACGAGCCTCAAAGTGTGACGGCTGATCTTCAGGCTAGAGAGGGTTTACTGCAATTGCGGCAATAAATTGTTTCATATGTGTACGTTGACGTGTGGATTATCATGGAGTTGCCAGTCAATTAGATATGTGATAACTGGCTTTCCAGAAATCGTAAAATTCTTCAAAGTAAAAGGATTTTATTTCTAAAGACCTAAGTCAAATAAGCGAATCTCTGGTTGAGATACTTGCCGGGGAAAGCAAGTGGGGAATAGTTTCTAAATACTGGGTTGCAGATGATAATGATACAACAGTCCGTTTGATCATGGAGGAAGGAACTCTTTGATAATCCAATATCATTACGGAAGGTTTAGATGTCTTTTTGAAGAGAAAATATTGAAAAATTACTAAGATTTTTGTTTTAAATGGACCACCGTCCGATCGCCGATGATCCACATCAAATTGGAATTTGTCCAGTTTCCGACAGTTGACCATTTTTCTTGTCATCTATAACATCTATAATTTCAACCACACTGTAAATATAGTGTTTCAAAAGGTTATTTAAACACCCTTTTTTAAGAGTTGTTCCTTTGCTTTCTGTTCTTGCACAAATTGAGAAACATCTTTAAAATGGATGCAGAAGCGCGTCCTCTTTCCCAATGTATTCAACATGAGACCAACTTCAAGTTAATAAAGATCCTATCATTTGTCTTTCTTATAAATTATAATAATGTATAGGCCTAGTACTGGTGTACAGACTGCAGTGTGTGTAACTATAGGGTTGATCATGGAGGGATGGGTTGATTCGGCTGTGGTGCACTAGATTTCAAGAGCTCTTTAGGCACTATTTATAATTATTAAGAAATTACAATTCAAGCGTTGGGACACTGGGTTGGGGAACATGGCCTCGCCCTCCGAGCGACTCCGACGAGTCACACCCGTCACATGGAGAGGTCCCCATCCTGGAAAACTCTGGATCAGCCCCTGGTGTTATTAGTGTAGCCCTCTGGGTTTTATTCCCCTAAATTTTCAACAGCCTGTAAAAGAAAAGCCGTAATCCGACTCCCAAAGATGAGCCCTGGTGTGTTGGCCAGTGTGTGTACTCTTGGTGTCATTCATATAACGGATGACTAGTGTGTGCACACTGAAATAAAAAGTTTTCTGCCTTACTCATTGGAGTCTCATAATTGGACCATCCTTTTTACAGGTATGTGTAATTTCATAAATTTAATAGCCATTTAAGAAGGTATAAGTTGCTAATTTTCATTCTAGTTTACCCATAAGGTTCTTGGGATTTATATTTGTTGCATTTAATTTATTTGTTCCAACTTGGACCAGCTGTTTCATAGCATACACATTTGTGTAACATTGGCCTAACCTTCTTCAAGAGTGATGTTTTTAGCAAGATTATCTCTTTTACCTGATGATATTTTGATTAACTGATTTGTGTTTCTTAAAGTTAAGGATTTACAGAAGTTATTTATGTTAAGATTTGTATTGGATCACTTTTCCAACTATGTGTATTTTAAGTAGGAAAAGCCAGCATAGAGTTTATTTTAGAAGATTTAATTGATGCTATTGTCTATGTACACTTTCCATATGTATAGCTAGGCATGGGGCACTTATCAGACCTCATGGTCTGAAACAATGAGACCACTGTGTAGCACATTCCATAGCCAAGTTGCTGGTCATTAACACCAAGCCCTGGGGCTTGATTTTGGTAGTTGTAGTGGTTATGTCCTAATCAAACCAGAGATCTCTTTTTTTTTTTTAATCTTTACTTTTTATTTTTTAGAACTCTCCCGCAATAAAAGGTTTTGGCAAATATTGAGTGTTGATGGTCATAGGCCTTATAATTATCTCAGTAAATATTGAGTGTCGATGGTCATGGGCCTTATAATTATCTCAGTAAATATTGAGTGTCGATGGTCATGGGCCTTATAATTATCTCAGTAAATATTGAGTGTCGATGGTCATGGGCCTTATAATTATCTCAGTAATCGGTGGGGTTATCTTTTTTTTAGAACTATATACTGAAATTGGGACAAATTTTCTTTTTGTTGAAAGGAAAGTGCCGAGCGAACATTTGTTATCTATAGTATTAAATTCAGAATATGGTGGTTTTAGTATTTTTTCATTTCATGTTTTGAACTTTTGGTACTTTGCATTCTCAGTTTCCACTACCACTGCAGATAAGCTATAATTCTTGTTATATGTAGGTACAGTTTGGCCATTTTATAGTGGTGTGCAGACGTACGTTCTGTCATATATAGATACATGTTATTCAGTACATGGTATAGTACAGGAAAATCAATGGATTATATTACTCGTTATTAGTCACGAGTTGGCCATATGTGATATAATAAACAGACCCTTGCTTATTCAAAAAATAGAGAATCTGTTGCTTAATAATTAGACTTGTGCCAGTCAATACAATTGTGACAGACTTCATCAAATTCATCCATCCGGCCATTGAGATTCCTCGTTATCAAATTATTGTACTGCCTTGGTCAAGTATTTTTCAGAGATAAGACTTAGTGAGTTGATAATTATGGTTGAGACTGACTATGATATATTTTGTCAGATTGCCTTTTATCAGTTATCAAAGGTTTGTTCATCTCTGCACCTTACATCTCTGCAACTTCAGAGATTGAAATAATCCAAACCCAGTCGGTGCTGGGGTGAAAAGATCTGTTTGACTCGATATGTCAATTTACACGGACACTGTTACAGCTATATTACACTATTACATAACATCTTTCTGTGGGTAAATGGCTTAAAAGTAATGAATTACTTTTGACAAAAATACACACCTACATGTTTATTTGGCTATAGCTGTCACGATCAAAACCAAACTGATCATGACCCTTAACCAGGAGTATGTTTAGATGCGCTAATTTTACTGACCACAAAATAGCTTATTTTGTTGTGTGCTTAACTGTACTCTTAAAACAATTATTATTCTTGGCTGCGGTTATTCTGCGGTTTAAGACAGATGCATTATATCATGCATGTCATTGTAAAATAGACATGAAAAAAGAAAAAAAAAGAAGAAAAAAAACAGCTTTGCATAAAATAAACAATATTTTTGATACACTTTGTGTGAGTTTAACATGGCTAACATGACAACGTACTGTGTTAGCCATCTGCATCAATACAGTGATTGAACTCCACTGTTTTGACAGTTTCTTAACTTTTGGCCAAATAGATATGTTTGCAGTTGTTCTATTCAAAGTCTCAAACGAGGTGGAAATTGTACCGAGCACGTGGTTAAAGACCGACAAGCTGGCATTTTGGCCGCCCTGGCGTTCTTCTACGGCGGTTGTTAGAGCCGTAAAAGATCAGCTGCAGCCAGATGAGTTGAACTGGAAGCAGTTCTGGGTACCAGTCGTAGTACAGTTTAATTAATTTGTTTTGAGTGCAATGACAAGCCATTAATTATGCACTACGCTTACTTTCCTTGAAACAAGATTTACACCAATGAAATGGTACTTCTTCAGGATAATTTTATTTAGCTAATATTCATTCTTTCTTGTCTTGTTACTTTGCCAACAAGGCAAGACAATTGTCAAGGATCTGACTTTTAAGAAAATTCAAGATGTCCAATGCAAGACTAAGGTGTTAATTGTAAAAAAAAAAAAATTACTTGCATACATTTGTAAAAACCAACAAACCCGCTACATGTAAAAGTTGTATCTAATTATTTTGTTGCATCTTTGCCTGAAAATCACTGACTTGCTAATAATTCATGAATATAGGCTATGCAGATTTATAGCTCCATGGGATTATTTACTACTTGCCGTGGTGTGACTCTGCTGTAGCCCAGTCACAACGTCACGTCTGTTAGTTCTGGAACTACTGGAACTATCGGGCGGGGTCGAGAGCTCTTCCATGATGCATGCTCTCAAGCAGGGTAGACAAACTCATTACCACACTCATTGTATAATGTGCGAATAAGTTACAAGGTCGTCCACGTCACTGGGTTATACAGTGTAGCAGGCTGGTACACTTCATGTTCATGACTTGTAGGTAAGACCAAAAAAAGTCTCTGGTTTCTGGTCATCGGTCGACCAAATTTCCCACACACACGAAGTATGGTGGCTAAGAGAGGCCTCACAAATCGGGCAAACGTTCATACTCCTATGTGAAAAAGTCATTTAAAGCACAGGACAGCAGAATTCCAATCGATCCAGCAATTTTGGCTGCAATTGGACATCGTTTCATAGCAAAATAAATAAATAAATAAATAAACTAAAAATAAAAATGCCGACGTACGGGTCTGAGGCGACGCGCGCAGAGACCAAAAACCTTTCTTGGGGCCTAACGGACTTCTTTATTATGACCATTCCAAAGACCATAGAAATCCAAAGTTGTTAATAATGGTGCAATCTTGCCATGTACTGATAATAAAGTTGATTTTTCAAATGTTATAAATAAGGCAAAAAAAAGTCTCCGGTTTCTGGTCTCTGCGCGGGTCTTTTGATAAGAAACAATTGCAGCCAAAATTGCTGGAGCGATTGGAATTCTGCCGTGTGCTGTGCTTTAAACGACCTTTTCACCGGGGTATGAACGTTTGCCCGATTTGTAAGGCCTCTCTTAGCCACCATACTTTGTATAATAATTATGGGAAATTTTGTACAATGTATCACGTATTTCCCTGTTGGCAAAAAAAAGGGCGTCACCGCACCGATTTTGAAGTTGACCGATGACCAGAAACTGGAGACTTTTTGTTGTTGCCTAAAACAGTTTATTTTGTCTATGTATAGTTTAACTTGTATTCATTGTATTGTATTTTACAAAATAAAACATGATATTTTTATACAATGCATAATGTCCCTATAAACACAATTTATAAATGTTGCAGTGTGATTAATTAATTGCAAGTCAAATAATGACCCATATGGACTGTTCAACAATTCTCTGGTCAATTAATTTGTGAAATATCACCTTTGAAAGTAATTTACAAAGAACGTTTTTTTTTTCCATTTGTGCGGCCTCTCTTATTAGACACCATACTTTGTGTGTATGGGAAATTTGGTCTGGTTCCGCATATGACATAAAACACAATAAAGGGGGCCACTTTGCATCCGTCACGTTAGCAGTTTTTCCAATGGTTGTTATTTATTTTTAAGTACCTGAAATCGACCAAAAAGTGTTTCAACATGTGAATGGACATGCAGGCTTATACTAGAACTAATTTGAGTTGATTTGTTTAATTTTTAATTTTTTTATTTATTTTTTCACCCTCAAATTTCCATAAAAATTGGACGGAAAAAGTTACCTCACTTTTCCGTCCATTTGTTGATAGAAATTTTAGGGTAATTAAAAAAAAATAGTAATAATCAACTCAAATTATCTTTAGGATAAGCATGCATGTCTATTCAAATGTTGAAAGTCTTTTTAAGTGGTTTCAGATATTTAAAAAAAAATTACAACAATTAGAAAAACTGCTAACGTGACGGTAGGAAAGTGGCCCCCTTTATTGTGTTTTATGTCATATACAAAAATTTGCTTCCTAATTTGCTTCCAAGGTTTCGATATTAAAGCGTTTAGGGCCTGTTCCCCAAAAAATTGTGCTTTTCAGAACGCGGGGCATCTAGTGTGGAGGGTGAAGTTCCTTTGGGAAATTGGAGAATAACTCGGTAATAAATGGACAATCCACTCTCTTAATGTAAAAGAGTGAAAAACCACTCTTTCAAAGAGCTATATGGCGGACAAGTCTTTTTGGAGTGGATAAAGAGTAAAATTAGTAGTGTATAAAGAGTGAATTGGTAGCCTTTTACTGTATTTTTCAATCGAATCAGAGTGGGTTTCACTCCAAAAAGACTTCTCCGCCATATAGCTCTTTAAAAGAAGAGTGGTTTTCACCATTTTACATTAAGAGCACATTAAACTGAGAATAAAATAACAGGTGTATAGACATCAATCATTATTTTGTTTTTTAATGTTTTTTTAAATAAATATTTTGTATTCAGCACTGGTTGCTATGGGAGTTTATTTAGTGGGGGTTCACCCCTTTAGTCCTCCCAATCATGAGCTGTTTTCTTTTGACGCGGGTTACGCGCATACGGTTTTTGTGCAATATCCATAGAGGTCGTGACGTCAGTCGACGCAATGCACTGTGGATATAATGTAACGTTAACGGCCGGCCGTGGTATACGGTACGGTACATCTCATAATTTCAATGCAGACTAGACTAGACTAGACGCGTGACGGCGGACGCCGCGAGTTGTAATTGTGCATGCTTTGCTGAAACTAGAAAGATTTCCGGTCAGTACGTAGCGTATTTTTCTGATAATATTAAATCAGAAAGAATTTTAAATATTCTTCGGTAAGTAAGGTTTTGTAGTTATCCAGGTACATTAAGTTTTCAAAATTTCTTTAAATATAAAAGCTTTAAAATACAAGACACGGGGTGATTTGTGATCGAACATCGAGGGTACTAAAAATAAGACAAGTCGACCCTTTCCTTGTGCCAACTCGACTATGTCATGACTGCCTTAAAACCTAAACCCTTAAGACAAGTCGACCGTTGTGACAAGTCGACCGTTGTGACAAGTCGACTTACATGTAAGGTCGCCCCCAGGCCATGACCATGTGTCAAGTCGTCCTTATTTTTGAAAATCATAAGCTTAAGCATGGACTATGGAGGTAGAATTAAGCCAAGGCAAATAATGAAATACTAGGCCTATTAATATTATTATATTCAGATGGAAAGAATGTCGCATCCGACTGCCACATTTTAACTAAGGGTTTTTTGGAATTTTTTGGCAACCACTAACCAGTTAATAAATGATTCTATAACATTAAATTTTTGGGGGCACAGAAAGCGAAAACTGTCTTTAAAATACACTTTTCGGACTTTATTTCCCTTCTAAAAAAATCCTCCCCTTCAGAAAATAGAAGGATCCTACTGCGTATGTACAATGACCGTGTTGGTCACTAACAAGTAACAGGGGAGTTGACAAGATCAAACTGACATGACTGAGGAAGTCATATGCCAAAATACTGATATGTAGACTTATATAGCGCACGTATCCACCAAACTGGTGCTCAAGGCGCATTATATTACCCCTGCTCATCAGGCGCATAAATCATTCCTCAAACCATCTCGGCTCCCTGGGGAGTATACAGCTCAATTGCTGCCATTACAGCGCATATAGGGCTAATCAAACATAACAACAAACTCTGCCCTCACAGGTCCATCATCCATATGTTCTACACCTTACTAGGTAGGTAAGATTACATTATTGGTTGTATTGAATGAGAAAAAGTGGCAGTCGGATATGACATTCTACCCTAAGAAGATGTTACAAGGAATTGTAAATAATGCCAGGTCATTAGCAGGTGAATATTTGTTGCGACTTGTGTAACGTTAACTTTACTGAAGTTACTGAAACGTACTATGTAGCCCTGATAGGACCCTATCTACAGTGCAAAGTACACTTCGGCAACGGCCAATCTGTGTACAAACTTTTCATGCCGTTCATGCTGAATAATGCGCATGAGCGATGACCTTGGGGTCAGAACATCGATTGCGCGGAATTAAATCGCTTGTAAGTAACGTCCTGTCGCCCTTGCACAATTGATGTTCTGCCGCGCAATCGATGTTCTGACCCCAAGGTGACAAGGTCATCGCTCGAACGGCATGAAATGTTTGTACACAGATTGGCCGTTGCTCTGAGAAATGTCAGGGAAATTCTCTTTTTTTTAGACATCTTTCAACAAAAATCGTTTCTCCAAGAGGCATTTAAGAAGTTACAGTGCCTGCATTTCCTTGGTTCAGCCAACGAAGACAGGTAAAAAAGGGAGAAAATTCAGTGCAAACTTTACAGGTATACGAACTGGAAGAACTCTTGGTCAGGACCCTATCGGAAGTGTACTTTGCACTGTAGATAGGGTCCTATCAGGGCTAACGTACTATGTAGCCCTGATAGGACCCTATCTACAGTACACTTATGATAGAGTCCTGACCAAGAGTTCTTCCTGTTCGTATACCTGTAAAGTTTGCACTGAATTTTCTCCCTTTTTTACCCGTCTTCGTTGGCTGAACCGAGGAAATGCAGGCACTGTAACTTCTTAACTGCCTCTTGGAAAAATGATTTTGGCTGAAAGGTGTCTAAAAAAAAGAGTATTTCCCAGACATTTCTCAGAGCAACGGCCAATCTGTGTACAAACTTTTCATGCCGTTCATGCTGAATAATGCGCATGAGCGATGACCTTGGGGTCAATACATCGATTGCGCGGCAGAACATCAATTGCGCAAGGGCGACAGGACTTTACTTACAGTGCAGGCGATTTAATGAGACGTGTTCTGCCGCAAAATTAGGACAGTGGTTTTAGCTTTTGGAAATGAGAAACAAAAGCGAACTACTTCAGAAGTACATACACACTATGCAAACAAATTTGCATTTTATTGTGACGCTTGTGGAAGGGTTATTGGCTCTAAAGCAGTCATGTATGGATGAAAAAATAATTGCGAAACTATCGAAAATCACGATACGTTTTCCGATATAGCGTGGATGTAAAATCGATATCGCCTAAGCTTATTTCCAATCTAAACAAGTCACATGACTACACTTTCCTCTCTTTAAGTGTGTCCTCGATCATCTTTTGAAGGAAAATATTTGTCATATTTGATTATTAACCCTCCTACTACAAGGGTCAAAATCAGTCAAAATATTGATATGCTTGTCAAGGTATATCTAGTGCACTTGAAAGTCAAACACTGTCAAAGTACATTTACAGGTCAAAATGAGTCAACCGTTTTTGACTGGTAAAAGCATTGTCTGGTATTGTTCAGGGTGGTCAAAATGACAGTAATCACCAGTCCCCTGTGTGCACATTTGGGTCAACAGTCAAAACAGGCAGTTGATTTTGACCTTTGTAGCAACTTCCCACTAAAGTGTAGCTATAGTAGGAGGTTTAAACAATGTTGCGGGAAGTGTATTGATGCTTTATGTTTGAAAATGTACACATTGTGCCATTTGCTGTCTATATCTAGTTTGTGTGGCTGTCGGGTGCCAACTTTTGGTGAACCGACTGTGGAAGTTTCGGTTACGGTTTGCGAACTAACCAGTAAGTCCCAGCATTACATGTAGCTGTGAACGAAGCGATATTGTCACTTTAATTTTAAATATAAAATTGCCGGTAAAATAAATTTAAAAATAAATAAGTAAATAATAAAAAAATAAATAAAAAAATAAAAAAATGGGGGATACATCTTTAAATTGTCATAGCTTGGAATAATGCATCTTTAAAAACCCTACTACACATCCACTAAATTTTCAATGTTTTCACCAACCTTTAGTACATACATGTACAAGCCTGCTGTCCTTTCCAAGTAATCTTACAAAATCAACTGTGTGCCACCCAAGGCCACTGTCAATGTTTGAACATGTTAGTATGGCCTGCAATGTATTAATGGGAGACCACCTTACCCTGCAATCTCAGTGGTGTGACAGTGGGTAACCATAGGAGGCCACTGGCAACAGCTAATGGCTTGGAGTGGCCTGAATGGGTTGTTTCAAAAATTACACTGACTGTAGGAGGGTTAATGAATCATGAACATTTTTCATACAGGTTCCATACTCCATTATGGGGAAATACAGTAGTGACGAAGGTGACAACAGTGATGACGAGCGAGAACGAACTCGTGTCTACATTGGCGACATCAACTCGGAGACCACTCGATCTGACCTAGAGAGAATCTTCAAGAAGTTTGGGTCGCTCTTTGAGGTTTGGCTCGCTCGCTACCCGCCGTTGTTTGCCTTCGTAGCTTTCAATAAAAGACGGGATGCCGAGGACGCAGTGCGTGAGATGAATGGGGAGTAAGTTATGTCTGAAGTCTATTACCCACACTGTGTTTTCCAGTCCTGTAATTAACCTACATGCAGTCCATGGCATAATATTTCAAGAATTTATGCCAATTCATTTTTGACGAATTCTGAAGACGAATGTGCAGTCTCAAAAGAAGCAGTTCATTATGTGCATGAGAATTGTACTTTAACTGCTTCAACCCTCCTACTCTAGCTGCACTTTAGTGGCAAGTAGCTATAGAGGTCAAAACCAGTCAACTGCCTATTTTGACTGTTGACCCAAATGTACACACAGGGGCATTTGTGACTGGTTTTTACTGTCATTTTGACCACCCTGAACAATACCAGACAATGCTTTTACCATTCAAAAACAGTTGACTCATTTTGACCTGTAAATGTACTTACTACACGTAAAGTTTGATAGTGTTTCACTCTTAAGTGCACTAGATATACCTTGGCAAGTATATCAACATTTTGACTGATTTTGACCCTTGTAGTAGTAGGAGGGTTAAATGCAATAAATTGTCACATCTAATTCACGTCCCATCATGGTATCAAGCACTAATCCCATGATGCTCTCAAGCATAGTAGCCCAACTCGTTACCATACTTGTTCTGCATGCATGCATGCATTTGGAGTACAATGCCATTGCCTGCGTTATAGCAGGCTGGGACACTTGCTGTAGGGGAAAGACTTGATAGCAACAGTCGGGTATACTGTGACCTTATTGGTCGAGGCAGGTCAGACCGGTATATTGCAGCTCTTGTTAACCCTCCTACTACTACAAGGGTCAAAATCAGTCAAAATGTTGATATACTTGCTAAGGTATATCTAGTGCACTTAATAGTCAAACACTGTCAAACCTTACGTGTAAGTACATTTACAGGTCAAAATGAGTCGACTGTTTTTGACTGGTAAAAGCATTGTCTGGTATTGTTCAGGGTGGTCAAAATGACAGTAAAAACCAGTAAAAAATGCTCCTGTGTGCACATTTGGGTCAACAGTCAAAACAGGCAGTTGACTGGTTTTGACCTCGACAGCAACTTCCCGCTAAAGTGCATCAATAGTAGGAGGGTTAATGAAAAGTCAAATACCGGAATAACCAGGTTTACCTCGTAAATACCTGCATGAGTTGTAATCCAGTATCATAATTTATCTCTGGCGCTTTCTTTTTAAGATCCATCAATGGCAGCCGAGTACAGGTCAATATCGCCCGGCCACGTAACCGTGGACGGACCAGCTTTGGACGTTCCACTTTCCACGATCCAGACATTCGATGTTACCACTGCCAGGAGCGAGGTCATATTGCACGCCATTGCACCAGATTTACTTCAGGATATCGTCGCCACTTCAGCAGGTGGGCAAAGTGTACACAGTCATTGCTTGATACATATTAAATCTCACTTTCTTAGAAGCATTGAGAAAGCCATACCAGGGATCTGCAACTAGCCTGGGTGACCCTCCAAGCACAGCAATTTAACCATGGTCCTGACAATCTTCAGGCTGCCAAAGGCAAAATGGCAAACATTTGGCTGCCAAATCGTTTTCTTGTAACTGGTCCACATGACCTATCACCATTCATCACGATAGCCAATCACGCTTATTACATCACATGACTATTGTGATCTTAGACAAAGAAATCAAAGTGTTATGATATGTGTGTACATTTGATGACACGCAATACTTGTCAAACTCACAAGTATTTGTTTAGCAAAATTATTTGCTAATTTCGAGGCCATAAACTGATCCATCAAATTGATAGCCAGTTCCCATTAAAAATGAGAGAGATTACAAAACCATGTTGACTGCAAAAGAGTTGAATTTGGCCATGTTGAAAGATTCCATGGATCTAAGTGGAACTGGGCCATGAAAAAAACCTGGCTACCTGCAGGGCGCTGGTATGTGTACACGATTAGGCTCCCACGCTCATTTATACCTAGTTCCTACTAAAAGAATGTATCCCTTTTATAGACCAAAATAAGTGTAGCTTTTGTTCTAGAGATCATTTGACACTGTATTACAAATGTTTAGTAGTCAATTTGAGTCTTGGGACAAAATGAAATGTTTCTGGTTTCTTTGCTTTGCAAGAAAAAAAATTAAAAAAATACTAATATTGGGGGTCTGAAGGTGATGCGTGTGGACACGAGAAACCAAAGACATTTTCCGTTGGCCTTATCAGAAGCCATTTACCTTCACAAAGTGTGCCAGACTGCTATAACTCATTCCACGGTATTGTACGCAAAATGTGAGCATGCTCAAGGAGCAACAAGTTTGGCTTTTCTGTCTTCGTGCATCATGGCATAAGGTGCACAGCTGATTACATGTGCATGAGTTCCAGAACTACATAGTGTTTTGAAACTACATAGTGTTTTGAAACTACATAGTGTTTTGAAACGACATGTGATGTGATCTGGGAAAACCCTTCACATGGTGAAATTTTTCATTTTTGTGTTACATACATGAAATTAACGAGGACACTGTGCCGTTTTCAAAACTGTTTTATTCATGATTCTCTAGAGGTTGTCTGTAACTTGAGTTATGCTCTTGGGAAGTTATAGCCACCGCTGTCCTTAAAAAAGAATGGCAGAAACGAAAACAAACACGGCTTTTTAATTGTCTGGCATCATAAAACTGTTTTTACATATAAAAGGATGGAATTTTTATTAATGTTTTCAAGAATGATTATTTAAATATTAACATATAAAATGGTAACAAAAACTCAAATTGTCAAAAAAAATTGGGGGGACTATTTTGCCATTATCTTCAAAACAAGTTCGCCGACATCTGACGTGTTTTCCCAGATCGCATCACATATGTGCACAGGAAAGGTTCATCTGTGCTATAGAGTTACAAAAAATATTCACACTATCAGTGCAGTGCAGGAATTACAGTTCTCCCATGTGCTATGTATCACTATCTCGGAATGCAATGCATACGCAACAATTTCATTCGAAGATGTTGTAGATGTGTAGAACACTTTTTAGTCCAAAAAAAATTTGTGTGATACGTGTGTATGTTACAAATACAATGCTTTTTTTCAAAAGCCAATCTTGAATTTTAATCAACAAATTGTGCATTTTGGTAAGGCTTTTGCTAAAGTGATACTAATAAAATCATTCACTGGTGCCTCTTTTGAGAACTTGCACTTCAGTCGCAAGTATACAATGTCATGAATGGCCCAAATTTGTTGTTTCAGGAGACAATGCCGTGGACTAAGTTATAAAAACACTTTGTGTCTAGACCTCTGGTCTTGAGTGAATACATTTCAGTCATCATACGTGTACATGTACATCATGTACAAAGTCACATGTGTCATTTGTCATAGTCATAAACATTCTGCTGTAATAGGTTCGTACAAAAGTTCAAATCTAAAGAACCAACTTTATACATGTAAACTGGTGACTCTTCCATTTATAATTTCATCATGATATTTTATACATAATTTTTTAGGCTGGTGTGTGGGCTTTTTGTTGGTGGTAACCATTGGCAACGGTGTGAGTGGATAATTGGGGGATATGTTTAAAGTGGCTGGATAATAAGTCTCAAAGTGGTGTGGTGGTTCTTGGTAGAATCAGTGGATTTGAGTCCTCGACCACCGAAGTTGGTTCTCGACTGATTGGTTGGGAGCAAAGGAGGAGACCTGTGATTGGTTGGTTGTGTGTTGGGAGCCTTTGAATTTCCCCCCATGATCTCTTTGCAAAGAATATGGGTTAAAATTCTTATGGTAAGTGTGTGTTGCATTCATTTGGTTGAAGTTTGGTACATTTTGTTTGTTTTGATTTTCTGTTAAGATTTGTTTTAATTGCAATGGGCTCATCTATATAGGGTGTCACATTAATTAATCTTGACACCATGATACAGTACACACACGAAATTATGAATAAAAACTACAGCTACATGGATCAGTCAGCAAATTAAAAAAAATTTCCTCCCTTAAATTTCCGTGACAAAACGTTACGATTTGTTTTATTTGTTTATTTGTTATTATTTTTATTTTCTGGTTTTGTTGCAGTTTTAGTTGCAATTTTGCCAAGTAAAACAAATGTTCAGTCAAAATGAAATTAGAAATTTTGAGATTGAACATGGGGGAAATTACACCATATAAGTGCAATTTTGTCAAACATTTTAGAATCATTCCATGTCAGCTTTTCAATTTTAGAAAAATTGTTTTTTATTTATTAATATTTTTTTTTAGCGAACCCTTTTAATTATGGGTGCATAACAGAAATTCAAGTCTCAACTCCAAGTCATTTCAGACCTGTTAACTCTTGAAAAGTATGAGCTAATTCCATTTTGCTCTCGAGAGTAGCATTAGTGCATTTTGCTCTTGTGAGTAGCACACATGTAAGTGTTTTTTACATCGTTCATGGATCCTACATGTATATCTTACTCTTATACTGTACGGTGTATATGGTGCCATGGTCGAGGGATTTAATTAGGTGAATCAGACTTGTGTTCTGATAGTTGAGTTGTCAGAATGTGGGTTCAAATCCTGGCCGGGGACTGTGGTGCATTGTGTCCTTGAGCCAAGACACTTTAACATAATTGCTTCTCATCCCAAGAGCAAAAATGTGTACTGGCAATATCTGGGAAAGTATGTTATAGACTGGGGGTGTGTGAGTGAGGGAGGGGGGGGGGGGGAATAGTAATAGTCTTTCTTCAATTTATGCCAACAAAACCACACAGATCAACACTGGCCTGAAATGCTAACTTGGCTCATCAGGTCAGACTTGACGTTTTACCATACAGTGGTCATAGGATGAAGATTCTCAACATGTGAGAAAAAAAAAAGTGTTGCGTGTGGCCTATATTTTCATGAGGTAAATAACTCTGAAACACTTTTCCGAGACAAAATCTCAATGAGTATGGTACATGCCACAAGTTGGGCTACTCTGTCTTATTAGCACAGCTAATTACATACATTAGTTCCAGAAAGTTCTACGTGGATTAGTGTATTACAAAACCAGGGACAAAATTTGAAAAACTTATTTTGGCATAAGTGCCCAAATTAGTGTAAGGAAACAAACACTAGACCCCGGATTAATTGATTTAATTTTGCCCTCCACCGACGTGTGTATAGCACTGTATACTCGGTGCTTTCCGAGTGTCTGTGAAAAACTACACAGGCGACTCGGGCGGGATTCAAACCCACGACCTCCTGCTTACTAGTGCAGACGTCTTAACCTCTCGACCACCGAGCTTGCCCGATGACAATTGAGAGGTTAAGACGTCTGCACTAGTAAGCAGGAGGTCGTGGGTTCGAATCCCGCCCGAGTCGCCTGTGTAGTTTTTACACAGACACTCGGAAAGCACTCAGTATACAGTGCTAAACACACGTCGGTGGAGGGCAAAATTAAATCAATTGTTTATCTCCCGACGCAAGAATTTCACCAACCTATAGACCCCGGATTAGTTTGGTCCTTATACATGTAGTGCACTAGACAGTAACCCAAAAGGTTTTTTGAACCCTGGCCCAATTTCATAGAGCTGTTAAGCAGAGAATTTTGCTAAGGAAATATTTTTGGTAAGCAATATAAAATAAACTGCCAGCCTGACCCAAAATGCATTTGTTTTAAAGTTTGGCTGGTAACAAAAGAAATTCTGCAAATTTTTCTGGTAAGTAATTTTATCTGCTAAGCATCTATATGAAATTAGGCCCTGTGTACAGTTCCTTTAATCAGCCTTAACCCTAACCACCCCAAATCCTGCAAAATCCTCCCGAGGGGCACTTTTTTGGAAAAAAAATCTGCACTGTTGGAAACTGGTACTTTCACCTCTTCAAATGGGGCAAAATTACTACCTGGCAAGAAGTACAGGCCGTAAGTGCTGAATATGAAAGATCAATGAAAATGCACGGTGCATTTTGAAGATGAGGGCATGTTTCCCAAAAGTGCACTGATGGATTTTGGAGGATTCAGGAAGGTTCCTAGCCAGAATACCTAGGGGGTTAGGGTTAATCAGCTTTAATAATATATTCTCCTGCATTTTCCCTTTGTAATTCATTTTGATGCATGCTTGACTTTTCAAAGGTCTCGTTCCCGGTCACCTGGTCGGAGACATCATCGCAGCCACAGTCATGAAAAAATAAGGTACATTGTATATTCGTTTTTTAATTTGTTTGTGCCAGGTTTTGTGTCATTTGAGTGCAGTCACGAAATACAGTTAAAAAGTTTTGTCAGGGCAGTGATGATGACGTCAGAATGTTTTTTAAAGAAACTTTGCATTATTATTTTTTTTCATATTAAAGGGTACCCTGTAAAATATGATGCGGTTACCAACGATGATTTGTTTGAAGTCCATTTCAATGATTTGAACTTAATCACATTTATTCTTGAAAAAACGGTTCAAATGTGAAAAACAACTGTTCTGCTACATAAGGGTCAATTTTGGTGCCGAAATTCTTTGAGAGAAGGCATTTATTTCTTTGGCGAGTTTTTACAACCCGTTTTTTAGTTCCAGATACGAATTATGATTTTGACGAAACCGTCGTCCTCGCTAATATGTACAATTTTGAAAATATTTTTTTAATATTAAACCTTGACTTCCGGTTTGGACAGGAAGTAAAGGTCAAATCGGGGTCACCTTTGTGTAAATATTTATTGACAAACAATCTAAACAATGGTGGAAAGATTGTGAATTTTACCCCTTGTGGTTGTTGAGATATGACTTTTTTAAATATTAAACTTTGACTTCCGGTTTGGACAGGAAGTAAAGGTCAAATTGGGGTCATGTTTTTGTAAATATTTTTGACAATTAACAATCTGTACAATGGTGCAAAAACTGTGAATTTACCTCTTGTGGTTGTTGAGATATGATTTTTTTTCAATAATAAACTTTTACTTCCGGTTTGGACAGGAAGTAAGGTCAAATTGGGGTCACCTTTGTGTAAATTTTTTTCGAAAATTAACAATCTATACAATGGTGCAAAAAATGACAATTTACCTCTTGTGATTGTTGAGATATGATTTTTTGTAATATTAAACTTTGACTTCCGGTTTGGACAGGAAGTAAGGTCAGATTGGGGTCACGTCTGTGTACGAAAAATCATATAATTCAAGATCTATAACATGGTGTAAATATTGTGAAAATATCTTTTGTGGTTCATGAGATATAATTTTTGGAAATATTAAACTTTGATTGAGTGTAATTCGATATCTGATGACCTCACTATGACGTCACAACTTAAGATACAACTACATGTTAAGGTCTAACTACATGTATGTGTGAAGTTTTAAGGTTCTGTGAACTCTGTAACTATGATTTTTGCTCTGGATATTCACCGAGGAGAAGAAAAAGCAAAAAAAAAACGAACAATAACAAGAGGTGTTCGCGCTGTGGCTCGAACACCTAAAAAGGTTTGTGTACATACACAAACTTATGCTATATTTTTAGCAATAGGGCATTTTGTGGATTCTTTCAGATTCACCTTAACCCTAACTCCCTTGGCCCATTTGCTTACACATAACCTGAATCCTTCCTAACTCCCTAGGCCCATTTGCTTACACACAACCTGAATCCTCCAAAATCCTTCAGTAGTAAAGCAAGCACATGACATGTATGCAGTTTGCACACATGTGTTTCTAATCTGTGATACATGCACATGGCCAGGGACCCTCCCTGCATGCATGGAGCAATAAACAGTGTCCACTGACCCCAGCACTGACCTTTCAATCACTACAACAAACATGGATGGAAAGGCAAGTACGCCTAATAACCCCAATCCTCCAAAATCCTTCACTTTAGCAAAGAGCATGTAGCATGTACCCTCAATCCTTCAAAAATCCTTTACTTTGGCAAAGAGGATTTTGGAGGATTTGGGAAGGTTAGGGTTAAAGGGGGAGTATCGTCATGATCATAGCAGACTTTCAACAGGGCATGGAATCGGTGTCCTAGTGTAAGATGAACACGGTGACTAAAATTACTGGCTCATTTATGCAGCAACAACAATAATATGATGTTATCATGTGGGATATTATTTTCAGTCACTGAGTTTTTACCAAAAGTTGCCGTCCTGCAATTTTTTCTAAATTCGACATAAAATGAAAGCACTTCAGACTAGGGCTGTGTGTTTTCGAATATTTTTGGAACCGGATACCCGAAATCAGGAAACTTCGGATACCCGGATACCCGTTTTCATTTTTGTTGAAAACATGCCTCCGGTGGTGCACAAATACATGTACTGTAAATGGTAGGCTAACAAATTGACTTTTATAATACAGAGGATACCATACTTAAATCGATCTTTTCTGTTTTGGAGTGCAATCTCTTAAATTTAAAGATAATTGCATGTAAAAGTGTAAAGATTATATTGTTCAAGAGTCACAGATTTCTGTTCGCACCACTCAAATGTTAAGTCCGAGTTTTAAAAAGTCGTTTACGGGTAATTTGAACCGAAAAATGGAACTGGGTAATGACCGTTTTGGTTGGGTATCCGGATACCCGGCACAGGCCTACTGCAGACAACATAATTTAAGGTGATTGATACACATACCAAATTTACACCAAGTAGGTTAATAATGATTTGTTAATTTGCTAATCACCAATGCTGTATTATCCCTTTGTTTAAGCAAAATACATTCCTCATGAAAAATGGACCGTGCCATGCCCTGTCCTTGCCTAATGCCAAAACTTACACCCTGGATAGAAGCTTCCTGCACACAGCAATCGGAACTTGGAACAACCTTCCAGAAGCTGTAGTTGGGAAAATTTCTGACAGTGGCGTCCAATCTTTCAAGACTCAAGTTCATAAGCATCTCTTGTCTCTTGCCTCCTCTTGATGTATACAGAGCGCAATGCCTATCAAGGCATGGTTGGTTAGAACATGTAGGCTAGTTCCCTGTCCTACTAGAGCACTTGTGAATACTGTTCCGGCTGGACTTGTTCCTTAAACTGCGGGAGAACAGTGCAGTAGGATCAGGTTTTGCAGTTAGGTAGGATTAGTTTGTAGGGCTCCCCTCCATGCCTTGCCAGGTGTCATTTCTCTAATTAGTTTAGTTCAATTGAGTTCATTCATGTATTCATGTATGTCACCTTTGCATAATATGTTTATATATATATATATATATATATATACATATTATTATAATTTTTTTTCTCTTTCTCTTTTTTTTCACTCTGGTCTGCAGTGAACCATTTGATTGGCCAATCAGATGACCTCTTTAGTCATTTACTGATGTGGCTATTGTTCACAGTTGCTTTTATAAAAAAATATATATAAAAAAAGCCTTTTATAACGGGGAAGGCTTAACATTGGAGTTGGCATCCTAGGTTATTTCAACCCTTCAGTTTTCAAGAAATATATCACAAAGATAATCTTGATAGTTTCATCACAGAAGGTGCTCACAATTTTTAAGAAAATAATGACAACTTTGTACATGTTTTTAAGTTATAAATGCTTCACCAAAAGTTGCCAATGCCATACGGCAACATTTGTAAATCAACATAACGATTCAGGCAGATAAATTTCTCAGCATGATTGATACCTGAACTTTACACCAAGCAAGTTTTTAGATAATCATTTGTAAATTTTTATAATAATAATAATACAGAATATTTATAACGTGCACATATCCACCAAGAAGTGCTCGAGGCGCTTTACAGTAAACAAGAAATCATACAATAGCATAACAGTACAATAGCAAATGCAATATAATACTAAACAAAAGATAATGAATGTTAGCAGTCCTTATCGGCAATACACATAAGATGAGTTTTTAAGTTTTTCATCTGGTTATTACTAATGTTGTACCTTCCCTTTAATTAATTTCAATTCAATTTTAAATTGAAATAGATAGCTTGGTCCATTTTAACCCATGAAGTCTTTGTCTATCAAACTTCTTTTTCTACTAAAAGATGCACTCTTGTTCTTAACAGTAAATTTAACCCAATGCGAAACACTGCTAGCTTGTACACAATGCAATCATGTAGGTGTGTTCGACCTTTCTGCAAGATACTCTGACGGTTAAAGAATCTTGCTGTCAGGCAGGACGCATACATTTTTTTTTCCAGGGCGAACGTGGGCAACTTATATGAAATTAATTTTTTTTTTTAAATGTTGTCTTTTAACAAGATTTTTAAAAAGACATTTTTTCAAAAATTGCCCACGTTTGTCCTGAAAAAAAAAATACGCAGGCTCCACAGGCCTATAATGATTGTGCACATGTGAGCATTATTTCACATTGGGATCAAGTTTTAGTTAAAATGTACATGTGTACAATATGATTGATAAGTGCATCATTAATGCCCCTGATATAACTTTTTTTCTTTGTAAGGGAGGCCATCTACAAGTCCTTTTATCCTCTGAATGAGGTTAATCCCCCCCCCCAAAAAAAAACCCAGTGGGCATAGAGGTTGGCCCAGAGTCCACACAAAGTGACTCCTGGTGATGCTTAATCCCCTGATCCTAATTGCCCATAAAACAGTCCTCTAATTGACCTAATCCTATAATCTCTTGACAAACACTACCTCTAACTTGGCTCTTTTGTCGTTTGTAATCACTTTCCAGTGATAAGTAAGACTAATTGCGGTGACACCATGTGGAATCTCAATTGAGTAGTAATTAGTTCTGAAAAGAACTGGAGGTACAACTGGACGTTTCGATCAGTATGCTCTGATCGTCCTCAGGAGAATCAGAGCATACTGATCGAAACGTCGAGTTGTACCTCCAGTTCTTTTCAGAACTAATTACTACTCAATTGAGATTCCACAAGGTGTCACCGCAATTAGTCTTACTTATCATCCTCACCATGCAAAGCTACAAGTTTTACTTTTCAATGAGTGTTCTCTATTGTGAATGTTCAGAGAGTGAAAATCTGGATGTCTGGTGGTTTTTCCCTAAGCACCCAAAATCCATCCAACTCCATCTCCAACTGCTGGTTATGTTGTATTTTGATGGACTCAGTACAGTATAGCTCAGATTGGGATATTTTACATACACATGTAGGGCCAGGAATCCCAATTCCATCTAAGTCCAATAATTGGGTGGTAGTGTTACTGCATGTTGTTGGATTTTGGTGGACTCAGTACTGTATAGCCCAGACAGGGATACTTTGCATGGGGCCGGGTGTCCTACTTCCATCTAAGTCCAATAATTGGGTGGTAGTGTTACTGCATGGTGTTGGATTTTGGTGGATTCAGGAAGGTTCTGAGCCAAAATCATTAGGGGGTTAGGTTTAATTGATATTTGTTCAAATGACGCCCAAATGTCACCCTTGAAGTCTGATTAGTCTTTGGCGCTCTGTAACTTCATTACTTCATTAAAATAATAATTAAAATAAACTACTGAGCAAATAATATTCAGCTAAACCACTCCACTGCTGAATTCCGCAAGTATGCTGGATTTCTGGATGGGATTTCAAAGCCCAAACCCCTCAAGGTCTGTTCTAAATAAATCTGCTGCAGTGTAAACAAAAAACAAAAAACAAACAAACACAGACAGTCAACTGTCTTGTAAAAAATGTTTCTGATCTTGTAAAATGATTGAGTTACTAGCCAAGTTGTCTAGTAGATATTTTGCAAGCTCTTGACATAGTCAACCAGTGCAATGGTCCAGAGCTGTTAAAGCGATGAGGATGATGATAATGACGATGATGACGACGACGACGATGACGATAACGATGACGATGACGATGACGATGACAATGAGGATGATGATGAGGATGACCTTTCTCAATTTATTTTCCTTTTTAAGAAAGAAAAGCCAAACTCGGAGCCGTAGCCGGAGCCGTGAACGCCACAGGTAGGAAACAGATGGAAATTAGTTTATATTTCTATAAAATATATACTGAGCATCAAAAGAAACTTATCAAATCTTTGGAAGGACACTCATTTAAATCCTCCACGGAAAAATGAAAAATATTTGAACACTGGTAAACATCAGTAATCTTTACTAAGCAAATGTGGAGGATTTTAACGAGTGTCCTTCCAAAGATTTGATAAGTTTCTTTTGACGCTCAGTTTATATGTTTCTATTCCCAATGTGACAGTTATCTTAAAGCCTATTGCATGCTTCATTTGAATGATGTCTGGTACACTGACTCAAGTCAGTGGCAAGTGCATGTTTAAAGGGAAGATACAACATTGGTAACTGATTATCAGAAAGCTTACTTGATGTGATGTTGGTGGAGATACCAATCATCCTGGAAGAAATGATTGAGTCTGAAGTGCATTAAAAAAAAATACAACAAACCTACATGTATATGCACATTTAGACAAGGTTACTGACAAACCTTTTGCTCCAAGTGTTTGCTTTAACCCTCCTACACATTTTCATTAACCCTAACTCCCTAAGCATTGTTAGTGAACAATAAAAATCCTTCAAAATCCTCCAACTGCCTTTGTTGTCTAGGGAGTTAGGGTTAAGTAAAATTATTATTATTATTATTATTTTTTTTATTATTCTGGTTTATTAAAAAAACACATGGTTGGCAGTCACATAAGTGACTGAAATAACCTTGCTTACAATTACAGCTATACAAAAAGCATTTAAAAAAATACATATTAAGCCATTAAAAAGAAGAAAAAAAAAAAAAATGTTTTTGTTAAAACATCAAAATTGCAGTGGTGTAAAACAAAAAAAGAAAAGAAAAATGTGTAAAAATTATTATTAAAATTATAAAATTCTTGCAAGGGCAGGAATAGTGGAGTATATTGTACGTGTACGACCGTACGTTTAAACATCTTTTATATATCATATATTTCCCTTCACGTGCACTGCACGATATACGGTACAGGTGTATATTTTGGGAGTATTTAATATTTATTTTTACAAAATTCTTTACGGGTAACTGAGTATCCGAAGATTTCCAATTTCGGGTATCCGGTTCCCGAAATAACCGAATATGCACAGCCTTAAGTATTGACGCATTTTAAGGCATATTATTATTCTTAATAACCAATCATATTCACATATTACCTTTATTAATGTAAATATAATTGTAAATAAGAATCAAAATCTGTCCTTGGGCTGCGATTTTGTGAATATTAAAATAAACCAATCAAACAGAAAATGATTGACAAGGTCAACAATACTGTGCATGAGTGAAGTTGCGCTGATGTTTTTCATTTATTTTATTCAATCAACATATTTTCATTAAGTAAAATACCTGTACAGTGCGTGTACGACCGTACGTTTAAACATCTTTTATATATCATATATTTCCCTTCACGTGCACGGCACGATATATACGGTACACGTGCGTGCGTTCGTATGGTTTTGTAAGAAAATATTGCCCGACGATTACAGCGAGGTTCCCGGCTAACACAGGATAATTGTGCAAGGCTGTGCTGGCTATCCTGGTACCCGACAGAAACTGTCATTACCCGGTTCCATTTTTCGGTTCCAATTACCTGTAAACAACTTTTGAAAATTTCGACTTAACATTTAAGCCACACAAATGGAAGTCTCCGATTTTTTTTTAAACAAAATGTGTGTGGGGAATGGGGATGCTTAACCCTCCTACACATGGAGGCCACTCCGATCCACTAAATTCTGTTCTTTAGCAACCTTCAATACATACATGTACAAGCCTGCTGTCCTTTCCAAGTAATCTTACAAAATCAACTGTGTGCCACCCAAGGCTACTGTAAATGTTTGAACATATTAGTATGGCCTACAATGGGAGACCACTTTACCCTGTAATCTCAGTGGTGTGACAGTGCATAGAAGGGTAACCATGGGAGGCCACTGGCAACAGCTAATGGCTTGGAGTGGCCTGAATGGGTTGTTTCAAAAATTACACTGATTGTAGGAGAGTTAAAAGGTTGTTAATGCTTTTCACACTTTTCTTATGCCTTAGACTCTGCAATGAGCCGAAACTTTCACAGGAGGGTTGTTTAACCCTCCTGTGACCGCAATGGTCAAAATCAGTCAAAATGTTGATACACTTGCACTTAAAAGTCGAACACTGTCAAACCTTACATGTAAGTACCTATACAGGTCAAAATGAGTCAACCATTTTTGTCTTGTATTGTTGAGGGTAGTCAATATGACAGTAAAAACCAGTCACAAATGCCCCTGTGTGCACGTTTGAGTCGATAGTCGAAACAGGCAGTTGACTGGTTTTGACCACTGTAGCTACTTGCCACTAAAGTTCAGCTAAAGTAGGAGGGTTAATACATTATATTTCTCTTGATTCAAAGATAGAAAGCATTCCTCTAGTAGTAGTTTTTGCCAATAATATCAATTTGTATACCCTATCAATTTAAATTCCCCAGACTTATTGTTGCTCCATCACATGATTCAGGGCAATCTCTTGCATAGTACTTAACATCCAGCTCGGGAAAGTCTGGTACCTGTACTATGCACTAAAGCTGTGCGTTTTCGGTTATTTAGGGAACCGGATACCCGGAATTGGAAATCTTCGGATATCCGGGTACCTTTTTAAACAATTTTGTAAAAACACATAAATACTCCCGAATTTATAAAATAATCATAAACTGAGTTTCTCTTATTTTATTAGAGTTATAATAAATATGAACTTACTGTAATAATTTCACGCCGTCTGTATTGAAAACAACTCGTAGCATCCCCATTTCCCCACACACCTTTTGTTAACAAATAATCAGAGACTTCCATTTGTGTGGCTTAAATGTTCAGTCCAAATTTTAAGAAGTCATTTACGGGTAATTGGAACCGAAAAATGGAACCGGGTAATGGCGGGTATCCAGGTTCCCGGGTATCCGATCCGGGTAGGGCTGTGCCGGGTATCCGGATACCCGACCGAAACGGTCATTACCTGGTTCCATTTTTCAGTTCCAATTACCCGTAAACGCCTTTAAAAAATTCGGACTTAACATTTGAGTGGTGCAAACCGAAATCTGTGACTCGTGAACACTTGTGCAGACAATTATCTTTAAATTCAAGAGATTACACAAAGAAAAGATCGATAGTATGGTATCCTCTGTATTTGTTACCATATACAGTACATGTATTTGTACACCACCGGTGGCATGTTTTCAACAAAAATGAAAACGGGTATCCGGGTATCCGAAGTTTCCTGATTTCGGGTATCCGGTTCCAAAAATATCCGAAAAAGCACAGTCTTATATCCGGTACACGGATCCCTGGCACATCCCTTCTATCCACTAGTTTGTCTCAAATTAATGTGTACATGTACATTGTATAGCAACTGTGTGTTATGTCTGTGAAATTTAAATATATACATGTACATATGCCATGATGTGAGTCAGGGTACTAGACATCGTTTAAATGAAACTCACAAAAATGCTAAATTCTCTTCAGTGAAGGAGTCGTGTGAAATACATTAGGTTTGTTTTAACTCAACCCTCTCCATATATATTGAAACAGTCAAAATATATTTGTGTATTCAAGTATTAGCCTTGAAGGTTTGTTTTGAGTCAACCATCTCTAAACCTTTTCAAACAGTCACGGTCTAATTCTATTTTGCTTCACTTAACAATGATTTATCAACCTTCAAATGATAGAGTATAATGCGATCACGATAAACCCACAATGGACCATCATTCTTAAAGGGAATTAAGTCTTTAAATTCCATGCAATGTTGTTTCTGTGCTTCAGCAAATTTGTCAAATAATGGGCATTTTTTTTTTTTTTTAAGGTTTTTTATTGAATAAATCAACCAAGTTGTCTTGTAATTAGCACAAAATGACCAAAAAATAAAAGCTTTTAAGTATTTTAACCATCAACATCCAACATCATCACGTTCAGACTAGTTTCTTTGTATGCATGTTGTACGTTGATCGATGATGGTATCAATCTTTTAATGTTAATGATTTTAAGAAAAGGTAAAACTTGTAGCTTTGCATGGTGAAGAGGATAAGTAAGGCTAATTGCGGTGACACCATGTGAAATTCTCTCAATTGAGTAGTAATTAGTTCTGAAAACAACTGGAGGTACAACTCGACGTTTCGATCAGTATGCTGTGATCATCCTCAGGAGAACGAGGACGATCAGAGCATACTGATCGAAACGTCGAGTTGTACCTTCAGTTCTTTTCGGAACTAATTACTACTCAATTGAGAATTCACATGGTGTCACCGCAATTAGTCTTAATTAATTTTTAAAAAGTTCAATTATGGCCAACATTTTTTAGTTCATTTATTGAAAAGAGTCCTCTCAGTTCCTAAATTCCACTTTGAAATGAAAACAAAAAATTGGAATGCTTTTTCACTATTTTCTTGTTATTAACACAACATAATAAACTGACACTTTCACATGCTGGTTGAATAATGTATATCTTGATTCAAAGAGAGTAAGCATACTCATAGAAGTAGTTTGGCCAACATTACCAATGACGTACCTTCCCTTTATTGATAGATGCAAAGAGAGTAAGCATATTCATACATGTAGAAGCAGTTTGGCCAACATTACCAAAGCTGTACCTTCCCTTCAATGTACATGTCTTGAGTAAGCATACTCATAGAAACTGTTTTGCCAATAATACCCATGACTTACCTTCCCTTGGAGATAAACAAAATAATACATGTACCTGGAAGCACATGGAACATGTGTTTATTAACCCTAACTCCCTCGGCCCATTTGCTTACACATAACCTGAATCCTTCCTAAATCCCTAGGCCCATTTGCTTACACATAACCCGAATCCTTCCTAACTCCCTAGGCCCATTTGCTTACACATAACCTGAATCCTTCCTAACTCCCTGGGCCCATTTGCTTACACATAACCTGAATCCTTCCTAAATCCCTAGGCCCATTTGCTTACACATAACCTGAATCCTTCCTAACTCCCTAGGCCCATTTGCTTACACATAACCTGAATCCTTCCTAACTCCCTAGGCCCATTTGCTTACACATAACCTGAATCCTCCAAAATCCTTCGGTAGTAAAGCAAGCACATGACATGTATGCACACATGTGTTTCTAATCTGTGATACATGTACATGGCCAGGGACACCCTCCCTGCATGCATGGAGCAATAAACAGTGTCCACTGACCCCAGCACTGACCTTGCAATCACTACAACAAACATGGATGTACATGTACCGTGGAAAGGCAAGTATGCCTAATAACCTCAATCCTCCAAAATCCTTCACTTTGGCAAAGAGGATTTGGGAGGGTTAGGGTTAAAGTACCTTTGCCCAGGCTGAAATTTGGCCCAGTAAGCACCGCACCCACAGACAGGCACTTGAGTATTTTTGGTTGCATTGCCAATTGGTAGGTCAAACCACAGAGTCACACAGCTGTGTATGTACTGTCAAGTGGTTTTGGTTTGACCTATCCTAGCCACATGTCCTTGCATTTATTTGAGTGCACTGCACAATGTCAATGGGTTGGGAGTTACATACAAATTTTGAGTGTCTTTGATTGGTTTTGGTTTGACCTCCTATCACAGCCACATGTGTTTGCATGTATTTGAGTGCACTGCACAAAGTCAATGGGTTAAGAGAGACATACAAATTTTGAGTGTCTTTGGGCTTGACCTCCTATGACAGCCACATGTGTTTGCATGTATTTGAGTGCACTGCACAAAGTCAATGGGTTAAGAGAGGCATACAAATTTTGAGTGTCTTTGAGTGTTAAACCTACAGGAGGGTTAATGATGAAACTTTAACAGGTTAGTTTAATGATTATTACCGAAGTACGAATGTTGTACCTTACCTTTAATTTGCTTGTACTTGCCCAGTTCCTACATGTAACTTGTGCTGATGGATTTTATTCATGTCTGTCCTTGAATTAGATTCTGTCATTAATTATTTTCTGCACCATTAACAATTTACTACAAAATTCTGCATCTCCAATCAATGTCAAAGGGATATAATCTGTACAACTGTGTTTGCAATTTCGACAGTACTAAACGGAACGAAACGTGCCACCTGAATCGCAAATAAATTATGTCAAAATTATAAAATATCTTCAATATGCTGTGTCAAACGTTTATTTTTCTATGCAAAATGAACACAACACATTCCACCTTAAGAAACCCCTATAAGATGTGCGCTATAAAGAAATGACAGACATGGGTGACACAATTTTTTTTTTTTTAAATCATGAATCTTTCAATTTAGCTTAATGCTGCCCTTGCTTTACATTTTGTGTACATCATTTATACCAAATAATGAAAAGTTAGATCAAAAAATTTAATTGGAACACTGAATCCAATGAAATAGATTTTATTAGATATAAAAGAGAATCAAGCTTCACATAAAGCCTTAATTTAATGTGTGGAGTGCCGTGGCCGAGCGGTCTAGCTTACCGGACTGAAGTTCTGGTGTTAGCAGCAGAATGTGGGTTCGAATCCCGGCCATGACACTTGTGTCCTTGAGCAAGACACTTAACCATAATTGCTTCTCTCCACCCAGGGGTTAAATGGGTACCTGTGAGGGCAGAGTTGGTTGATTAGCCCTGTATGCGCTGTAATGGCAGCAATTGAGCTGTATACTCCCCAGGGAGCTGAGATGGTTTCAGGAATGATTTATGAGCCTCATGAGCAGGGGTAATAATATAATGCGCCTTGAGCACCACTTAGTTGGTGGATACGTGCGCTATATAAGTCCACACATTATTATTATTATTATTAAAAAGAAATGACAGACATGGGCGACACATAAAAAAAATTTAAAAAAAAATAAAAATCGTGAATCTTTAAATTTATATCAATGCTGCCCTTGCTTTATATTTTGTGTACATCATTTATACCAAATAATGAAAAGTTAGATCAAAAAATTAAATTGGAACACTGAATCCAATGAAATAGATTTTGTTAGATATAAAAGAGAATCAAACTTCACATAAAGCCTTAATTTGTAACGTTGGTGATGATTAATCGATTACTGGGTTAACCAAGTTTATAAAAAACTAATTTGAGTAAAGTTTGGGCATAATGCAACGACTATGAAAAATCTGATGAGTGAAATTTATAATTAAAACCCTAACCACCCTGAATCCATCAAAATCCATCCCCCTGTATTGGAAGATTTTGGCGGATTCAGGATACCTCCACATTGAGCATGTGGCGGATTTTGATGGATTCAGGATTTCAATAGTTTTTAACTGCTTGGTCATGTTGGTTGATGGATTATAGTTACATGTACTGTATATGTTAGATTTTGATGGATTCTATGCAGCAACATACTATACAAATTTTCATGTGAGCATGGTATCCTGAATCTGCCAAAATCCACCAAAAATTTAGTGGTGGATTCAGGATATGTCCAATATCTACACTGGCGGATTCTGATGGATTCAGGACACCAGCATTTTGTGTGTGACAAAATTGGTGGATTTTGGTGGATTCAGGATACTTTCTAGTAAAAATACCCAAGGGGTTAGGTAAGGAAATTATGGCATTAACCCTCCTATGCCCAGGCTGAAATTTGGCCCAGTCAGCACGGCAATCACAGACAGTCACTTGAGTATTTTTGGGTGCATTGCCAATTGGTAGGTCAAACCACAGAGTCACACAGCTGTGTATGAGTGCACTGCACAAAGTCAATGGGTTGGGAGTTACATACAAATTTTGAGTGTCTTTGGGTTTGACCTCCTATCACACAGCCACATGTGCTTGCATGTGTTTGAGTGCACTGCACAAAGTCAATGGGTTAAGAGAGACATAATTTTGAGTGTCTTTGAGTGTTAAACCTATAGGAGGGTTAAGAGTGAGCCCAATACCTACAAAATGTCACGTGAGTAACCGTGGAATTGCCCTTATCCTTTCTCCCCAACAATATTCAAATTGTATGTTTTTAAATTTGTTTGAAATGGTACGGTTAACCTATCAACTGTATACTTTTATGTTCGGGTTACGGTCGGTTACATTAGTAGTTGACTGCAACCCAAGCTATTGGCAATCAATTCTGTTGCTCGTGTAATGTTCACATCACATGTCACAGGGGAGGCGTAATTTTCATCACACCCAGAGCCAGAATCTGGAAAATTACAGCAGTATTACACCAGGGAAAACTATTTTAATCCGGTATCAGTATCATTTGCAGCTGTATGTAACTACATGTACAGCTGCTAAAGTGGAAAGTGCACATGGGCCGTGACACTCCTGCATGTATGATTAAATTGACTAATTTAAAAGACGTTTTTTTTTTTTTTTTTTTTTTTGCGGGGGGGGGCGGGGGGGCGGGCTGTGATATGAATAGGAAAACTTGATACGGATTTGTTGTATGCAACCAGTAGATTAATAAATTAAAAAAGTTATTAATTTTGGTCACAAAAGGGTACACTCAAGTAGCATATGATTGACATGATACAGGATTTATGCAAGTTGAGGAGCTGTGTATAAATGCATTAACATCAATTTGTATCTTTAGACATGCAAATAGTCTCATGACTGCAAACTAAAATATATATATATATATATATATATATATATTTATATATATTTATATATATATATATATATATTTATATTTATATATATATATATATATATATTTTTATTTATATATATATATATATATATATTTATTGAAATATTTTGATTTCATCTGAAATTTTGTCTAAACTCGAGTGTCACGAATGCTAAAGGGTCGTTGTCGCTTTAGGGTCATAATAAATGTGGACTTACTGTAATAATTTCCCGTCTCTATATATAAAACGACTTAAGCCCCATTCATACTTCACGCGAATTGCTAAAGCGAAGTGAATTTTACGTCGCCACACTTTCTCAGCCGTTTCGCTGCGAACTTCGCATATCATCACAGACGGGGAAATATCACCCCGGATGCGAACAATATTCGCTTCGCATGCAGTGATGAGCCCCAGTGGTGAGCCACAGACGGGAAATATCACCCCGGATGCCAACAATATTCACTTCGCAGGCAGTGAGCCCCAGTGGTGAGCCCCTTCAAGCGGTCGCAGTTGGTTTATTCTTCGGACATTAATTGATCGCCTTTTGTATCCTAGTCGTTTCTTACGACGCAGCAGACAGGCAGCGAGGAGCAAACTGTCAACCACCATGATAGATTTCGCAAATAGTCAAAAGAATGAACGTAGTTTTCGTGGCGAATAAGATTCGCCCGTCCCCTGCGAATTGTTCGCGTTGGCATCGCGCATCGTGAATTCGCCGCCTTGGAAATTCGCCTCGCGAATGCTTTCGCCGATTCTACTAAAAACCGTCAAGGACGGATTCGCGGCGTCAAGGGCTGGATTCGCGGCGTCAAGGGCTGGATTACTCGTTGTGGTCGTAGAAAAACCCTTGACGCCTTGAGATGTAGGCCTTGACGCCGAATCCAGGCCTTGACTCCGAATCTAGGCCTTGACTCCGCAAAACCGCCCTTGACGCTTTTTAGTAGGACCCGCTTTTGCGTCAAGTAGGAACCGGGCTTTAAGCATCCCCATTCCCCACACACATTTTGTTAACAAAAAAATCGGAGACTTCCATTTGTGTGGCTTTAAATGTTAAGTCGAAATTTTCAAAAGTTGTTTACAGGTAATTGGAACCGAAAAATGGAATGAGTAATGACAGTTTCTGTCAGGTACCGGGATAGCCAGCACAGCCTTGCACAATTATCCTGTGTTAGCCGGGAACCTCACTGTAATCGTTGGGTAATATTTTCTTACAAAACCATACGAACGCACGCACGTGTACCGTATATCGTGCCGTGCACGTGAAGGGAAATAATTATATGATATATAAAAGATGTTTAAACGTACGGTCGTACACGCACTGTACAGGTATTTTACTTAATGAAAATATGTTGTTGATTGAATAAAATAAATGAAAAACATCAGCGCAACTTCACTCATGCACAGTATTGTTGACCTTGTCAATCATTTTCTGTTTGATTGGCATATTTTAATATTCACAAAATCGCAACCCAAGGACAGATTTTGATTCTTATTTACAATTATATTTACATTAAAGGTAATTATGAATATGTGAATATGATTGGCTATTAAGAATAATAATGCCTTAAAATGCGTCAATACTTAAGGCTGTGCATATTCGGTTATTTCGGGAACCGGATACCCGAAATTGGAAATCTTCGGATACTCAGTTACCCGTAAAGAATTTTGTTAAAATACATATTAAATACTCCCTAATATACACCCGTATAAAATAAACAATATGAACACAAGTTTGTGTTGTTTTATTAGAGTTGTAATAAATGTGGACTTGCATGTACTGGAATCATTTCCCGCATCTACATGTATATTAAAAATGAGTCGTATAGCATGCCCATTCACCCCATAATTTGAGTGGCTTAAGTGAATATACATGTGTAACAACCCACCTGTGAAAGTAGCCAAACTGTTATTATTTTTTATTTATTTATTTCTTTTGCTGTTTTATTTTTTCCACTCGGATATTAAAGACAAAAAAATTATTAAAAATTTTGTAAAAAAAAATAATTTAAATAAATTTAAATTACAATTAAACTAGCTATTTAAAATAAAATCAAAAGAATGTTCCACTTGAGTTCGAATTTGTACATGTTTTTGTTGTTCGCAATCTAATTTTCAAGATGAAAATTATGTTTAATTAGGTTGATAAAGTAAGAAAAACATTGTATTGTGTCTCTAAGTCTACTGTTATAAATTGCTTTCTTTACATTGAGACTTTTTAGCAAACTCATCTGGTTGAATCAGCTCGAATTATGACACTGAGTTATACATGTACTGTGCATTTATTTATCAAATTTGTAAAAATTCAACATATTTTCACATCTTCATGAAATAAGACAGCATTTCAAACGGAATACATGTAAGTTGACAGGATGTTTGGTACCATTACGAATTGAAAACCAAGTAAGCTTTTAAATAATAATTCACTTTTGTTTTCAGGCCATTATCGACAGTGTTCACTGCCCTTAACACAACGGTTTGTTTTTATGCTATTGAGGGTGTGGCCAGAGGATTATGCGTGTAGCTTGAATTTTGCTTTGGGCATTCACTCGGCCAAATGGACATATGCTTCATTTGGTTTTGAAATCAATGCCAACGGATCTCCGCTTAGCTTTTATCCCCAGTTTTAATACTCTTCGATGGGCAAAGTTTTCTTGTGTTTAAAAAATTTATATAACAGTCTTTTATTGTATTTTTGTTGTGTCCTTTCAACACTAACCTTGAGCAAACGTCAAATTACTTTTGCATGATAGAGGCTTTGAATCCAATGCTTCAAATCAAATCATCAGGTCTAATGGTTCCTTTCCCTAATTGCATTATAATCCTCCACTAAAAGCGTGTAAATTTGTGAGAGTGAACAGTTTTCCATTCAAATTACACTTGTTATCTTGTTACATAAAGGCAAACTCGTTAAAAGCCCAACAATTTGTAGTTCAGCAGTTAAAATGTGTTCTGTATCTAGAGAAGAATATGCGATACTGGTGCACTAAGTGTACTTAGGAATTCTATACACTGTTCAGTATATTAGTAAATTTCTATTGATGTGTTGAATCGACACTCCCATTTCACTCAGTGGCAAGTGATAAATCTTTTTATCCCAACGTCTTAAGGCTCCAACAATAAGATTTTAATGTTATTTAAGTACTTTGCATGCAATATGAGAAGTGGTCAGGAGACACTCTGCCATTTCAATTGATAAAAGGAAAGCGCCAAAATGAGATTATATTTTCTTGGGATATATTCAAATAACCTTAGTGCATAGAGGGGAAGGTTGTTCTTTCTCAGATTGAACAAAACATTGCATACTTGGTGTCATACATGAACTAATTTTGACAGTATTTAAATATTGAATTGATGACTTGATAGATTAAAAGGTTTGCCAGAATATAACCAAACAAAAATAATTACAAATTCAAATTAAACTTTAAAAAAAAGCATCCAATATCTGTCAGAAGATGTCGGTGTACTTAATGCATACATGTGTCCAGTGAATTAAACAAAATGTCAAACATAAATTTGAAAGTGAATATTTGTCAAGAGTACTCAGTAGACACTTCCTGGATTTTATACCTATCCCTTGCCCTTTGGAGAGAGCAAAAGTGTATGATGACAAAGAAGTAACCCAATTTGTAAATAATAATAATAATAATGGACTTATAAAGCGCACGTATCCACCAACTGAGTGGTGCTCAAGGCGCAATATATTATTACCCCTTCTCATAAGGCTCATAAGGCTCATAAGGCTCATAAATCATTCCTGAAACCATCTCAGCTCCCTGGGGAGTATACAGCTCAATTGCTGCCATTACAGCGCATATAGGGCTAATCAACCAACTCTGCCCTCACAGGTACCTATTTAACCCCTGGGTGGAGAGAAGCAATTATAGTTAAGTGTCTTGCTCAAGGACACAAGTGTCACAGCCGGGATTCGAACCCACATTCTGCAGTTGTTTCTCATCAATTCTGTGAAACATTGTGTTTATCTGAAATAAATGATCTTGCTTTAACTGAGATTATTCCGGTGTTCCCTAAATTGTTTTGAGTAGTATACATTGTATACTGAAACACATGTTTTTCTTTGCATTTACAGGAACAGGAGTGAACAAGGGACATCTCGATAGGTGACGGACAGGTTAGTCTCTTTTTACATGTATAGATGTACAGTGCTTCATACATTGTGTCTGTGTAAAAGCAGAATCAGTTACATGTACATGTGGACTTATATGGCGCATGTATCCACCAAACTGGCGCATTACATTATTACCCCTGCTCATCAGGCGCATAAATCATTCCTGAAACCATCTCAGCTCCCTGGGGAGTATATATCTCAATTGCTGCCATTTCAGCGCATATGAGCTAATCAAACACAACAACCAACTCTGCCCTCACAGATACCCATTTACCCCTGGGTGGAGAGAAGCAATTATGGTAAAGTGTCTTGCTCAAGGACACAAGTACACCGGTCGCGGTTGGGATTCGAACCGACATTCTGACGACTCGGCCATCAGAACACAAATCCAATGCACTAAACCGCTCGACCATGGCACTCCATACACATAATGTGGGGCACACTGCCAGAAAGGGTGCAAACACAACATAAATTCCATATTGAAATGAAAACAACAAAATTGAATGCATTTTCAATTTTTCTTGTTAATGACACAATGAATTAAGCTGAAACTTTCACAGGTTGTTTTTTGTTCATCTCTGGAAATATGAATGATAGTGCATTTGCAGATATTTAACTAAAAGTGTACATGTACATACTGGCTTGAAGTGAATGAACCTCTTCATACATGTATGTGGGTCACTCCTAATCATTTTCTTCCAGACATGTTCTCAGTTACTGTGTGTCCCCTGAGTAACAACGTGTCACATGTAACAGACCAGAGTAATGGGTTTATTCAAGATGATGACGCATACATATGTGTTATGATGCAGTAAAGACCAAGCGTCAATGTTTTATTCCTATTCGCACTTCTAATTTTCTAAAGAAAAAAATTCTCTGTAAAGTAGCTTACTGTAAAGTAGCCACCAAAGAAAGTAAGAAGTTGCCTATATTGTGTCCAAACCTAGTTTCTTGTTTGTGGGGATATGGAGAGTCTGTAAAAATCCTCTAAAATAAACATCCAGGAGGTTCATGGGACATTGTCTTCTAGACAGAAGGAGACCCAGGCATGCTACCCATTTTTTTCAGGATATTTTACTTTTATCAAACCACACCCCGAAAAAAAAAACATGTTTCAACCATGTATTTGAAGACACAACAGCGTGGATGCCTGAAGGACACTTATTCCGCATACAAGCGTGATTGACACGGAAGCCGGCATACAGGGAGGCTGACGCGCTTAAAAGATCCAGCTTCAACCAGTACAACTTGTATTAACTGGTATTAACTGGATCATTTCTCCGATCCAATATAGAATGTCTGAACTGCCTGGGACATTTATGAGTGATTATTCAAGACAGTTTATACAATCTGATTGGGGTGTATTAACAGATGGTAAAGACATTGCTTATAAAAATTAGAGCAGCCCGTATGTGGCAGCTGTTTGTCAACTGTTTTGTGTGACACGACATGGATTTGAACCAATCAGAGTGACAGAAGATTCACATCATGGGCCTGACTCATGTACTTTGGAAGTGTTTCGTGTGTGTCCCCAAAATGTTAATTTGCCCATTTCTATTTTGCTTTATCAATACAAAAAATACCCATTTTATTACATTTTGAAAACAAAATCGATACGAACATTTATAAATGGGAATGTTTTGTACGTGGTCATAGGTGATAAGGACCGAGATGAAGGCGAGGTCCTTAACGGGACATGATCAGATCATATTACTTTGACTGTTGCATAATAAGAGTCAGTAGCTGCATAATTATGATATTTATGCAGCATCAACGGTAATATATTATTGCACCAGGGCTGTTATCTAGGCCAGCGCGTGCTCGTGAGGTATTAATTTTAGTCACCAAGTTCATCCAAAACTAGTTTCATGCCCTGTCGAAAGTCTGCTCTGATTGTGGACGATATTGTCCCTTTAACAGTAGTTTACTGCCAAAATTACATTATGATAGGACCATCATCAATTCAGTTAGGGACATTGAAATGTGTTATCCCTTTCCTCTGATGAAAAAGGGAATAACTGGAAAAAGAAGGCAATACAGGTTTATTTAAGGTTTATTTGCCTTAGTGCTTCATAAACTTTGTGAGCTATTGTATCACCGATTGTATTGACCTATCGCCGTTAAAGACTCGGCCACAACCTTAAGATAACACAACTGGCAGTGTACACAGCTGATTTTTGTTGTCTAAAAGGAACATGTATGCCTTAAGTAAATAGTTGGTACATTCAATAATAACTGAATGGTAAAATTTGAATGTGCACATAGTTGGTTTAAAGCTTGTGATGTCATCTAATCTTCGCTAGATAATGTTTAAAGTATTTTTACAGGTGCTTTCATTTTCAAGAAAAATTTCATTATTGCCAATACGTTTATCTTTAATTCCACATTAATGAATACAAACAATCTGAATACATTTCCACAATTTTCTTGTCTAATGAATCATTCAAAGAGAATGGAATTTACAACATTGTGACGGAGGAAAACATGGGACAATAATAATAAAATGGGATATTTTGTCATGTATTTTTTTGTCTGTGCACATTCCAAGCCCCTTGGGGATTGTGCTTGCCAAAATGTAAGACAACTAGTATTTAAATAATAACAGGGAATATCTTCAAAATCTTACGTTCATCAAGCCCGGTTCATACTTGACGCGAAAGCGAATGCAAAGCGAATTTTACGTCGTCAAATTCGCGGCGAATGATTCGCGCAAGTTGAAATGTGTTCAACTTTTGCGAACCTTCGCCACGAATATTTGCCGTGAACCGTTGTCGACGGCACGAATTTCGCTTCGCATTCGCTTTAGCGTGAAGTATGAACCGGCCTTAACGTGGACAGAAATATTGCCAATCTTCCCTAAAAGTATTATTGTCTTAGGTGTAGTGATTTTTAAGATTGCTCTTTCTTAAAGTCCACATTAGAATAAGTACTAACTAGACATGTTATGTGTTTGTCACGTGGATATAGGGCTGTTTCGGTTTTTGTTGTTGGTAGTTTGGATGTGAACTGTGAATACAGTAATGAAACCTGTTTGTGAGGTAGCAAAGACGGAAGGGATTGGGATGTTGTTATTAGTTTTGTTATAAAACTGGAGATGCGGGGATTGGTGACATTTCTGTTGAATCTTTGAGTTCACATGTGCAGTGAAATGTGAAGACGTCATGACGTATACGTATCCAGGAGATTCGGGGGACTTTTCCCTCAATGCAGATCAAAAAGAGACCCAGGCCCGCTTCCCAATTTTTAAATGATTTTTTACTTTTGTTAAATCACATCTTTTTAAAAACTTTTTGTTAATTTTTTTAAATGGGAATTTCATAGCAATTGCCTACGTTCGTCCTGTAAAGAATACGCCACCGGCCCCTGCTGCTTTACGAAGGCTCACGGGGTCGAAGGCAACTTTATTGTCCCGATTGGGGGACATTTATCCTGATTGGGAACCCTATTCTCCAATTGAGGATACCAGGCCGGTTCATACTTCACGCGAAAGCAAATGCGAAGCGAAATTCGTGACGTCGACAATGGTTGACGGCAAAATATTCGCGGCGAAAGTTCGCAAAAGTTGAACACATTTCAATTTGCGCGAATTTGATGGCGTAAATTCGCTTCGCGTTCGCTTTCGTGTTAAGTATGAACCGGGCTTTAATCAACAAAACGGCCCCATATGTTGTATTCATTGTACATCCGGCAGTTCACCATCCAAAATTGATTTTCATTCAATAAAATAATTACAAGGAGTTCAACGGCAGGTGTTTAAACATTTGTTTGGAAGAATCCTCGATTAATATCCATTTGGGGTGGGGGAATTTCACAAGCCAGTTTTGTCCTTAGATCAAAACAAAATGTAATAAGTGAGCTGAGAATGTCATTATGGCATACTGTACAAACATGTACAGCGTTTTAGGTCATGCAGGACGTAATTGTCATCACCTTACCCATTTTATCATTAGTTTGGGTTGGCTGAAACTACCACCCAACACAATATTTTAACGGCAAATTAGGCCTGTAGGGTTGTTTGAAAAGGGTGGTCTTTGGGGTACGGGCCTGTGGGGAAATAAATTAACACTATGAATAACTTGACCCTGAAAAATGCCCTGAAAATCAGTTTTACCGTGAAATAAATAGTTCACAGCAATTTCACGATGACACAACACTGTGAAAACTCCATGAAATATTCTTGGGATTCCTTCGCTGTGAAAACGCCGTGAAAACGCCATGAACTTCTCGTTGCAGTTTTGGGGCAGCTCATTAATTCTCGAGTGCTGTGAATTTGCCATGAAATCACTGTGAACATTATTGCCAATATCTGAGAGGAAGAGACACCGTGAAATTATGGTGAACTGTTATTTCAAGGCAGAACAGATTTTCAGGGTTTTTTCAGGGTGAAGTTGTTCATAGTGTAAGGAATCATTAAAATTATGTTATTTGTTGTATTTTGTAAAGTATTAGTTCCAATTTGATTACAGTTCGTAAATATTGCAAGAGCAAATTTTGTGTTCGTCAGTTGGGGTTGGGGGGGGGGGGTAGGTGAGAGGACGACACAGTGGCACACTAATCATTCCCCCTTCTCATTACTTGTCTAGAAGCATGAAAAGGATGGCATTTTGTTTTATATTGTCTAGTACGTATTAAAACCATAAAACTACTCATTAAATAACTATTAAAAACGCATTAACCCTAACCCCCTAGATATTCTGGCTAGGAACCTTCCTGAATCCTTCAAAATGCACCATGCATTTTCGTTGATCTTTCATATTCAGCACTTATGGCCTGTACTTTTTGCCAGGTAGTAATTTTGTCCCATTTGAAGGGATGAAAATACCAGTTTCCAACAGTGCTGAATTTTTCCCAAAAAGTGCCCTTTGGAGGATTTTGCAGGATTTGGGGTGGTTAGGGTTAAAAACAAAACGTCTCATTTATTAACAAAAAGAACTCATTAAAGAACCATAGACCTTATGAGTTATACAGAACTTGTTAAAAAATTGTACAGAACTCATTACATAACCATAAAACTCATTAAAAATCCATAAAACTCATTACAAATCCATAAAACTCATTAAAGAACCGATATTAGATATAGAATGAACACATACAATATACTTCAAGGTGTCAGGAGATTGTTTTACATTATTCATCGTGCATCATTTCTCTATGGTCCAGTAGCTGTTACTGAGATCAGTGTTCACACGTCTGTACCATGGTTGTGCCTTATCGTCATTCATGGCTCGCATTAAAAAAAAAAATATGGGATGTTGAAGGTAATGTATATAATGGGTAATACAAAAATAACCGAATGGTCAAATGCACTCATGTAAAACTTATTAACCTTATAGGTAAAACTTGTAGCTTTGCATGGTGAGAATGATAAGTAAGACTAATTGCGGTGACACCATGTAAGAATCTCAATTGAGTAGTAATTAGTTCTGAAAAGAACCTTATGATTAACCTTATGATTAACCTTATGATTGTATCAGTCTTCTCTAGAAGTAATTTTGTCTGTTTAATGTATATTTTGATTTAAAGAGTAAATATAAACACACCAGAAGAAATAGTTTGGCCAACATTACTAATCATGTTCCTTCCTTTTTAAGAACCGCCAATGATTTATAGAAAATATGGAAGATGACAATTTATGCTCCCTATTGGTTTGCCGAGACCACATCATTGAAACTCATTAAAACCATAGAATTCCTTACTATTAAGTCCATAAACATATTATCCAAAAGATTGGCTTGAACCAGAGAATACATCTTATGAAGAAATCATCCTTACAAATAGAATGGCTAAATATTTGAAAATGTCATGAGATTGGATCATGCTTTAAATTATCCAAAAGAATTACAGAAACCACAGAATGAGAAATACCAAAACTAATTGATGTATTGTATACATACATATATACCGTGTGCATTTAAAAAATAATAATTGTTATTCAGAAGGATTTAAATTTTATTTAATTGTTTTTTCAGGACAAGTGGTATGTATTTGTTATTTTCTGTTTAACCCTCCTATGTACAGTGCAGTTTGCCATAGAATTGTCAGACCTTTCAAAACCTTTCAAGTTTGCTGTACTGAAGGGTTTTGAAAGGTGAGAAAACTGTCTGACAAAAGGGACCTATGAAAGGTTTCGAAAGGTGTAACAACTCTCTGAACAAACTGGTGTTGAAATGTTTCAATACCTTTCAAAGGGTATTGAAAGGTGTGGTTGTTCAGTAGCAACAAATTCTGGAGGGTTTTAAAGGGTTCATAATAATTGATAGCCATTTTGGCCCGTAAGCAGATTTTGAAAGGTTTTGAAAGGTCAAACCATAGGAGGGTTAAATCAGTTTAAATCAAGCACGTATATATCTGCAGTGAAAAACGTCCTTTAAAAAGACACCAAAACATTTCAATCTTTCCATGTAGAATTACTATTTCTGTGATATGCACGTATGTTATCGTAGAGCCTGATTTCATGTTTGTTTAAGCTTCTTTATTGACATGTATTATCTTATTTACGAGTTCAAGTGAGAAAATCCATGCCACTTAACCGGGCGGGACATCGTTTTATGTAAAGCATGTTAGCATATGTATTTGTGTCGGCTAAACGCTGACACTCGACGCAGACAGTCGGTAAAGCTTTGCCGATGGTGTTTGTGTCGGTGTACAGATTCTGCAGTGAACGCAGACAAAGCGTTTCTTCAATGCCTGTGATTTCTCAGGATTTTCTTGTTTTTAAGATTTTTTTTTTTAAATCTCTCTTTGCCTTGAAAGAAGAGAAGTAGCCACCAAGGAAAGAAAGAAGTAACCTGTATTGTGTCCAAACCTCTAGCTTCATGTTTGTGGGGATGTGGAGAGTCTGTAAATCCTCCAATTAAACATTCAGGAGGTTCAGGGGGTTTTGTCCTCTACACCAAAGGGAGACCAAGGCCTGATACCTATTTTCAGGATTTTTACTTTTTTGTCAAATCACATTCCTGTTCTTGTCTGCATCGCTGTCCGAGTTCATCGGGACTATTTGGAAACCCAGGCTTACATGTATTATTAACCCTCCTATGGTTTGACCTTTCAAAATCTGCTTACAGGCCAAAATGGCTATCAATTATTATGAACCCTTTAAAACCCTCCAGAATTTGTTGCTACTGAACAACCACACCTTTCAATACCCTTTGAAAGGTATTGAAACATTTCAACACCAGTTTGTTCAGAGAGTTGTTACACCTTTCGAAACCTTTCATAGGTCCCTTTTGTCAGACAGTTTTCTCACCTTTCAAAACCCTTCAGTACAGCAAACTTGAAAGGTTTTGAAAGGTCTGACAATTCTATGGCAACTGCACTGTATATAGGAGGGTTAAAGCATTATTATACCCAAAAGACCAGTTGCGTCAACATTGGACAGTTGCTCATCATTGCAAGGTTGATACAGATGTATCAAATTGATACAAAATATCACAGGCCACATCAATAACTATGCCCAGGTGCCCACTGGAGTGAAGTAGACCGTGTCAATTGTTTACAGTAGAAGTGCCATTTGAGAGTGATTTCATGCCATGCAACAGCGTGTATACCGTTACATCTAAGGATGTTTGATTACAAAATTACAAAATTGCTTTTACAAGAAAGAATTCCGTCTGAAGTGCTCTCATTTCCATGTAAAAGAATAAGAAAGCGCACACACAATGGCTTGTGTTTTTGTGGGATTTTTTTTTGGCATCTTCCATTTGATCTGTGCACATTTGCAAATAATAACTGCCAACTGAGAACCCATTGTTCCCATATTTAATAAGTCCTCGGTTTACATCATAAACAAACCCACACACACAAACATGCACATATTCAAATGTTGCCGTACAACTATTTTCTCAGTGTTTTCTGTAAGTATTGTGAATTGTGAATACTTTAAAAAAAAATCGTGACCGAGACTCAGAATTGTTGAACTGAACTCGAAAAGAGCTAGCATACCTCCCAGTTTTTTTGTACACCCCACATTCTGATATTTATCTTTTTTATTTTATTTTATGATGATATTTTTGTTTTCCTTCTCATTCACAGGATATTGGTTGCAGTGACCAGAAAACAGTCCTACTCAATGCTGCACATCATGGTATCTCAAAAGACCACTTCACTCAGTTCTCTGAACTGTTCTACTGATCTACCATGGAAACATCCCACAACATGTCTGCAAACTGCATAACTTGTAACTAGTTACTGTTCAAGTCAACCATATAGTACAATGCAACCAGCGTGAACTACACGTACAGTGTACACGTACGCGAAAGTCAAAGACATTTAGGAAACAACAGTGATTATTAATCGATGTGTTATTTCTTATTTATCCTGGGTAACCTGACACAAGTTTGAATTGGAAGAAGACAAGGAATACATTTATATTTTAGAAATGGGATCAAAAACCCAGATAATTTATTCTCTGGGGAAACATGATCAAGTAAGGCTTGAAAACCTAATCCACATGTCGAGGAATTTAATGCTACGCCGACCTGATTTCCAATAATTAAACAAACTGTCCAAGTCAAAAAAATACCCAGTTTCTTTTTAGTTAATTTTTTTTTAGATTTTTTTTTAATTAATTAATTTATTTATTTATTATTATTTTTTTTTTTACTGCTATGAAACGATGTCCAATTGCAGCCAAATGTACTGAATCGAGTGGAATTCTGCATTCTTTCACATTGTTTTCACATGGAATGTTTGCCCGATTTGTGAGGCCTCTTTTAGCCACTGTACTTTGTGTACGGGAAATTTGGTCTGGTTCCAATAACCGTGTATACATATTTCACTGGTTGGCCTAAGACAGCAAGAGTCAATTTCAGAGAGCTGCTTAGCAGAGAATTCTGCTAAGCAAATATTATTGCTAAGCAGTACAAAACAGACTACCAGCCGAAATGCATACATTTTGTATGAAAGTTTGGCTGGTAACCAAATAAATCCGCTTAGCAAATTTGTCTGGTAAATGATTTTATCTGCTAACCATCTCTATGAAATTGGCCCCAGGTTGGATTTTGTACATTAGCTTGACATTGGGCATTAACCAATGACAGACTAGGTCAATGACGAACATTTCACATCTTTTTGATTTTAACTCGGCCTACATGTAATGTGAAGTTGCATCATATTATTGATATATACTGAGACGCAATAGAAACTTACCACTTGTTTTGGAATAGCATAAAATTGAAATGGTTCAAAATAAGACAAAACAACAATTTGGATTAGAAATGTTGGCATTTTATTGAGGAAATGTCCACGTTTTGTCCACTGTACTCGATCCCATCTGTATCCACTTCACCGCGAGCGCACATATTACATTTGTGCATTGTGATTACTGATAATTTAAGGTCGAAAAAGTGGTAAGTTGCTATTGCGTCTCAGTATATGTTACACCGTGACGTAAATGAGGCATACCGGTTTAATGTCAACTATACTGTCTCGATTTAAAGGGAAGGTACAACATTGGTATTTGCTAATGTACATGGAGTGCCATGGCCGAGCGGTTTAGTGCATCTGATTTGTGTTCTGATGGCTTGAGTCGTCAGAATGTGGGTTCGAATCCCAACCGCGACCTGGGTGCTTGTGGCTTTGAGCAAGACACTTTACCATAATTGCTTCTCTCCACCCAGGAGTAAATGGGTACCTGTGAGGGCAGAGTTGGTTGTTGTGTTTGATTAGCCCTATATGCGCTGTAATGGCAGCAGTTGAGCTTTATACTCCCCAGGGAGCTGAGATGGTTTCAGGAATGATTTATGAGCCTGATGAGCAGGGGTAATAATATAATGCGTCTTGAGAACCAGTTTGGTGGATATGTGCGCTATATAAGTCCACATTATTATTATTATTATTATTATTATTCATTTCAACCCTCATGTTTTTGAGAAATACATCATAAAACAATTTCAAATATGACAATTTCATCACAATAAGAGCGCACGCTTTGAGAAATCAGTATAAACATATTAATGTTGCTGTTCAGCTAATTTTGATTAATTGTCTCTATAAAGATAAATACACTCAAGACATAATATTTTCTCATGATGATTGATATGTACACTAAGTAAGTTTCTAGATTATAAATTTACAAAAAATTATAATCTGGCAATAGCTCTGGTTGTAACTTCCCTTTTAACATGAGTTTAATTAAAATGTATCGATGAAAAATAATGTTTATTGAACTTACGTTTTGAACCTAGATAGTTCTTTCTCAAAGGTAAAATGGACAAAATAAATATACATACATACATACATACATACATACATACATACATACATACATACATACATACATACATACATACATACATACATACATACATACATACATACATACATACATACATACATACATACATACATACATACATACATACATACATATATACATACATACATACATACATACATACATACATACATACATACATACATACATATACATACATACATACATAATCTATCTATACATACATACATACATACATACATACATACATACATAATCTATCTATACATACATACATACATACATACATACATACATACATACATACATACATACATACATACATACATACATACATACATACATACATACATACATACATACATACATACATACATACATACATACATACATACATACATACATACATACATACATACATACATACATACATACATACATACATACATACATACATACATACATACATACATACATACATACATACATACATACATACATACATACATACATACATACATACATACATAAACAACAGTTAGTCGGGTTAGTCAGGTTAGTCAGGTGTGAAATGAACACAACAGACAAAGGTACAAAAAGCAGAGTCAGGTTCTGGTCCTGGGACTGGACAAAATAAACGGGAAAAAAGTATCGATTTCAAGTATGTAGTCATGGGAATTATAAATTGCATCCGAATGTATGGTAGTCTAACCAGTTGCTTGATGTTTTCTCAAATATTTACAGTTGTTGGTATCCTAATTTGTCGTAAATGATGTATCTGCGCATGTCATACAGTGGTAAATGAGATGTAAATGGGTTGAATATCCATTTTTTTTTAACTCGTAATTTTTAACTCGTTTTTTCTATTGTTCAAAGAAGCACAAATTAAAGGCATTATGGTACAATGTATGTATTAGAATGCATCCATGCTTGATTTAATTTTGCCCTACACCAACGTGTGTATAGCACTGTATACTCAGTGCTTTCCGCGTGTCTGTGGGAAAAACTACACATGCGACTCAGGCGGGATTCGAACCCACGACCTCCTGCTTACTAGTGCAGACGTCTTAACCTCTCGACCACCGAGCTTGCCCGATGACAATTAGCCGGCTAGAATCCCATATAGCAGCGGGTTCCGCGATATATATAGGTTGGTGAAACCTATGTTGGTGAAACCTTGTTTCTTATTAAGCATCCATGCTTAATAAGAAACAAGAGAAAGGTACACAAACCAACCTGTGAAAGTTTCAGTTTATTTTGATGTTGTGTTGAGGAGAAAGTAGCGGGAACGCATTCAGGTTGTTTGCATTTTATTATAATGTGGAAATAGATTAGCCAGCATTGACCCATTTGTATTCACAGCAGAATTTCCTATCGGCATATTTCGTCACAATCAACATGACATAGAATCGGAGTGCTAGTGTTAGATTAACTCAGTGACTGAAAATAATACCCCACATGATATGGTCATATTACCGTTGCTGCTGCATAAATGAGCCACTTGAATACAAAGTCACTGTAGTCATCAACAAGGATATCAATTCCATGCCCTGTTGAAAATCTGATCTAATCGTGACCTTTTAAACCTTAAAGTGTTTAGGGTAATTGCCATAATACGCAACTAAAATTGATATTGTTGTACGGTACATTGTAATAAAGACTGTTCGAATTTGTACCTGCTAATTAGATCAAAAATATTAAGTGTCCTCTTTTGATAATTTGACTAATTAAATATCTTGTTTGGTTTGCTTATTTCAAAATAATACCACCGCTCTTTTGCATTGATGATTGGAGCTTCTATAATTTGTGAGGTGGATGATTGTATCAAAAATTACTTTAAAATATTTCTGTCTCGGGTGCTATTGTTTTTGTAAAATTAGTATGGATTTGTTCTTCCAGGGACAAAAACTTAACATTACAATGAATACGAATAATCTGAATGCATTGTCATCATTTTCTTGATGATGACACAACGTAATACACCTAAGCGGATACGTACCCCATTTGGTTGCTACGTGTATTGATTTTAAAGGTAACGATTTTACGTATTTTTAATTAAAGATTTTTCAACATTATCTGTAGACAGTGTGACCAATGACATAACATGGTACAACAATAGAGTAAATACAACTGGAATAAACTAAAATTTAGATTCATTTGTGGTATATTGTAATAGAAAATGTTCCAAATTGTGCCCAGTAATCATATTATTAATAATGTTGCCCTTGTTGATAATTTGAGTAATAAAAAATATCTTATTAATTTTAAAATAATACCACATTGATGCCAGAACAAATGTTTTGATATGCTAATTTAGATTTTATATAGTCGGGATACGGGGTCTTCAATCTGGAACACTAACTAAAAGTGACTAAATCATTTGTTATCTCGAGAGGTGGATCCAGGCTCTCAAAACAGAGGGGCACACTTCAAACAAAGGGGTGGGGGAACTAAACTAAATGTATATGCACGGCAATACAAGAGGGGAGGTTGGGCACATTCTCCCCATTTGCCCTCCCCTAAATCCGCCGTTGGGGAGGGGAAAGGAAGCAGTATTGTTTGTTGTCTTTTAATATGGCTGTCTTTATTGAAATAATGAGGAACATTGTATGAATAGATACATTTGTGTTTAAATAAATTTGAGTATATTCAGTTCTTTGAAACATTCTTCTTTTCTATATATATTTTTAGAACTAATGTACATTTGGTGAAAATATTTACATGGGTAAAAAGGTGTTTCGTTTTTTGAATGAAGTTTAGCTTTAGTAACCAAATGATCAAAATTTCTCGTAAAACGTAACTAGTGTAAATCTGGTGATGATATCAATTTCTAAAAAAAAAAGATTGTCAGAGGTGCTGTCATTCTTAAGAATAGTAAATATATGTAAATAAATACATGTTTGAAATAAGGAAAGAGGACTCTTCCTGTTCCACAGTAAAAGTTACAGCACTTGAAAAAAAATGTAATATTTTTTTTAATTTTATTTATTTGTTTAAAGCTTTGCACTAATTAGGTTTCACATTGTAATTCGAAGATTTATTACCAATTCTATACTTTAATCTTTAAGGACCTCAAAATAGTTATCCGTGATAAGTTGTCATTGACAGTATTGCTCATCTGGAACCGTTTAACGCGTAAGACTTGATCATTAAATGTATACATCAATCTGTGTTATTGTCATAACTTGCGAGACATTATGAAGATAAACTTTATCAAAAATAATTTATAAATAATTGGGATAGTACATAAATAGTCAGTTCAAATTATGGAGGGAATTCCCTTTTTAGCCCCACCCAAAATAAAAGAGAATCAAAAATCCCCAAAATCGATTACAAAAATGTAAAGGTTAAACCAACCTAGCTACAACCCCTCCCCCCATCACCTCGAGAATAAATCAGGAAAAAAATTCTATTCGGATATAATTTTAGGGTTTTTATAATACAGCATTCTTATAAGGAAGGTACAACATTATGTTCATTTCAACCCTTTGTGTTCAAGAAATATAAAATAAATGTATGTATATAAATTCGACCTTTTTTTTCTCTAAGATGAATACACTTCAGACGAAATAATTTCTCAGAATGATGAATACGTGTACCAACTTAACACCAAGGATTCTTACAAATAATAAATGATGTCATAATAATTTCATAACCTGGATTGTTACCAATGTTGTCCATTCCCCTTGAACATGATTTTACATGTAGCTCAAGTTCAAATTCCCTGTGTGGAAAGATTTGAAAATTGCTAGAGACTCAGCAGCTGAAATAGTTGATGGTAAATATACATAACAGCAAAATAAACGTCGCCCCCTAAATTTTGATAAGTCTGAGAACGTGTTTAGCTTATGTGTCCTCAGACGTCATGCATGACAAATTTTGAGGTCAACCAAATTTGCAACATTGTGTTCGTGTTACACTCCATACTCATAATATTCTTCATTAAACAAATTATATTAATTATAAAATGAAAATAGTAAACATTTTAGGGGTGACGTTTCTTTTGCTGTTATATATACATTATATATTTCCACTAGATTGAGCGATATGCTACACAAGGCGGTCTCCGAGCAATAACATTGCCAGTAACTTTTATTGCCTGAAAATTGCCTTTTATAGCATACACTATGTTGATTAGATTTGAATACTTAACTAGCTACGTTGTCATCGAATGAAATTATGTTCGGAACCAGATCGATGGATACAGAAGTGACAATATAAATTCAGTTGCTCTACGCAACGGTGAGCCGGTTTCAAGTACTTCGTGGATTTTTACAACTTCATAAGCTCGTGACGTAGGTCGTTTATTTTTTGTATATTTAACATGAATTTTAAAATATGGAAGAAGTTTGAATTTTCTGTTAAGTGTAAGTGCTTTAATTTTTTTTTTTTCATGACTTGGGTGATGTCGTATGTTTGTAATGTTGTGGTTATTGTTGTTTTGTTGGGGGGGGGGGGGAGGGGGAGTCTATGCACATGTACACTCTTCCACGCTGTTTCGCTGGCAATATACAACTTGTCTTTGTTTGGCCATAGACTCACAGGCATACCCCCCCCCCCCCCGTTGTAAGCTTATAAGGATCTAAATTTTCTCCGGGGAGGGGGTGACATTGGGTCAAACAATTATGCATTTACATTTCACACAGGCCTAAATGATGTGCACACCCTTTGGGACTGTTTCCCCTGTGTTTGCTGTGTGCACATTGGCGTCCACGAGCCCCCCTCTCACAAAATTCGGATCCCCCAAAAATAACTTGTAAAACAGCCCCAAGTTCCACCTCCACCCAGTCCTCTACTAAACACACCACCCTAGTGTCCTCTACTAAACACACCACCCCAGTGTCCTCTACTAAACACACCACCCCAGTGTCCTCTACTAAACACACCACCCCAGTAGTGCTATACTGTATTCACCCCAATTTAAGTCCCCCACCTGCATCCATCTCTGGAACGTGTTATCCCATTCAGTCCCACTGCTGGAGTTTGGTTAACAACTTGTAACTGCATTAGTTACCTTCATGATTTAATTCACATCTTTCCTTTTACCGTTGATTTAAAGATCTACAATGGCAATATGAAATAAATAAGCCTGTTCTCACACCTGTGCCCGTTCTTGCTGGTGGCCTCAGACACAAACACCGAGTTCAATGTCCTTGTCAAAGCCAATAAAACTATTATGGATATATTTGAAATTGCGTATTGAATATCACACCTAGTTTACTCAGTCAAACACTCGAACCCACTCCAGGACCTCAATTTGATTTAAATTGATTTAAAATCAAAACCGGCAAGAGCAAATCCAATTTAGGCAGTGCTCCTAACAAATGTCAACATACACAAGGAAGGAATGCTGTGAAGAGAAATTATGCTCTGTTATTTCAATCCGCTGTACATATCTCGAAAGTTTTATCTGCAACTTGTTTGGTATAAGGTAGATAGGCCTAATAGTATCAACAATCCATCGAAATCTTTGTCTCAAGCGTTGTTATTTTAGTAAAAATTAGTATAGCCGGCCGGTTTTTCTCTTCTGCAGTACACTTCGTCATCTATATGCATTTGTATACTAAAAATGAATTTATTTTCCTTAAAAAAATCCTCCACATTCGTGAATTACTATTATATAGAAAAGCTTTCCTTATGTTTTCTAGTTTAAAAAACATAAAAAATGTACTTTTCTTTTTCATGAAAATGTTGTATTGAACTCGCTACCTTTTATTTGAAAGGCGAGCGTTCTAACTACTAGACTTCCATGCCACTTGAGTTGTACGGTGAATTAATTATTGAAGAACCTTTCAGATTTCTTTGCCAATTTCTAAGCCATTGACGATGTATGCTGAAAAAAAATAGTTTTTAATAGAAATAAAAAACAAACAAATAATAAAATAGCAGCCAGGGGCAAAAACTCGACGTTAGTATGAATACGAATAAGCTGAATACATTGTCATTATTTTCTCGATAACTATGCACAACGTAAAAAAAAAAAAAACCTAAATGATACCTCTGGGAGACATTCACATAGACTAGTGCACAAACAAAACCCTTACCCTCAACCTACAATAACAACCTTGCGTAAAATTAAGAGTAAGGTATTATGGAGACATTGTTATTCAACATAACGTGTCTCCCTAATGGCCCATTTAGTTAAATAGACCTGTCTGTGAGTGGAAACTTGGTTGTTATGTGTATAGGCTATATTGATTTTAAAGGAAACGGTACTTTTAGAAGCATTTTCTGTAGACGATGTCATTACAAAAGAGCCCCAGTGCACAAAATGTACACTGACTGGTCCATGAGAAGAAACCATACACATCTGATATTTTAAGATGTCAGCAGAACATTCTTTATTTGATTTATTTTTAATAAGGCACTAACATTACATCAAAATGTACAAACTCTGCAAACAAATACACACACTTTTGCCCAGCGGGAAATCACCCTGGTACTCTAAAGGTCACGCAAAGTGTAAAGAAGTCACATGGTCTATGTGTAGCCTTGGCCAAGGCTGTTGTCGTAGTATGCACAACGGGTCCCCATCCCGTACTGATTTCTTGCCCGATATATTCAGCACACACGGTGCGCTGTCCCCCGTATAGGGTCAACACATGTACACCGTACAGAGAGATTGATAACCGAGTCGTGGGTACGGTTGTGCATTGCGACCTCGAATATGTTCGAACTCAACCAACAGCCTTGATCCTGGTGTAATCGATAGTTTGTGATTCTTTATTTATCCATTGGAATTGCCTGTATAAGTGTTGGGATATGAGAAATCAATAGTAAGGTTTGTTGCGATCCCTTTAACCCTACTGTACCTGTTAATATTATGCAGCGGCGGGATATTCTCACTCATCCTTGTTTATTGTATAATTCGCCATAAAAGTAGGACAGCCCATCCATGTATGTTACTATAAACATAATCTTTTATTATACACATTTATATTATTATTTGATTGTATATTATTGTATTGTCTCGAATATAGTTTCATGGCTTTTCAGATGCTTGTGCGCTTTTTGCAGCGCGCAATAGTTTTATGTGCAGTGAGATGGCTGAGGTCAAAGTTCGCATGTTGTGTTTGTATGTATTTGTAATGCGCGTATGTTACACGTGCACAATAATTGTTTGAAACGACCGCCATTCCTATACATTTAGTTGTTGATACATGTAGTGCAACTAAACGCAACGAATTCGTTATGAGTTGTACAGTTATTAGTTACGATATTGGCGTGTGAAAAAATGGGTGACTTTACTAGAATTTGTCTGGACGTCTGGTGAGTTAAAAACTCTATGATAACAACTTTCTTAAACGTGTAATTTTCAGTGATATACCTAAACTTTCGAATGTAACACGTTGTTTTTTGTCACATGTAATGTATGCATGTGTTCGTTACAGTCTAAAGGGTCTATTAGTAATGCCATATACCTAGTTGCAGTAACTACTTTTAGCTGAAGTAAATTGCGTACCTAATCAAGTTAATTGTGATATCACTTACATATTACATGTCATTTCAATTTTACGTTCACGTAAATTAGTGTCCTGTTTTTGTGTCCATGTTATACTGAGTATACAACTAGGAAAGAGTGTCGTATCCGACCGCCACTTTTAAGGTTTAAAAAAAAAAAAAAAAAATTAATTTTTTAATTTTTTTATTTTTTTATTTTGCAACCACTAACCAGTTAAAAATGATTCTATTGATTTTGTTTTGGGTACAGAAAGCGAAAACTATCTTTAAAATCCACTTTTATGATGGTTTTCGGACTTTATTTCCCTGCTAAAAAAATCCTACCCTTCAGAAAATAGAAGGGTCCTATTATAGTTGCCATTGCACATGTACAATGACCGTGTTGGTCACTAATGGGTGAGTTGACAAGATCAGACTGACATGACTGAGGAAGTCATCGTATACCAAAAATGCCTGATTTTTCATGAAATAAATATCCTGGAATACTTTGAAGTATATGTCGGGTAGAATGTCGTATCCGACCGCCACTTTTTCTCATTAAATATAACCAATAATGTAATCTAACCTACCTAGTAAGGTGGAGAACATATTCATTTATGTTTGAGTACGTCCGCAACTATTGTAATTTACGTATTGTGTTTCGTTTAAAGCATGCTGATCGCCAATTATATATAGGTACTGCTCATGTATACGTCACATGTACATGAGCATTTTTTTTTTTTAAGTTAAAGTGAATTTGAAGAAGCATATGCGTCAACAATGTTAGAATTAAGACCGTTGTGGATGCTGACAATTCGTGTGGTGGGTTTTCTATTCAAACACAGCCAAAACAACCTCATTGTTTAAAAATAGTCTTATTCAGCGTGGTGTTAATTACTGGAACAGTCTTAGTGAATCTATAAAAACGTCACCCTCTCAGGCTATATTTGTCAAAAAACTATTAAAAAAAACTTCTTGATGCATATTCATAACTTCCAACTTTTAATTTATTTCATATTGTTTATGTCTTAGCACCTGCATGCACACTCGTATGTTATTGTAGTCCTTTGTCCTGTTTATCTCCTTGTCTGTCCCTAGGTTAGGGCACAAAAGCATTTTTGCTTCACCCAAACCTAAATGTTGTCCTTTGTGTAATAATTTCATATATATTTAGTGTACCTGTAATACTGTATTTCAACCTATTACAAGCAATGTATATTTCTATTTCCAAGGACAGCATTGAAATAAATGTATTATCAATCAATTAAGTCAGCACGGAGTGTAAATCTCACTGGCACTCCCAGACGAGATGATGTATCGTCAGATGATACGGCTGGCATCAAAAGAGAGGTCTCGGGTGAGATATCTAGCACAGGTTGGATCGAGAAATGCGAGGAAAAGGTGTAGGGTACATGCATGCATGAATATATCAACTTGAATATTACTTCATGGAACATAAAACATGAAAGAAGGCCGATAACTATAGGACTTGAAGTGGGTAGCAGATGTTTTGATGATTTATCTGTTTGAAAAACTATTTTTAAAATTTTCTGTTGCAATAACTATTGCTATAATATTTAAAGTCCTAGAACCTACAGAAAGTAATAGGTAAGATGGTCTTATAATTTGCGTAATAATGAGCTGTCGTGACAATCGGGTGTCAAACTATTATCTTGAATTTCTGTTGGTCAGAAAATGGAAATATTAGACAATTCGACACTCACGTAAACAAATATAAATCATTATGAAGGCGTATTTGTGTCAATTTATTAACTATTTATTTATTTATTTATTGTTATTTTATTTATTTATTTATTTTTAACTAAACGTGTTTTGGTGTCCATAAAGGGTTATCCCCCTTTAAACCTTTTTGTTTTGAGTTGAAGCTTAACGATTTTGTGTGTGTATACAATGTCTATTTATTAACGCACAAATGTGGTTTGGTATTTAAAAAAATAAATAAACATCACACTGCGTCTTAGCCGTCTTCATAAATTTTGTTATCTCTCAATACCAATTATCGCTTTGGTGACAAACGGCACCTTGTGCTTTCATGACATTGTGAAATTTATGACATTGTGAAATTTATGGCATTGTGAAATTTGAGAAGAGTAGTATTTTTTTCCCCAAATTCCACAATGTCATGACGTCAGTAGGCCTACTCTGCCCGGTAAAATTAATAGCATTTTCACTTTTCTAAACAAACCTTTTTTACTTGCTCAGATGAAATACGTTCGATACCATCAGCATTCGATACCATAGCTTTAAAACAAATATTTTTACATTAAAATTTGATAATTTGTGTTAATTTCGAATGACTAATTCTCTACCCTTATCTTGAACACAACCTATCACATTTGACGAAATATATTGAAGGTTATTTTGTATCCAAACAACGATCCAATGAATATTCCCACTGTTAAAAATTGGTTTTGAGAAATATTTTAACCCTCTGTTTTTTTTTTAGAAAGAATATAATCAAACAACTAACCTGAAAAGTTTCCTCACAATAGGTTTTCGCCTTCTTAAGAAAACAACAACAAACTGTTACATGTTGTTAATGTTTTTATGACGGCAACCTTTTGTGAAATCTACATAACAATTTTGTGTTTGTTTCTCTTAACATGAATGCACTTCAGACGGAATTATTTATCAGGGAGGATAGAAACTTGTACCAACATTACACCAAGTAAGCCTTTAAACAAATAAGTCGGAAATAATCTGGTTATCAGTGATGTTGTACCTAATTCCATGTAAACAATATGTGTGTAACACTTTAACTATTGTCTTCAAAGAATGTTAACATAATTTATTTATTTATTTGGAATTACACTTTTGAAACAGTGGCACACGATGTATGTAAATATCGGTGCATCCATCAAAACAATTTCTAAGTACAATAGTTACGACAATTAATATTTATAAAAATAACAATATTTAATAATAAAAATATTAAAAAACAATAGGTGTTTCGGGCACATGCCCGAACACCTAATAATAGTAATAATTTAGCGAAACAAGGCGAACGCATGGAGCTGAACAAAGGGACGCATTGACACACCGCACCGTCGTTATGCGAGGTAACCATGTAGACCTACACAATGCCAGGTAGGTCTACTAATGTTAATGGCTGACAAATTGCAGCCCCGTAATTGACCATCTCAACATTCAGGCCACTGTGCGAGTTCTGCTCTGAAAGGAAATATAACACTGTTGGTATACCGGTAACGTCTGTTTAATATGCAAATCACATTATTCTAATGTGGAAATGGATCATGAACTGACCTTCCTTTTAAAGTTTGTAAAGGGACAATATCGTCACGATCACAGCAGACGTCAAGCAGGGCATGGTGTCGGTGTCCTATATTAAGATGAACACACACAGTGACTGAAGATCACTGGCTCATTTATGCAGTAGCAACGGTTATGTGAACTTAATATGACCTTATCAAGGTATTATTTACAGTCACTGGCACAATCTAAAACTAACACCCCGATTCCATGCCCTGTTGATCGTGACGATATTGTCCCTTTAAGTCTATTCACGTTTTCATGAATTAATCAAATAAATGCAAGGACATGTGGCTATGGTAGGAGGTCAAACCAAAACCACTCGACTGTAACTTATGCAGTACATACACAGCTCTGTGTGACTCTGCATATAACTTGTAAGACATACACAAGTGTGTTTGACTTTGCCACTATCTCCAGCACTCTTATACACATGTGTGAACAATTGACAATGCAACCAAAAATACTCAAGTGACTGTCTGTAGCTGTGGGTGCGGTGCTTACTGGGCCAAATTTCAGCCTGGGCATAGGAGGGTTAATCTGAAAGGCAAGTCTTTCAGATCATAATTCTGTCGGACTCCAGCTATTAACCAATAACGAACACCCCTTCATGTGTGTGATATTTATGCATCATAATTAGGGGGAAAATACATATTTATCTAAGATACCAATATTTGTCTTTATACGAGGCCCCTGGGAACAACAGTGTTTTCTCAAATAACAGGTATTAACGTTTTTACATACAGTTTAATTGGTGTGAAGTTAAATTATTAATATTTATTATATTTTTGTTCAAGTTTAGATTTGTAACATTATTTCCCTTTTGTTTAATTGTGGTTCTACATATTGAAGGAGTAGACCTACAAATAATATGTTCGTGTTAGCGGGTTAAATAATGCTGAACTATTTTTTAGGTGTTCGTACGACAGCGCGAACACCTCTTTGAAGTTATTTGGGTTTTTTAGGTGTTCGTGCAACAGCACGAACACCTCTTGAAATTGTTAGTTTTTTTTTCTTTTCTTCTTCTTCTCGATGAGACTTATCGAACAAACAAAAACAGTTCCAAATTTCACACGGCCTTCAAAATTTACACATACTTAGACCATAACATGTAGTTGTCAATAAAGTTGTGACATACAGTTTCAGGTAAAGTTGTGACGTCATGGTGACGTCCAATTTTAATATTTCAAAAAATCATTTCTCATGAACCACAATATATTTACAAGCTTTTTGCATCATCTTACAGATCTTGAATTATGTGACATTTCGTACACAGACATGACCCAATCTGACCTCTCCTTCCGGAAGTTTAAGTGAAAAAATATTCTGAAGCGCTTTTATAGGGTCTACAGCCAACATAATATGGTATTTGGGCGTGCCTTTCGTGGACGAAATTACTATTGACATGTGACCTTTTCAAAAGTGTAACTGATGACGTCATCAGAGCTCCCTCTAGCTGTGGGTTTAAAAAAATAATTTTCTATCTCAAAACCATAGGAAATTTGAATGACTTCTGTGAATAAAGTGATTAGTGACAACTTATCTTTTAAAAAATATGTTTGATGAAGTCATCAAAGTTCAAATATCTCAGATATTGAACCAAAGCAGGTACTCTACGTTATTTTTTCATGATCATGAGGAAGTTTTATTGTGTCATACATATGACCTTCAAATCACCTGATCTGTCATTTACTTCCGGTCTAAACAGGAAGTTCAAATTCAACACATTCTAACGCAAAATTGATAGGTCTTTTGAATATGAAATTGATATTGTTATAATAAAAGGTGATATACCTTTGCAAATAAATGATTGACATCATCGATGATAATTTGTTGAACCGGAAGTTGACAAGAACACCGTGTGTTTGTTCTAACAAACACTTGAGCTCTAGTTTTAATTGTTATTATTTAAAAAAAAATTCTTTAAATTAGAGACCAGCGAAATAATCTTGATTTGTTACAGGTTGGATGTGTAATGCAATAAAAACGAGTAAGCATACACGTACAAACAATTTTGGCACCGTAAGAAATGTTGTACTGTCCTTTAACACAACAATTTTTGGAGGATGCATTCTTTCATCACAGCGCTTCTTCGAGGTCCGGTCTCGTTTCTCTCATTGCTAATTTGGCTAATTAAATTTCGACGGCGACTGTAATCTTCAATTAGTTGACTATGTAGATAGGCCAAACGTAACATCCATCAAAGACTGCAGTGTCCGTATGATGCTATATTGCGAATGAGGAATGGTCATTACTATTAATATTTCACGGACAGATGGAAGAATTTTAATAGCAGACATTTAAAAAATGCATGTAGAGTAGTTTTATCTGTCAACTTCTGCGTGCAGTCTAGCAGCTGCTCGCTTCCACCCATGGTTCGGTTCTGGGTCAGGGTTAGCATAATGTGTGTATTTAAAGGTACAACATTTGTGCGATTTGAAGCTTTGCATTTGGATAAGAAAGTGATGTAGTTCTGAAAAGAACCGGTAATGGTGAATATAGATCTCGACATTTCAAAGAGTGTTAATTCCGTCTTCATATCTTTCGTACTTCAGATATAATAATTGTACATCAGAATGATTGGTAATCCTCCCAACTTCACACCCAGTTATCTTTCTGATAATATAGGTTTTCCCAGCGAATTTCAAACCTTTTTCATTCAATTTAATACCCGACTCATTAAATTTGATTTGAAAATGAATGCACTTTTACATCATTATTCAATCAGCAAAAATATACATTCAAAGATACATGTCATTTAACCCCAACTCATCTCCAAAATAAGTGTCGTTCAATTTCATCCAGACCAGTCGCAAGCAGTTGATAAATAATTCAATTTCATCAATTGGCATTCATTTGTCACTTTCATTTTTATTTTCAATTCTCGGGCCTGGGTATGAACTTTTAGGACAGATTTCTTTCTTAACTGTCTCATTTGCCTAGCGCGTCAGGAGATTGGAGGCTAAAGAGAGCAACCCACTCCCCCAAGAAAAAGAAGGGCGAAGAAAGTAAAACTTAATAGAAAATGTGAACGAATAACGTGAAAACATTACAACGGGGGACAAATCTGTTATGCAAGATGATCCCGTAGGGATACTTGGATTCTTGTTTGGTACTTTGAAATTGTTGACAATGGCATTACATATCAAGAAATTGGATAGCGACACAAAAGAAGAAGTTTCGAAAAAACTCTTATAGTGACTTCCATAAATCACAACAACAAAAATCATCAGAATTAAACTCACTGAAATTTGCCACAGGTGCATTTATTGTATAACGGGCCGAGGGTGTGGGCAATCTACCGATTGGCCAGCGCGGCTGTCAATCAGAATCAAGCGCGTTTTCTTGTTCGTTTATCAACGCTATTTTCGTTCAAAATTCGTTCACTTTATAAATTATATTTTTTGGGTCGTCTTAGCCAAACACGGGCGATATATCTTTAGTGTATTGTTTCAAACTCCAAAAAATAATACTTGAGAGGGGTGAGGTTCAGGGGTGGTCATTGCAATTATTAACTTTGAATCAGTCTTTCCACCTTTGACAACAACATTATTTACGCCTCTGCTCGGGGCAAACTTTATTTACTATGTAACTTATCGTGAAGAGTACCGGTAGGTCTATTGCACGCTATGGAAAGAAATATAGCTGTTCTCTAGTATTGACCGCGTGTGGGTTATTGGCGATGTTTGATCTCAATCATCCAGTCAAGTTTAATGAGTGGAATAAATAAATCAAAGGTTTCAAGCGGCAAGATTTATTTAGCCCATTAATGGTAACCGAATGGTCAAAATGCAGTTTAAACTGATGATGGTATCAATCTGCGTGAGGAATAATATTGCTTGAGGAGCTTTCTCTGTTAACAAATGCAACAAGTTCCAGTATGAATTTCACGTTTCTATAATGGATAGGCCTATATCAAATCTGAATGCATCGTCAATCAATCGAGGGGGGGGGGGGGGGCAACACAGTGCATGTACATTTACCATATTTTGTGTGTCCCACTTTGTTGGCAGTTTGCCATACTTTTAGTCAACTTTTCCTTTAATTGTAGGAAATCGCTAGGAAGGAATTCATGAGCAAGTTAAAATAATCTGTGACTCATTTCACTTTATTGTCAAACTGATTTGTATAGAATTTGAAAGGTGAACGCACGTGTTAAGAAACTCCACATAGGCAAGTTTCCTTTTTTCCCCCCATGCATTTTGTATAGCACAAGACCAAACGTTGCTGAGATCATATTTAATATTCAAGCTATACTGCCCTCATGAGTTCAGGTTTTTTGTGGTGAACGCATTCATGAGCTTAGATGATGTATCAAGATGCTGGTTGCCAGGTAATTATTAGTAAGATTTATAGCTTTGGTGAAAAGGGTAAGCAAAGACTGGTGCGGTGACACCATATAATTTTTTCAGTAGAAAATAGTTAGGAAAAGAAGCGGTTGGTGAGTTCTAACTCACCAACCAGTTCTTTTCAGAACTATTTACTATTCAAAAAATATATTTTTACATGGTGTAACCGCAACAGTCTTTACTATAGACTGATAAAGTTGATAAAGCCAGTATATGCTTCTAAGAATCAAAAGATAGGTTTGCTAAACCAATCTGTGAAAATTACAGATTATTTCATTGTGAAGTTAACGAGAAAACAATTATTAATTCATTAACAATGCATTAGTATTATTCGAACCCATTCCAACGTGGAATGTCTATGGGGAATAACAATTCCTTTGCGAAATAACTTGTTAAAAATTTTACTAAAATTATAGCTCTTCGGAAATATATTTTTCAAATATTGTTTGATACCGTATTAATAATAATAATAATGTCGCTCATTTTAAAGCACTCTTAAACAAGGTATCAGAGCGCTGTACATTACCCCTGCTCATCAGGCGCATAAATCATTCCAGAAACCATCTCAGCTCCCTGGGGAGTATACAGCTCAATTGCTGCCATTTTGGCGCACATGGGCTAATCAAACACAACAACCAACTCTGCCCTCACAGGTACCCATTTACTCCTGGGTGGAGAGAATCAATTACGGTAAAGTGTCTTGCTCAAGGACACAAATACCACGGTCACGGACAGGATTCGAACCCACATTCTGACGACTCAGCCACAGAACATTCAAATTTACACCGAGTATTCCAATTTACACCGAGTAAGTTTTATGTATATTTCTTAGGGCTTTAAGTCCTTGATGTGTTCTGCTGGATCGAATTATCATATATGACCCGTGTTACTTTTATAGTGTGGTTTTAAGTATGAATGCATTTCCAGACACTGTTTGTTATCACAAGTGTATATAGGCCTACTCAAAAGCTACTAAGCCCTATTAGTAATCTTGAAAAACATACATAATTGATCACAATTATGTAAAACTTACTAGCTGTTAATTTCAAGATAGTATCAAGCATCCCTTAAAATATTTCTCTCAGATGCTATCGGTTTATTATTATTAGAGAAATTATTTCCAAAAATAATTTCTGTTATCCGAACTTATTCCACGTTGAAATGAAAATGATCAATCTGAATGCAACGACACGATATAACACTGGTCTACAGCCAAATTGCTTCCGAAACAAATGAAGTCAAACTTGACTAATTATGGGTCACTGAGAATGGAAATGATGCTTAAAATTGTTGATTGGCTCTAGTTTTCAAGATATGGTACCGTGTGAAACAACCATAAACACATGAAAAGACATAGGTTTACAAATCATGATTAAAAATCTGCTATGTACACCATATACATAGTATGTAAAATGTAAAAACTAATATCTTGGAAACAGTAGCCAATCAGCAATTTTAATTGTCATATTTGAATTCAGCACATCAAAATCCATAATAAATAGCACATTTTATCTCCGAAGCAGACAACTTTAAAAAAATTGTTGACCAGTGTATAATCAGCTGAAACTTTGACATGTTGCTTTGTAAACATTATATCATGATATATGTATATATATTTACAAGCATGTTACCAAAATTGTTTACTGGTTTTAACCAAAAGGATGGAACCTAATGGTCGTATACCCCCTGGTGACTTACGAAAGATCATTGCAGGAATAATGCTCTCCCAATGGCCATATTGTAAAGCGCATTGAGACACAAATCAACGTGGAATGCGCTGTTTACGAGTAGATTATTATCTGGAAGTGTAGCTGCACAACACGTCATAGTACCCATTGTGGCCAAGCTTGTCAAGTTACTTTTACCAAAAATCAGTCGTGTTGTACATCACTTCTGTCCTGTCAGCGTAATATTCCCCCCCAGGATGAACTTGGGTAATTTAAAATCATCATTTATCAAAATATCATTTTCAAGTTATGTTCGGTGAAAACAAAACGTTCATGTACACTGTTATTGCCAATTTTATTGACATTTGCCACGTTCGTCCTGCGGGGAAATTACGCGTGCTGTCACGTCGCTGCTTGGACTCCAGGCGCCATCACTGACGGCCTATAGGCGTCAACATTACGGCAAGCTTATCGGGTATCATATCACCTACATGCGATTTTATTTTCTCCAGTCCGTAATGGCCATTGCACACTTGCCCATAAAGAATTTGTAATTTTAAGATGAATTTTGAAGAATTAATTACTCATGTACCTTTTTAAAACTGGTCATTTTGATTCTGGATTGCCTAACAAAATATCACCACCCACATGCTATTTTTTCTGCAGTTCACTTCGTCAATGGCATAGGAATTGGCTTAGAAATCTAATTTAGGTAAAAAAGATTCTTCAATAATTAATTCACCGAAAAATTCGACTGGCAATGGTAGTCTAGTGGTTAGAACCAGCTAAAATCATTAAGGAATTCGCTTATGAACTATCTATTCCTGTGACAGACATCATAAATACTTCATTTTTACAGGGTGTTGTTCCGGCTCAATGGAAACAAGCGGATGTTGTTCCTATTCCTAAACAGACTCCACCAACTTTACAAAAACTTAGACCAATTTCACTTACTCCTCTTTTAGCCAAAATAACTGAAGGTTTTATTTGTGAGTGGGTCATGAATTCTAATCGTCCTAACATAGACATAAGGCAATTTGGCAATCAAAAGGGTATTTCTGCCACTCATTGTCTTGTGGATGTTTATCATCATCTAGTCTCTGGTGCTAATGCTCCTAATAATATTGGTACACTTGTACTCACTGATTTTACCAAAGCGTTTGATATGGTTAACCATGAAGTAGCCATCAAAAATATTTTGGATCTTGGCGTTTCCCCTGCCATTGTTCAATGGATTGGTGATTTTTTAACTGAACGTAAACAAAGGGTCAAATACAAACGGGTGTTTTCAGATTGGCAGACCCTGTCCAGTGGAGTGCCGCAGGGAACCAAACTAGGCCCAGTGATCTTCCTTGCTTGCATAAATAATGCTGCAGATCTCGCAAATTGTAGATGCTGGATATATGTGGATGATTTAACTCTGAGTGAAAATAGACCCATTGATGCAATTAGTAATATTCAACAAGAGTTGGATAGACTGAACGATTGGGCACTGGAAAATAAACTCTCTCTTGATCCATCCAAATGTCAAACCATGCAGGTGTACTTTGGCAAGAAAGAATTTCCTGATGTACCGGTATCGTATAATATTTCCAACTTACATCTGCAACAAGTTTCTAGGGCTAAACTTTTGGGTGTTACTTTTCAACATAACCTGAAATGGGATTATCACATAAATGAGATGATTGGTAAGGTCAACAGAAAACTATTTATGCTCAGGAAACTTAAAAAGACCGGTTTATCTACTGCTGAACTTACTACTGTGTATATGGGTTATGTCAGACCTATTGTTGAATACGCAACCCCTGTTTGGCATTCCAGCATCACACGCGCACAATCAAACCGTATTGAATCTATTCAAAAAAGAGTTTGCCGTATTATTCTACAAAATAAATATATCCATTACGTTGAAGCGTTATCCACTTTAGGTCTGACACCCCTCCATGATAGAAGAACCTCTCTTTGTACCAAATTTGCCATTAAAACTTACAACTCGGGCAGATTTAGCGAATGGTTCCCTAAAACTAAAAGTTCACACTCTATGAACCTCAGATCAAATCGGGTCCTTGAAGAGCACTCTTTCACCTCGAACAGATTCAGGAACAGTCCTGTGCCATACCTCACTAGACTACTTAACAAATGAAGTAATTTACATTTTATTATTTTTATCCTTATTCGAACTTAATGAATTTTGCTGTTTATTGTAGTTGTTTCATTTATAAGCACTGTGCAATTCAGCCTTTGGGCTGCAAAAGGTGTTTTTTTTAATAAACATGATGATGATGATGATGATGATGATGATGATGATGATGATGATGATGATGATGATGATGTCACCCCCCAAAGTTACACCTCAATGTATAAGACATTTATAGAACTTTATAATGACCACTGATGATTTCCAAACTGTATTGTGTGAAATATGCATGTGTACACAATATACTATATACTTGGTTGTCTGTTTTCTATCCATTCTTCATTTTATTTTAATATTTAATATTTTAATTAAAGTCAATATCAATACTCTTATATAACTGAATCTTTAAATATAAATGATCATATCTATTTTTATACTGTAATTGTAATGTTTTTATTTTGGATATTTTATGTTAAATTTGACTCAATTTAGCCTTTGGCTACAAGTTCAAATTGTTTTAATAAACCATCAATAATAATAGAACTCTCGCTTTGAAAGTGGTACCGGGATCACAACCGGGGTTTTTTCAACATTTTCATAATTTGTTTTTATTATTTTTTTATTAATTTGTTTTAACTTACAAAATTTATTTAGAAGTAAAGCCTTTCTGTGTAATAGTAATTAATTTTTAGAATGCAAATGAATAAAGTGGACCAAGTGTACCGCAGAAAAAATCGCCAACCGCATGGTTTTGCCTGCCACCGACTAGAACACAAAGCTACGTGGATCACCGACTATGCACAACAGGCGTGTATAAGGACGCGAGGCACAAGTCACTCACTTTACGTGGATCTGTGTGTGAGTTGATTCGCCAATCGAATAACACTGTAGGTTTCAACATCACTGTACACTGTAGTCATGGATCACGTGGGACTCGGCTCATTTCTCTTCCATTTGTCGGGATGAAACGAAGAGATCTTTGAAGATTTATTCAGAACCATAAATTCTTCTGTGCTTACAGGTGACTGGGATGCGGATGAAGACAATCTCGTGATCTCTGTGGTAGAGGCAATAATAGCCCTATGGACGTGAGGAATTTGGAGTGAGCTCACCGGCCAGGGAACTTCTGATCTTCCCCGTGTAAAGTAAGTGAATGTCAACGGACTTCTGTTGTCCTTGTGGGTGAATACGATAATTCATGACCACTGGTCAATCAACACTATCGTGTATTTGTTGTTTAGTATTTGTTTGGGGGATCGCATTTCGTCAAGTCGCGTGGATGATTGCAACCATATTTAACAACACGAGTCTGACATTCTGAATGTTTGTTTTTGTTTTCATCGGTTTTGTCATTTGAGACGTTTAGTGTTGAGATTGTTCAACCGTTATAACTGGACTCAATTTCACCCACTCATCAAGATGCAGCGTTCCCCTGAGAGCATTGATGATAAGTGGATGTGTCCTATTTATCCAGACGTGTTCCGAAAGTAGTTTTACCCTTGGCATCACACACAACACTGATGGACTCGATCAGTGGGAGCGCCGTTAGAGTCCACTAGGATATCGCAACCATGGCACTGTACATGTACGTTTGAATGAAATTTACTGTCGGGATAGGCCTATAAAGATCCACGTGGATTCTCGAGTTCATTAGTCTTAATGTCTGACCGGTGAAGACAAAATTTACTTACCTATCATAAAGGGATTGTGTTCCGTCATATTATGTGTTTTTCATGCCGTATGCATCATCGGGGTAATTGTCCACCGATGTCTCCTTCATTGTGATACCTTCATTATCATTTATCAAGACATTCGCATCTATATTTTTTATCTACGCTATATCAGTCGTTTTGCTCTCCGTCGTTGTTACCGTTTCACCTGAACAGGATTAAGCACTCGTAGCGTTGGGATTTTGGTAAGTCATGACTCAATATCTGTTACATGTTGTCTACATATAACGTGCATTTGAGCGTTATTTTAGTAACACTGGAAAAAATAGAGATGTGTAGCCTTGGGAAGTACTCTAGATGGCAACGACCCTATAATATAAATGAGTATCAGCCTTCCAAGGTAAGGTACAAGTTTAAAAAAAAAATGCCATAAGCTTTATTCCCACTTTTTAATTTTAAAGGGGAGTTACCAATGGAAACCCCCCCCCAAAAAAAAAAAAACAAGCAAACAAATAAAATAAAAAAAATTAAAAAAATTAAAAAAAACACCCCAACAAACAAACAAATGCTATATTTGCATCAAATCTCTGTACCCTCATACACTTTATAACTCTTCATATCTTATGTTTACACATGTGCTCTACAATGCATCATATGGCATCTAGAACCCTTACGTTTCCAGGGGTCTTCAGTGGGCTCGGACCCCACAACATGTTGGCTTCGCGTTACGCTTTTTAGTTTTGTTAACAAAGAGTGCGTTTTAAAAGTTGAAAGTACAACATTGGTAATTAGATTATAATTTAACAAAATTGACGACGACAACGACAACTACTCTCTTGAAAGTGCTTGTATTCAAGGGATAACAAGAAACAAAGTGCACATTGCTCCTAAAGTCGTGGGACGGCCCTTTTTTGCTCTTAACATCGTGAATGCCTTTTCACGTTGTTTTGAGTTACACTGCAAAAACTGTGGTGTTAAAAACTGCACCATTGGTGTTTATATTAGGCAACTCGCACAATATAAACACAATGGAAGAATAAAATTGACACCACTAGTGTTATTTTAACACCTCAGTGTTTGCAGGGTAGACTGCCGCATTAGTGTATACTAAAACGTTCACAAGCTGGTTGTCTTACTCCTAAGAAATTAAGCATACCTGGAAAAGCAGTTTTAACAACATTACCAATGTTGTACCTAGTACCTTCCCTTTAAATTTGTAATGTTTTTGTGTCACAGAGTGCCATGGTCGAGCGGTTTAGTGCATCGGATTTGTGTTCTGGTGGCTGAGTCGTCAGAATGTGGGTTCGAATCCCGTCCGTGACCGTGGTACTTGTGTCCTTGAGCAAGACACTTTACCATAATTGCTTCTCTCCACCCAGGAGTAAATGGGTACCTGTGAGGGCAGAGTTGGTTGTTGTGTTTGATTAGCCCATATGCGCCGAAATGGCAGCAATTGAGCTGTATACTCCCCAGGGAGCTGAGATGGTTTCAGGAATGATTTATGCGCCTGATGAGCAGGGGTAATAATGTACAGCGCTCTGATACCTTGTTTAAGCGCGCTTTAAAATGCCCGACATTATTATTAAAGAACTGTTATGTATCGAGAAAGCACCTTATCGAGAAAGCCATGCCGTTCTGGTCTGACCTATTAACTCGACTGTTTAATTATTAGGAAATGGATGTTCCTAAAAACCTAGGTAAAAACTGGCACACTTTGAAATAATATATGGTTATTCAAGTTGTACATCAGACTTACTGAGAAGTGTATTGAATTAGGATAATGTACAATTAAGAAAATCGTTAAAGACAACGAATATAAGAACAATCAAATAACTAAAGAGTGACTAGAAATAAGAAATAGTATATACCATGTCGAAAACCCCCACCGGAAAAAACCCAAAAAAACTCGTGATTGATTCAATTAATTAAAACACCGAGAGCCTTTATTTAGGTCGCGCACCAAATATGTCGGTTGTCAAGGATACATCATTAGAAAGGAAGACCGTTCTCACCTGGGTTACCCCGAGCCATAATTTCATACATGTATTATGGAACGCCAAAGTGGCATCAATGTTATTGACTAAATGTGATGAAAGTATAGACCAGTAGTGACAGGTGTATCAATTTGGAAGCTCGCGGTGAACTGTCCGTGAACCAATTGATGTGGCTTCATGTGGGGCGATGAGTCTAGACCAATATACGACCACTGGCATAAAATATCATAACTTACCCTAGTAGCGTGTTCCACATCGTGCAGCAGTGGCGTAAATCCGTGTCGAAAAGTGTGGGGGATGATATTGACGAATTCCGGACCATAACGTTTGGGAAGTTAAAACCAACAATTTTATGTCACAGCGCTCTACTTAAAAAATGCAAAATTGGGTTGTTAAAAACCACTGGTGTTAATTTAAGTGTTTTTGCACTGTAAGTACTTACAGTGCAAAAACTTGTATGTTAAATAGTACACCAGTGGTGCTCATATGAAGCACGATAATTCAGACACTTTATTAAATTAACACCAGTGGTTTTTAACAACCCAATTTTGCAGTAGAGCGCTGTGCCATGAAATTGTTCTAAATAATTGGTTGTAACTTCCCCAACGTTACGTGTTCAAACATTATTTGAGTTATGGGCCCGCGGACGTAATGGGTCGGACATAATGGGTCCGCGGACGTAATGGGTCGGACATAATGGTTCCGCGGACATAATGGGTCGGACATAATGGGCCCGCGGACGTAATGGGTTGGACGTAATGGTTCCGCGGACGTAATGGGTCGGACGTAATGGTTCCGCGGACGTAATGGGTCGGACGTAATGGTTCCGCGGACGTAATGGGTCGGACGTTATGGTTCAGCGGACGTAATGGGTCGGACGTAATGGTTCCGCGGACGTAATGGGTCGGACATATTGGGCCCAAATCGGTTCGCGGACATAATGGTATTTGCGGACATTATGGTCCGGAACAGACGCCCCCTCCCCAACACCGCTTGAAGCATCGCTTTATGTACCATTTCTCTTTACCAAACTTGCAATGGCATAGCCCATGCAGACAAAAATGCCTAGCTGCATTCCACATTTGATCATACGAACAGCATGATCCCAATCGCAGTATCCATATCCCCCAACTTGGAAGAGCACAATGTCTGTCCATTACATGTATTCACGTGTACATGTACACTGCACAGTCGATACGAACTTGGACTGAATTTCGTAATTGTTAGGCGGCCGCGCCAGTCAGGAACGGGCCTACTTAATTCTGGTACTCGTTCCATTGTAGAAAAAAACATACCATGCTAAACTGTTCCAGACCATTATGTCCGCTTGGCTAATTATGTCAGCAGATGTTGGCCCAATATGTTCACAGACCTATCATGTCCGGCACATTGTGTCCGCAAACCCCTGTTCCTAATGACAGTTTTCCACCGGGACATATTTTGATTGAGGTCACAGAACAAAATGGGGTGAAATATTATTTTTTTTATTATTAATTATAAATGCGATGTAGTTTTAGTAGTCAGAAATGTTTTGTAGTTTTGTAGTATGATAGATATATATATATATATATATATATATATATATATATATATATATATATATATATATATATATATATATATATATATATATATATATATATATATATAATCTTCATATTTTTTGCTCCACTCATAGAAAGGTCGTTGAAATTGCAAATGGCAATCTATGATTTCAAATGGGTTATTGAATGTCATAATTTATAGAGTGTATTGTTTACACGACCGTGAAAATGATAATGCGATTAACCATTATGCTCTCATGATTAGTATGTTTATTTATTTACTTTTTAATTCTGCCTCGGGCGTTTTAATTATGCCTTGGGCGTGATAAATGATTTTATACCTGGGTCGGTGCAAATACAACCAGTGTTACAAATCAGCCAAATATTTAAGACAACCTAGACAAATAATTGGGTACCATATTTATGTTCTGCAATATAATTTTAGTGATCAGAAAGGCATTGTAGATTTGTTTCTCTTATGCACAAAAGGTAATGTATCAACAATATAACGAATTAATGCAAAAACATAAATCTACAAAATTATTTCTGTTTGAAAACCACTTAATCCCAAAAGGTGTAGCCGTTATTGCATATGACACGTTGTTTTCAAATTGCTCATTTTAAACAGAAATTCATTAACTATAGTAGTGGAATATTATCTCATTAGGCCTAATGACATATGCTTTCAAATGGGTTAATGAATATCCTAATATATTGGATATAGGCCTATTGTTTACACGATCATGAAACTGATAAATAAAGTAGAGCAAAATTCGCATTCTTCATCAAAAAACGGAAAATTGTTGTCATACATCAGCTGCGGTATGTCGGTATCTTTCATGAATAAATACAAAACATCTAAATCATTTTCGCAAATTTTCATAAACGACACAACGTTATAATCAAAAAACCTAATCTTGATTCATAGAAAAAAATAATTGTACACGTAACGGCTGTTTTGCCAACATCTCCTTTAGACAATCAGAGCAAACGTCGAGTTGTAATCTCCAGTTGGTGTCACCGCAATTAGTCATGCAATCATGCAAAACCTTCCCTTTAATTAAGAACGTCACCAAACCCGTATGATGGAAACCATTGGCCTGCTGGACAACTTCATTCAATAAATGACAATGTTCCTGACACGCCAACGTACACTATGCTATTTTGGGTTTGAAATTAGCAAGATCCCAGGCATATAATAATATCCTACGTGCTTCGCCGTCCCAAGCATGTAATAATTGTGATAAATCATGGCTCGTCACGCCACTGCTAACGAAATTCTTAGGTAGCGGTTGCGACCCCATAACTGTCGAATCGTGCTGGCCTTTACACCAGCCAAAGGCACAAAGCTTTTTCGAAGAAAATTGCCAAAAGTAATTCCCGTCTTGGAAACCAATAACATTTAAAATAAATAAAGATAAATCAGATTGTAATTCATAGGTCCAACTTATATTAATTTATGCTGCTTTGCTGCACCGTAGACACACACTCAAAATGTATTGGTATAAGGTTTATAATCGTAAACAAATAAAGCACAAGGGAATTACATTTTGGAGCGAATACAACAAAAAGTTACTGAAGCTTAGTACTGCAATTGAGTTATACAGCTAATACAGTTAGGTCCTTTGTTCTATTCCTCTTTGCAATGTTTGTAAGTGCATGAAAAAGTAACTACTTACTTATTGCAATAATGTATTTGTATATACATACACACAAAAATCGTTTATATACTACTCAAAACAATTTAGGGAACACCGGATTTTTAACACCAAATAGGTTTGAAATGTTCCATGAACCGGGATTTTCATTTGCAACCCCCTCTCTCTTTCAGTAGTCATGTCATGAAATGTGTAATCACTACATGCATCCTTTATCATCTGTTTCATTGTGCAGTTGTTTCTCATCTGTGAAACATTGTGTTTATCTGAAATAAATGATCTTGATTTTACTGAGATTATTCCGGTGTTCCCTAAATTGTTTTGAGTAGTATATTATATAATTTCCATATCATCAAATGAAGCAGAACACAAACAAAGTTACTGAAGCTTGACTTGAACTATGACCCTGGATAACCGCACTTGTGCTTACGTACGGCAACCGATTGCTGGTCTCCCAATTTTCAATATTGTATATTTGTGTTGGTTGAGCTAGTCCAAAGGCATGAGACTGTGAGCAGGTAGGTATAACGAGGCCTGCACTTCCGATGACTTGATAACAATAGGGAACAAATGGAACAATAGTCTTCGGAAAAGAAATCTCATAGTCCTCGGAAGTCCTCGGAAGTCCTCGGAAGTCATTATTGTACAAATCCTATGGGACATATGGGAGGGAAACAAGGTCCTCGGAAGTACAGTAATACCAACAGTAATCTGTGAGACGAACATTCTAACATAAATGGTTATAACAACGGTTCCAGGTCTCAAGCAATAATGCCCAAGAAAAATATTTTTGATAGGCCCACTTCATGAACCATATTTGAAGAGCAATCTGCAATCGGCCCAGACATGGCCCGAGCCCAGAGGCTCAAATTCAAGGCCGATTCTTTCGCATTCCAAGTTCTAGTCCATGCCCGTACACATACCCGTAATCGAATACTATAGGACAACACTACCGGCACCAAACATGCCGTCTCGGGCATCACATTTAATTTATGTTGGGAAGCGGCTGTTGGGGGAAAATTGGGCTCTGTATATAGGCCAATATAAACCTAAAGGGAATCATTACTTAAATCCAACTTTATGTAAAACTGGAAAAATACCATTTTTGACATACCATTTTTTGACAAGAATAATTATTATTCACATAATTATTCACATAATTATTACTTGTACCAAATTTACTTAAAGTAAGTTTTATGTAAATCTGTGATAATTTTGTTTAGTTGTTGATTCCTTTATACTTCTGATTGAATACAACTGAAGGGAGCGAATCTTAACTGAGAGTTCAACCGACAAACGGGACTGTAATTTCCAATTATTAACAAAATACTTCCTTGACGTTCATTCATGGTAATATCCTGAACAAATTACTAAACAAAACACTATATTACTTATCGCACTATAACTCAGTCGTGTGATGCTAAGGTCGCTGCATGGAGTGCATCGTTAACTCCCATAAAAGTACCCGTGTGGCTCGATTCACTGTAAATTAGTTGTGGCCATAAATATGACAGAAATAAGATCTCACACGTTTCCAGTAGTCAGAAACATTGAATTGTCATAATTCCGAAGAAATGTGACTTCTCTGTATTACCAGTGTTAAGTATATAGAGTTGGCAATTAAAAAAATAACCGATTTTAAAGTCAACCTTACTTGGAGTAAAACTGATGGTGGTATCAGTATTCATTAACATTGTTTTTGCCTGTGGTTATATTGTTTTTGTTTTAAGAAAACTCAGTTTAACGGAGAAGGTATTATTTCCTCAATTCTATGTTAGAATGAATGTTACAAAAATATTGGATTTTTATAACAACGAACCAATGCATTAAGCTGAAACTTTCACAGGATGTTTTTTTTATTCATTTCGATTTCAAAAAGAGTAAACGTACTCGTAACAGCTGTTTTGCTAACATTATCAAATGTCAAATCCCTGTGTGGTACAAAATACACAAAAAAGACCACCAACGTAATACTGGCTCCAACCATGCTTCAACCGTGGCTTATAATTAGATATCTTTAGGTGGTTTTCCCCATTTTCGTTTCAAGGTTGGCAGGAAATTGTCAGTGGAGTACAGTGGCGTTAAGATCAAAGGCATGACCTCCATCAAAGGAATCGCAAATTGGTTTTAGCTTTCAATGGGTTGAATTTACAAATTATTATGAATGGCAGCGCTGTAAAGTGTGGCCCACACATCCCTTGGGGAAATAAATGTAATATTTGTGTGTCGTAATAAACCGGGTTTTAGACTCAATGTCCGCAGTATAACGTTTGTCAACGTCAGTTGACGTTTAGTGGAGAGTTTTAAATGCAAGGTACGACATTGGTAATGCTTCTTCGAGTATAGCTAGGCTCTTATCTCATTGAATCATACATTAAAAACAAAACCGTGAAAGATGCTCTTCAATTACATTAGAACCCTCCTACAATCAGTGCAATTTTCGAAACAACCCATTCAGGCCACTCCAAGCCATTAGCTGTTGCCAGTGGCCTCCTATGGTTACCATTCTGTGCACTGTCACACCACTGAGATTGCAGGGTAAAGTGGTCTCCCATCGATACATTGCAGGCCATACTAATAATATGTTCAAACATTTACAGTGGCCTTGGGTGGCACACAGTTGATTTTGTAAGATTACTTGGAAGGGACAGCAGACTTGTATGTACTAAAGGTTTGTGAAAAACATCGGAGTGGCCTCCATGTGTAGGAGGATTAAATCAAACCTGTGGCAGATACTCTTCAATTACTTTTACATGGTTTTACTTGATATTTCTATTAGTTTAGACTATGTCCAAGTTAATTTGCGGCCTGTTTTATAATTTGAACTTTTTCAATTTAGCCTAAAAACATTGATAAATAACATAAATTCAGACTTTGCCATCAAATATTTACATAATTGTACAAATCATTTCAGTTGGAACCATTTATTTTATTTTATTGAATACAATAACAGGAGTATAACTGTAAAATGAAACACAATACCACTGTTTTCCACCACACACTCCATGTTGTCCCTTCTAAACAAAATCACAACTTTCAAAATGTGTCAAAACATGTTAGTTTTGTTGGTGTACCTATCCACTTCCTATACTGTGTCATTCTTTCCGCCTATTTTGTTGTAAATCGCGATAAAAGATCCAAATCGCGAAACTACTTCAGGAACGCGTAGAGGGGCGATACCATACAAAGTCAATGGCAATTGTTTTGGACCACAATTGCGCGCACACATACACAAGTTTGTTTTTGCCTGCAATCGGGGACTTCCTTTGTACCATTTCTTTGTCCTGACCCTATTGTTCCCTATTGTGATAGCAATCGGGGACCTATTTTCCCGTTTGTTATAGGTCCCCGGTTTGAATGACTACACAAACTCACACACCCAACCTTACCAATCGGGTTTGTTGGGTACCACCATTGTCCTCCTATTATCCTTTTTCTTTAGAATTTCTCTTGTGGGGTACACGGAAACAAAGGCCGACGATATCGCGATTTTCGATAATATCACAATTATTTTTTTCAGTCATGCATGATTGCTTTAGAGCTGATAATCACAGGTATGTACCTCTCTACAAGCGTCACAATAAATCGCAAATTCGTTTACATAGCGTGTATGTACTTCTGAAGTAGTTCGCTTTTGTTTCTCACTTCCTAAAGCTGAAAAGACTGTACTAATTTTGTTTCCATGAAATTTCTGACTTGACTCACAATGGCGTTTTGCTGATATCTCGATAACTTAAAAGTTCTCAATATCGTAATCGAATAAAAAAAAGGTATCGCGATGTTCGATATTCGCACAAGCTTAATCCCTATTGGGAGATAGTTATATTCTCTCAATGAAAGTAAGAATTGGATCCAATTTGAAAATTAAGTTGGGAAATTATTTGAAAAATGTTACAAAAATAAGGCAAAAAAGATTTTGAGGATGTTTGACACCATTACAAATTTTACACCAAATATGTTTCATATATATCATGTTCATATGAAGCTTAATTTAGGCCGAGTCGTTTAGTGCATCGGATTTAAGTGAGGATGGCTGAGTCGTCAGAATGACACTTTACTGTATTAAATTGCATGTCTTCACTCAGGAGTATAATGGTTACCTTTGAGGGTAGAGGTTGATATTGGTTTTGAAAAAGCCTCCGAAGCGCTACGGTTAATCGGGGCTGTATTCTCCCCAGGGAGATGAGGAAGATGACATGGTATAAGAATGAAATATTGTTGTTGTTGTTTAAACAAAAACATGGTGTTAATATTGGTTAACTTGCCAAACATGAATTTTATTTTTGCCCCAGTTTTTGCGGGTTCAGTTCAGTTAATTTGAAAATTTTGATTATTACAGGAATAATATGACAAAGGTTATACAATGCTGGGTGTCTCCAAAAAGCAAGAGGAGACGCTCAAACTAATGTATGAAGAAAAAGTTAATTCAAAAAAGGTTTCACATACACAACTGAAACTGAAACATTTTGAAGGAATATTTTATATCATCATTGGCATTACACCAAGGAAGTTTTATGTACAACTCAGCGATTGTATACTTGGAAGTTGAGAATTAATCAAGAAGTAATATAGCCATTGATATGGTGCATAATAATAATAATAATAATAATAATAATAATAATAATAATAATAATAATAATAATAATAATAATAATAATAATAATAATAATAATAATAATAATAATAATAATAATAATAATAATAATAATAATAATAATAATAATAATAATAATAATAATAATAATAATAATAATAATAATAATAATAATAATAATAATAATAATAATAATAATAATAATAATAATAATAATAATAATAATAATAATAATAATAATAATAATAATAATAATAATAATAATAATAATAATAATAATAATAATAATAATAATAATAATAATAATAATAATAATAATAATAATAATAATAATAATAATAATAATAATAATAATAATAATAATAATAATAATAATAATACATTTTTGTAGCGCGCACAGGATAAGTTACGTAAAGCGCCTGGTGAACACCACATCATGATGGAGTTTGCTCTATACAAAAATCCACTATTATAATAATGATTTATTTCGGTAATACCATCAGTCCATAATTAAATTCTGATTATCAATCACCTAATACTGTATAATGCAGAGTGCTTTCATGTTAATATGTTTTATAGTTTCATTACCCAAGGCCTATATCTGTCTTGATCTATGTTCACAAAGGATTTGTTACCGTGGAAAATTGCCGATGGTTATACCCCGTTCAACGTTCCCGAATTGAATAGATTTACACTCGCGCTGCGTTCTGTCATCACGTTAAAGGTCAGTGTTCGCGCTTGGGTAAACAACATTTCCTGGGAGGGATTTTGCTTTTTACTTTTCAATCCCAAAACGGATATAAGTTATTTTTGTGCCCTTTTCTACCTGTTTTCACCGGGTGTCAATTGGTTCATTTACAATAATAACAAAAATAAATAATAAAAAGTCTTGTATAGCGCCAATATCTATAACAATTATACAGTGAAAGGCACTTCACGGAAATGTTAAACCCTTAAGGAATTAAAATACCAAGCAGATCAAAACAATTTAAACACATTTAGGAAGTTTATACAAATTTATGAAAGAGTAGATACAAGTAATAAATTGATAAAATAATCTATAGATAATGAACAATCTACTTAAACGGTATACGTACTAACAATGCAAGGTACACAAAGTCACGCTGACATATTCAGTCAAAAAGGGCTGATAGGTTTTGCCTTATAATAAAAGGCAATGTTTGTGGCAACGTACCCTTTGTGATGATGCTCCCTCGATGTCCAAATCATAAACTTTCCACCATGACTTTGACTACTGTAGGCCTTCATCTAGGTATAATTTAGTAAAATATTCCTAAATCATCGTCAACGCAGACTTGGGTAAACAACATTTAAAGATGCCCCCATCATTGTACTTTCTGTGAGCTGAACATTGTTCCCTAGCCCCAAAATACACCCGTCTCTGTGTTCAGTAATGTAATAATAATGTGTGGACTTATATAGCGCACGTATCCACCAACTAAGTGGTGCTCAAGGCGCATTATATCATTACCCCTGCTCATAAGGCTCATAAATCATTCTTGAAACCATCTCAGCTCCCTGGGGAGTATATAGCTCAATTGCTGCCATTACAGCGCATATAGGGCTAATCAACCAACTCTGCCCTCACAGGTACCCATTTAACCCCTGGGTGGAGAGAAGCAATTATGGTTAAGTGTCTTGCTCAAGGACACAAGTGTCACGGCCGGGATTCGAACCCACATTCTGCTGCTAACACCAGAACTTGAGTCCGGTAAGCTAGACCGCTCGGCCACGACACTCCAGTGCACATAATTATAGAGAAAGTCTAACCTGGGGTAAATTTTATAGAGCTGCTTAGCTCAAGATAAAAGCAAAAGTTATGCTTATAGTAAAAATATTAGGTTACAAGACAAATTGTCAATGGCAGATTCACACCTAAATTAGCAGATAAATTTACTAAGCAATATTTTCTGCTAAACAACTTCGTGAAATTGGGTCCTATACTAATGTTGGTCCTACTGTGGGTCAATTGTATAGAGCTTCTTTGCAAACAAATATTCTGAGCAAAAAAATATCAGGTCAAACTTGTAGCTTTGCATGGTGAAGAGGATAAGTAAGACTAATTGCGGTGACACCATGTGAAATTCTCAATAGTGAGGAGTAATTAGTTCTGAAAAGAACCGGAGGTTACAACACGACATTTCGATCAGTATGCTCTGATCGTCCTCAGGAGAATGCCGGATTCTGGGAAATGCTGCCGCTTAAGCAGGCTGCTGAAGGATCACGCGATGACAGGATGCTGGAGGATTAGTTCGTTGAGGCGTGCAGGCGGGAACTGTTGAGACTAGGATCCTAAGGGTTGCGGGAGAGGAGTGTGTGCTCATTGAACTGAATCAGTTGTTAACAAGCACCGGGGGAAGGAGGGTGGTTGACTTAGGATACAGGAGATCCCTCAGTCTGGGGTGGGTTGTGGACTTTGGATATAGAAGATCCTTCAGTCCGTAGTAGTGGTCGCCAAATATCGCTGATGCAGAAGAGATGTCCTGTGGAACATTGTCGTGTTTAACGATCTCGATGGCCTCTCTGATGCGTCTGGGGTGCCGTGTGTCGATGGGTGTGATTGGTTGAAAGAAATGTTATGCTTAGTAAAAACATTAGGTTACAAGAACATGTTCAAAAGTATTTTGACTTTATCATAAGTCCACTTTTCCAGATTTTTATGACACAAATTTTCATTTAAATGAAAAAAAATATTAATTTCATAATTGTTAAAAAAGAAATTACCATTTTATTTTTCTAAATTCGACTTTATTTACTAAAATTTATTACATAAACATTAGGAAAAGTGGACTTATGAATAAGTCAAAATACTTTTGAACATGTTACAAGACAAATAATGTCAATGGCAGGTTCACATGCTAAATCTTGATTAGCAGATAAATTTACTAAGCATGCATTTTCTGCTGAGCAGGCCTGTGAAATTGGTACCTATACTAATTTGTTCCCATTGTTAAACACTTCTTTCGAACCGGCTGACTTCTCTAGAACCAGTCTGGGCACAGCCATTTATAAGCCATTGTGATTGCGCGAGTGCCGGCAGTCAAATAACGACTCGTATACATTATAAGCTCTCGAAAAGCGCTGCGATATAGAGCGTATTTAAATATATTCTAATTCAGTCTAAATACTTTTATTTCTATTCATATAGAATTTGAATACCTTTTCAATGTCGTGACTGGAGTGTCGTGGCCGAGCGGTCTAGCTTACCGGACTCAAGTTCTGGTGTTAGCAGCAGAATGTGGGTTCGAATCCCGGCCGTGACACTTGTGTCCCGTGAGCAAGACACTTAACCATAATTGCTTCTCTCCACCCAGGGGCTAAATGGGTACCTGTGAGGGCAGAGTTGGTTGATTAGCCCTATATGCGCTGTAATGGCAGCAATTGAGCTGTATACTCCCCAGGGAGCTGAGATGGTTTCAGGAATGATTTATGAGCCTTATGAGCAGGGGTAATAATATAATGCGCCTTGAGCACCACTTAGTTGGTGGATACGTGCGCTATATAAGTCCACACATTATTATTATTATTAGTGACTTTCCTGGATGGTTCACTTCTGCAAAGGGTTGACATTGGAATGATTCCGCGACTGAAATCCATCTGCGAAAGTGGCAAAGCAGATACAAAAAGTAAACAGTTGTTCTAGTTCAGTAGGAGGTCAACGGCTGTCTTAAACATTTTCATTAATCAAAAAACCGGGGTAGATTGGATACGTTTAACGTAAATCACACGGTCAACGTTACTCGGCTTTTTAGAAATTATATTTCTTCAGCCCAGATGAGTACAGAGGCGCTTTATTGATTTGACCCTTTCTGGAAGTGACTTATTAAAAACGCGCTGGATTGATTTCACTTTGGCTATGCATAACACCTGCAGGGACTAATTCGATAGAGCCACTTAAAGATAAGGTATATACATTTTATTAAAAAAAATAACCACATCGTGCAAAGTTTCTTATGTAAAACCTCAAAGTACCTGAAATGCAATTTTATGTAGATGCATACATACAACTCTTAAAACTAAAGTGTTGAATCGGCATTTTAAAGAGTTCGGTCAGTGACAACTCTTTATAAAGTTGGATTTAACTTTTAAAAGTGATGAATTAACATTGATAAAGTCAGACTTAACTTGACTCCGTGTTAATTCAACACTTTAGTTTTAAGAGAGTACATTACCGATCGGTAAAGGTGAACTTCATTCTAACGTAAATTAACATTATTTCCATCAACTATATTAAAACAACAGACCAGAAAGCTTTCAAGGGATGTTTGATAACATAATGTTTACACGAAGTAGCAGTGGCTGGTCCATGGTCTCGAAAATTGGCCGGGGGTGGGTGCACATAACAAGAAAGGGAACATACTGCCCCCACCCCCCCCAAAAAAAAGGGGGGCACACGAAACAAATGTATGGTGAATTTACGTTTATGGGGAGGCGGGCTCATGCCGACCTTTGATCCCCTGGATCCGCCAATGCCAGTTAAGTTGTTATGTAAGTCTGCAATAATTATTGTACGCTTTTGAGATTGCCAAAGGTGTACACTGCCTTTAATAAAGCGGCTTGCAGTGTGCGAGTTTACATCACTGCGTAGGTTGGATGTTTATTATCCTTTGAAATGGCAAGTCGCATTTCGCACATTTCAACGTCACAGTATGGTGGTACATTCAGCTGAATTAAACATAGTTTATAAATATTGAGTAGTTATGAAATAACATGTTAATGTCTACAAAACGTTGGCTTACATTTTGTTAATGAAATTATAACGGAATAACATGATTTGAAATAAGTTTCTAATATTTTCATACATTTAAGTGTTTGCAGAAACGTTTGTCTAGATTAACTAGAATGACTTATGGCAATGGAATTTTATACCGATAGCTTTAGAACTGTTTCTGGAAACTCGATCGTAAAGATCATCCATCATGCTTCTGATGCTCGAATGATTAAAGCAGGGTATAACGTATATATGTTTTACCATAAACTTGCTTTGTGTAAAATTAGTGAGGGTTACAAACTACTGTTGTCTGAGTTTCATAATTTTAAGGATATGTACTCATTCTTATGTGAAATATAATCTATCGTGTCTGCGTAGATATCCCATGCTTTTGTCTGTGTTCTTTTGAATACACAAATCAGCAGTTATTTTGTATAATATGAATGCAAGGTTGCGCTATAAGACAACAGCTGTTGACTATTCAAAATCGAAGGAATCTACTAAATTAAACAGAAAACAAATTATAAATTGGCTTGGCAACCTCATCTGTTCTGATTTAATTTAAAAAAAGTGATTTGTCATTAATTTCTTGTTTGTATTTATATCTGTTTATTTAATGGCGTGTTTATTTTTGTTATGCGCTTTTGATCATTTTTAAATGGAAACAGCGCAATAGAATTTTATTTATTTATTATTTATTGTTAATATAAGCCATATATCTTGATATACTAACATCCAAAACAAACACCAACGCCAATACTAAAATCTTTAAACGGCACAAAAACCAGTGCCGCACCATAACTTCAAAATAAACCTAACCAAACTAACACAAAAACCACATTAAAATTAAAATAACACCAAAACTAAACACCAACTAAACACACCAAAAAAAACATCAACACTAATCAAAACCAGAACTAAAACAAACACATACACAAAATCAACACCAAAACCAAACCAACACCAACGTAAAAATTAAAACCGAACCAACACCATACAACCACAGTGACAGTTTTGCCAGCATTACCAATGCTTCATCATACCTTTAAAGTTAACCAGTAAATTCCAAATGATGACATGGACAGACGGCACAATGATAGCAATGCTGTACCGGTAATTTATTTACCGCTTTTGAGCTCATGTCAAAAATCTTCACCGTCCTGTCATATTTGTTTGTCTGACCTTGCCTCTGATCATGGCATGGGACGCAATGGATCCCATGAACTCACAGCGATCGTTGATAAATGACAGAGTTTCATTTTCATCTCAAGAAGATCTATACAGAAATGAAGGCCCAGTATGCAGAAGCAGCAGTCGACCTTGTTTTTCTTTATTAAATGATGTAGTAAATTGTCGTAAGGACCACCAATTGCGGAACCAAGTAGTCCGAGTACCTTTGAAGTCTGATAACGCGATGCAAGCAAATTTACCTAGCCATAGTAAAACAAGGACAAAATGTAAACATGTAGGCCTATGGGCCCTCCGAAAAACATTGCACAAAGTGTCATATTTTAGTGTTCAAAATGTTGTAACTTGCAAGGTACATAATTGGTAATGTTGCCTAAACTGCTTCTCCAAGAATGTAATTTCTCTCTTCAAATCAAGATTTAGCCATAATCCTGTGAAAGGTTCAGCTTTTTACGTTGCGTCAATCACGAGAAAATAGTGACATATATTCAGATTCTAATGTGATACCGGTAACTAGGAACGGAGTGCTCTTTCTTGACCTCTAACTAGAATTTGTGTTCACTCTTATTAAACATTAAATAACGTTGGACAAAGATTAAAACATCAGCTTTTCTCCAAGTTACATTAAAGGCGTATCGTTCGTGTGTTGACTATGTTAACGGAAAATTTGTTTTTCATCGGAACATGCATTGTTATTTTCAGTGGTGTCAAAAAGTTTTTAAAAATCGGTAGGCCCATACGGGGAAGGGAGGGGGTTGAACCCCATGAATCCCTGTGGTTACGCCACTGGCGCACAGCCAATCAGAATCCCACGGCTATCATAAAAATGACACCCAATCAGACACTAAATAAGACACTAAATATTTTAAACAAACCAATTTCCTCCCTTTACGCACGAATTATTCGCTTATTATTTTGTTTTAACGCACGACAAATTCCGGACCATCCTCCGGAATGTGTGTGTGTGTGTGTGTGTGGGGGGGGGGGTGTATATATATATACTTGTAGTAAAACTAGTGGAACGCTGGTAGTTGTAACTCCGAGTTTCACGCGTTATGCGATCACCCCATCGCCAGAATTTACGCATGTGGTTATATTATTTGAGGAAGTGGTAAAAATGCTGTAAAATTACACATTTCTCAAAATAACTGTGAGAAATATGGATTTACCGTAAATATGTACGGAATAGAATTGATGGTGGTTCCCATCAAAACTTCATTTAGTCACTTTATTTTAATGTAACACCAAGGTTCTAACAACTATTTTGTGAAATCAAAAAAGTAATAAAGTGTTTGCATTTCTTTTTTAATAAGACCATTATCAATGTTGTATTAAAAAAACAAATACTGGAAAATGCCGGTAAAACACAGGTATTCAACCATTTTGTTATTGTTTTGAATTACCAGTGATATATCTTCAAATACTGTTATGTAGACAAGTCTGTACACTAATCGGAAATATCTACTGTCCGCTCTATTGATAATTCATTAGTGTCCCCACTGTTAGATACTTGACGTGATAATTTAAAAGCGAATGATCATGCGATGATCCTCCAGCAGTCTACTTAAGCAGCAGCATTTTCCAGAGTCCTGCATTCTCCTGAGGACGATCAGAGCATACTGATCGAAACGTCGAGTTGTACCCCCAGTTCTTTTCAGAACTAATTACTACTCAATTGAGATTCCACATGGTGTCACCGCAATTAGTCTTACTTATCATCCTCACCATGCAAAGCTACAAGTTTTACCTAATTGCGTGACTGTTGAGTTATGATGGTTTAATATGTAGAAAGAATTGTTGTGTTTTCCAGGCTTCTTCCCCAATTGGTATGACATGTGATGTTGTGGGTAGATAACGTTAGTGAATCAAGGTTACATAAATTGTAAATCAATGATAAATGAAAGTTTCAGCTCATTTCATTGTGTCCATGACGAGAAAATATCAAAAATGCAATCCTGATGTTTGCATTCACGGGTGTGATCAATTACAAATGTTTAATACATTTCACGTTTTCTCAAGGTAAGAGGAAAGTAATGTCTCGGAATATTTGGTATCCTCACCAGCTCCACATAAAGTGATGTTTTCGATTATAATTCAGACATTTTGTTGTCGGATTATTACCAAATAATGTACACATCTTTAACATGATGATTCGAACAGAGAGTAGCTTAAACAGGCGCAGCTTATTCATCACCACTGCTGCATGTTTTCATGCTTTCAATGCTTTCAATGCTTTCAATGCTTTCAATGCTTTCAATGCTTTCAATGCTTTCAATGCTTTCAATGCTTTCATGGCTGTTTCAAATAATCTGACTCTTTCTTGCACTTTAGCTATATTAAATAAATCTTAATCAAATCCCACAATGGTTGAGAATTGCCCCCCCCCCCCATACACACACACATAATGTCTTTTTCTGTAATTGTGGGGACATACACTCGCTTTTAGACACAGTTGTGGGGACCAAAAATGCTATGGAGACATGAAAATGTCCCCACAGATACGGTGTTCTTGCCTACCCTTTTGTTATAAGTCCCCACAACCTTGCGAAGGCCTACCCACATATATCGATTGTCGGACTCGTACTGTTCATATATACAAGGAAACGACAACCCAACACATCCAGTGATGTCGCCGTGGTCAAGTCTCTTGAATGATCAAGTCATTTTTATATGCAAACCGCAAACACTCACTGCTGCATTTCATCCTCTCATCCACTCATTCCTCATACCTTTTTCCTATGTTTTTGAATCCCTTGCTCTACTTATTATTGAGTATGAGGAGTTTTTGTACCTGAAAAAAAAAGTGAATTCATCGGCCATTAATTTGTTAATTTATTTGTTTTTCCCAATGAAATACTGCAGATGGAGCCAGTCATCCACACTAGTAAACGTGATGTACTGGCCTTGCGAAAACAGTGGTTTGACTCAAAACACCCGATACATTGTGCCCAGATGGACTATGTAACTTAAAAAGGGCTTGCGTTCATGTGGATGTTTAATGTTCAACTCAGATCCAAGCAGAAAGACTCATATGCAAATATTATGGTCACAAAAGACCATACTTTTTTCAGTCCAGTGAGAATGCAATGTGCCAACATGTAGCTTACGCATTGCATATAGGCTTGCATCGGTGATTGACACAAAACAACGACACTACAAAGTACAAACTACACTTTAAATAACAATTAAAGTTGACACCACTGGTGTGTTATTGCAGGCTATATATTGGCAAAATTGATTCTACAAGTAGTACCGGTATGCTAGCAAAATATATATAAACCTTTCATTATAAAGATATATCGCCCGTGTTTAGCTCAAGATACCCCAAAAATGTAATTTAAAAAGCGAACGAATTTTGAAAGATAGTATCGTTATTAAACGAACAAAATATTCAGATGTCGGAAACTGTATAAAAGTGATATTTAGCGATGTAAAAGCGATATATTAGCCAATCAGAAGACGACACACTTGCCCTCGTGCAAGCTCAGGATTAAAACAATTTTTAACTGGTACTAATCCTTGACGGATTTTATTGTTCAATGTCTCAAATGAAAGCTTATAACTTCCTTAACCCCAGAAAATAGCAATTCAATATTTAAATCGATATTTTACCATCAAATCGTCCCAAACACGGGCGATATATATTTAAGTTGTGTCGTAAACGAGAAAGTAGTTTTAATATATTCAGTTTTTTATCTGCGAAAAAGGAAATTTCGATCCGTATGGAACATTTTGCATGATTATAGTGGATGTATCCTTATGAGTACCAGTGTGATTGTATGGCAGAGAAACGGTATACGTGTGTAAATGTCCTGTTATGAATGTTTTACATTGATCACCACGTTTTAATATAATAACAGATGTTCGTATGGTGTCTGACTTAGTCTGATTGGATTAGATAGATTTTACTAAACTAGCTAGCTATGGACTCCGTTTCTGTTCAACCTGGGCTAACCTGGAGTGTCGTGGCCGAGCGGTCTAGCTTGCCGGACTCAAGTTCTGGTGTTAGCAGCAGAATGTGGGTTCGAATCCCGGCCGTGACACTTGTGTCCATGAGCAAGATACTTAACCATAATTGCTTCTCTCCACCCAGGGGTTAAATGGGTACCTGTGAGGGCAGAGTTGGTTGATTAACCCTATATGCGCTGTAATGGCAGCAATTGAGCTGTATACTCCCCAGGGAGCTGAGATGGTTTCAGGAATGATTTATGAGCCTTATGAGCAGGGGTAATGATATAATGCGCCTTGAGCACCACTTAGTTGGTGGATACGTGCGCTATATAAGTCCACACATTATTATTATTATTAACTATATACCAGCGTCATCTGCATGATTGAAATTACACGTTGAGGGAGGAATTGTTTATGTTTGTGGTTCACTAATGAACATCTGTTTGTCTGTTACTCTAAGTTATCATATTGAACTTGATTAAATTAAAGCTTGTTAAATCTCTTATGGATCTACACTATAAGAACTAACCCGTAAAAGTTTCAGCTTATTTCATTGTGTCGAGAAGAACAAAACATTCGGATGTCGGAAACTGTATAAAAGCGATATTTAAAAGGCGCTTGATTCTGTTTGACAACCGCGCTGGCCAATCACCAGTCTCCTGAAGACGATCAGAGCATGCTGATCGAAATGTCGAGTTGTAATCTCCAGTTCTTTTCAGAACTAATTACTACTCATTTGAGAATTTCACATGGTGTCACCGCAAATAGTCTTTACTTAAGAGCTCGTCAGCTTATGATCCATGTTAGATTTGAATTTTTATACTTAGGAAGTGTTTTCTCGAAAATAACATAAGGCCTCTCCAAAAAAAGTATCTGGTATATCTAGTCATAGGTTGGCTTTAATTGGTGCGGAAACGCATTTGGATATTTACCAGTAGTGTTAGCCCACTTCAAATATTGCTTCTTGCTAAATTGTTTATCAAAGGACTATCCATTGTTGTCATATAATCGTTACATGTTGTTTTTTAATAACCATCTCTAGCTCTTCTCATGATTCCGGAATTAAGATTTTCAGTTCGGCTTACCGTCGCAATGTGTTATTCTTTGGTCTGTGGACATTCAATAGTCTGCTTTCCCTGAAAAAAGGAAGGGGAAAATTTTGTTCAGAGGTTTGACCTAGCCTGAAGATCTGACGTCACGCTTAGAGGCCCCCATGTTACCCCTAGAGATTCAACTTTGACCTTGCACGCAATGATGGGCGCACGCGCGCGTAGTAGAGTTACATTCACGCGCGAGCCTCGAAGCAGTGTGCGTGCGTGCGTGCGTGCGTGCGTGCGTGCGTGCGTGCGTGCGTGCGTGCGTGCGTGCGTGCGTGCGTGCGTGCGTGCGTGCGTGCGTGCGTGCGTGCGTGCGTGCGACGGTAGATCTTTGGTACAACTCAGGGGGAGGAAGGGTTGGGGAAAAAGTGCGCCACCAACGCGGCTACATGCTCATTCGCTAACGCCGATGCGTGTGGTGAACATCGTGGTGTGACGGGTACATTGACTGTGTGTAAGCACGTATGCACTGTTCAAATAGCTAGTGTGCGTGCACATACGTGTATTATAACGGCTTGGCGACAACATTTTCTGAATCATTTACGTTAGAAATCCAAACATATCGGTAAGGGTCAACGGACAGATTTCCGTAAAACTCTCTTGAAAGTAAAATCAACGTTAATTATTCAGATTAAGGGAAAAGGGTCAGAGGGTCAACGGTAAAATTTTACAGAATCTTCTGTTCGTTGACACTGTTTTTGTTGCAATTCAGGGGTGTCATTTCATATTGAGTTTCTGTGAAAAAGAATACATTAAATTTTCAGTTTTACAAAATAGTTTGAAAAATGTGAGAGTTGTATTTTTCATTGTGATTATCAATGGTTAATTAAATTATGATAAAAGGTATGAAAATTTAAATATTAAACCGTTTGCATTTTTTTGCCCTGTCCTACCCCCCCCCCCCGCACAACTTATCAAATGAAATCCCTTGAATGGTACGGCCGGAGCCTATCTCTATCCGCTTCGTGCACACCGTAGCCCTCTAGTGTGGTACTAAGCGCGCGTGTACTTCTACCAGCCAGTGATCGCTGGAGATCGCTGCATCAATTGCAAAATACACCAAACACGACGCGCTATCGATGCCCTTTCGCCCACAGTGGTCTCACGACATGTGCCCTCAACAGCTCGTGCACGGTGCGAATACTTGATAGGATAAAGAGATGGAACCAGTCTAGGTTTGACGTAGCACCATAAGCCTTTTGAGGTATGTTGGACACATAGGAGGGCGCTATTTAGAGTTGTTTAATTAATGTGTATTAACATAAGATTTTATCAACTCTGAAGAGCGCTCAACTATTGTATCCACTACGGTATACTCTCAGAAAAGGCTATTTAGTTTTTAAATCAGAATAGATGCCATGGCCGAGGTGTTTACTCCGTGCGTCGGATTTGTCTTTGAATGGCTGAGTCGTCAAAATGTTGGTTTGTATCCTTGCCGCGAATGTGATTTGTTTCCTTGAGCAAGGTACTACTGCACATTGCTTGTCTTCACCGAGGAGTGAAAATTGATACCTGCGAGGGCAGGGGTTTATATTGTATTTGATAAAAAGCATCCAAATCGCTACGGTTGCTCGGGGCTGTATACTCCCCACGGATTTAAGAAAGATTACAGGATTGAGGATTGATATGGTCCAATGGCCGGGGGAAAAAATGTAAAGCGTATTGTGACTATATAATGCGCCATATACGAAGATATGATTGTTATTATTAAGAAGCAGTGGTTTGATACTCTAAGCCATCAGAACGGCGAATTGCTACCACATGTTATTCTCAGATACAACAAATTTTAACTACTCGTAAGTAATTAATTCATGATGCTTCTGCAAGTCTCTTCTAGATTGTTCATGTCACACAAATAAAAGCTTCAAACCCTATATGGATCCTGTTTCGTTCCGGCCGTTAGTGTTGTTGGAAAAAAGGTTAAAACAATAAAGATATGTCCAATGTGTTTTATGTGTGGAAATCAAGTTCAACGCGTTTTTTTCTGTTTACTGTATGTATACACATCGTTTGCAACAGTACGGTACGGTATAGTTTGTAATGCGTGTAACTAGTAATATCGTTAGACACTGGAATATCGTGTGCAACGAACTATGATACCACCCCCATTTTTGATCATTAACCACACGTCCGGAAATCATTTACCCCTTCTACACATGGAGGCCACTCCGATCCACTAAATTCTGTTCTTAAGCAACCTTCAGTACATACATGTACAAGCCTGCTGTCCTTTCCAAGTAATCTTACAAAATCAACTGTGTGCCACCCAAGGCCACTGTAAATGTTTGAACATTATTAGTATGGCCTACAACGTATCAATGGGAGATCACCTTACCCTGCAATCTCAGTGGTGCGACAGTGCACATAAGGGTAACCATACGAGGCCACTGGCAACAGCTAATGGCTTGGAGTGGCCTGAATGGGTTGTTTCAAAAATTGCACTGATTGTTGTATGAAGAACATCAGTTTCTGCGTTTGTACAGTAAGTATTTTCCGTCCTGGAAAATATGATAATTTAGTTTGGTTTATTACCTGTTATACTTGACATAACCAGCACATAACTATGTGTATACATCTTATCTAATTATGAACTTACAATGGGCAAAGGAACTATATATAGGTAATCACACGCTATGCTGTTCTAGAAACTGCCACTTTATATATTAAAACATTTACAAAATATTTAACTAGGGCGAAATTTCATCATTTATGGTTCGTGTATTTTGTACTGAAACACCGTAGTTGTATTCACAAATGATTGCTGTAGTAATTAATTACATATTGAATTGGGTTGCAAATACATCAATCAGCGAGATTAATCACGATCGGAAGGTATCATGTTTTAGTGTGTATAGTATTCATGTCACCTAGAATATCTTCACCCATGAAGACAACATTAAAGGGACAATGACGTCACGATCAACAGGGCATGGAATCGGAGTGCTAGTTTTAGTGACTGGAAATAATACCCACATGACAAGGTCAATAATGTTGCTACTGTATATATGAGCCAGTACATTTCAGTAACTGTCATCTTAAACTACCGTAGGTCACTGATTCCATGCCCTGTTGAAAGTCTGCTCTGATCGTGATGATGGTGTCCCTTTAAGTTCAGTCATGTGACCCGCTCTACGAAAAAGGGTATTAAGTCGCGCTATGCTATTACACGTAAAGGGCTGTTCTATGTGGAGACGGGTGAACAAATCTTCACAAACTGATTTTGTTGTTGGTTTGTTGGCTCCTATAATATCAATATTTTCATAATTTATTTTCAGAAATATTAATATTGATGAATAAAGATGAAAAAACAAACGTTTTTGTGTGCATTGTTTTCGTCTTTTGTTTTACTCTTTGTCCGTTTTAGAGGGAAAAAACCACCAATGTTATGCTTTCGTAGTGATACGGTTTTAACACCCGCTATCAATAACATAACTGTTGCTATGGGCATTCAAGAGTTTATTTTTAGCTCATTTCTTTTTCCACTTAGTATGTTTAAAGGGCTGTATCTCTGAAAGCACTTTCGTTACATTGTAAAATATAAAATATGCAAATTATTAATATATCTGCAGAATGCAAAATGCCACAGGGGTCAAACCTGTACCAAATTAAAGCTTGTAATGTGACCAATTCAACTATATATATATATAACTAATGTTTTTATTTGTGCGACATAATACCCTTTTTTGTAGAGCGGGTCACGTATCTTTTTGAACCTATAATTCAATCTCATCCATTTCTTAGTTACGGTACGGTTCGAGAATATGGTGTGTCTGTATGGTTTGACGTAGATCCGACTACAGAAAATAAACAAGCATAGTTTCGATCGATCTCCTGTTGCCTTTAAACCAATTACTGTATCAAAAAATTCAACGTGATTACATTATGTTAAGCGGATGTTGACTGCTTACGATTCAAAATGAATGGTAAATTATTATGTAAGAACTTTATGTACGAATTTTAAATTGAAGGTTCAACATTGGGGTTGTTTATTTCAGCCCTGTAGTTTTCAAGAAATATAAGACGGTAGTGAGACCAGCTATGTTATCAGTGGTTTGGAGGCGGTGGCACTGACAAAAAGACAGGAGGCGGAGTTGGAGGTGGCAGAGCTGAAGATGCTAAGGTTTTCGTTGGGAGTAACGAGGATGGACAGGATTAGGAATGAGTATATTAGAGGGACAGCTCACGTTAGACGGTTTGGAGACAAAGTGAGAGAGGCGAGATTGAGATGGTTTGGACATGTGCAGAGGAGAGATGAGGGGTATGTCAGGAAAAGGATGCTAAAAATGGAGTTGCCAGGCAAGAGGAAAAGAGGAAGGCCAAAGAGGAGGTTTATGGATGTGGTGAGGGAGGATATGCAGGTGGTTGGTGCAACAGAGGAAGATGCAGAGGACAGGAAGAGATGAAAACAGATGATCCGCTGTGGCGACCCCTAATAACAAGGGAGCAGCCGAAAGATGAAGAAGTTTTCAAGAAATATATATCATAAAAATAACCTATTAACATGTCATCACAATAGGTACTCACTGTTTTGAGAAGCGATGAAAAGCTATTTCATGTTTTTATGTTTAACGCTTTACAAAAAGATGCCGGCCGGCGAAGTTTTGTAAATTCAACATAACAATTTATGTTTTCCTTAAGATGAAAGCAATTAAGAAAAAATAAGTTATCATGGTGTTTGATATATACGTGTGTCAACTTTACACCAAGTACATTTGTAGATAAATTAGTTAATGTGATATCCTGGCAATAACCATTGTTGTTCTACCTCCCTTGACAAGCATTTGACCACGATGTGGAAAAACTACTGACGCGTAACACTCACAAGACTCCAGCTGTCAGTTCCGCACCATGCATGAGCTGTTGAGGGCAAAAGTGCATTTGGTGTATTTTTCAGTTGATATGCGTACGCGCGGAACATCTCAAGCGATTGGCTGGCAGAAGTTCACACACACGTAGTACCATAGCATACGCACAACGCTCACTTGACAGTAGCCTGAAGATCTGACGTCACGCTTTGAGGCTCGTGAGTTACGCCAGATACTAGCCGTGCGGCCGCCATGTTTTCCCTCGAGATTCAACTTTTACCTTGGTTGTAGCTAGCGCGCAAGCCTCGAAGCGTGACGTCACATCTTTAGCACAACGTATCCAATTAAATTCCTTGAATAAGTAAGACTAATTGCGGTGACACCATGTGGAATCTCAATTGAGTAGTAATTAGTTCTGAAAAGAACTGGTGGTACAACTCGACGTTTCGATCAGTATGCTCTGATCGTCCTCAGGAGAAAGCCAGACTCTGGAAAATGCTGCTGCTTAAGTAGACTGCTGGAGGATCATCCCATGAATGGATGCTGGAGGATTAGCACTGATCGAAACGTCGAGTTGTACCACCAGTTCTTTTCAGAACTAATTACTACTCAATTGAGATTCCACATGGTGTCACCGCAATTAGTCTTACTTATCATCCTCACCATGCAAAGCTACAAGTTTTACCTAAATTCCTTGAATGGTACGCCAGGAGCCTGTCTTTATCCTTGAGAGACAGGGGACCAGTCTAACTGACCAGCCAAAGTGGTTATCATCAAGACACTGGGTACTTCACCAGTAGAGGGATACGATGTGCACTGAGCGGATAACCAATGAGACTTAACTTTCCAGCCTCGGTTTGGTCACATGGATTAGTTTTGAAGAAGACAAGATGGTTGCGCTTCTATATATGTCTATGGAGTTATTTGTTGTGCTGCACACAGCTGAATTCAAAACTTCTATTGGTAATCTTGTCCTTCAACGTGCATCATGTGTGTGAAGATATAAAAAAATCTTACCTGTGAAATAGTTGGAGTTAGGATTACGTTATAACCATGTAACGATCTCTTAAGATTTGGTTCATTTGTTTTAATAGTTTTTTTTTTTTTTTTTTGTATAGTCCTACCGCAAACCAAATCCTTTACCAAGATTCAAACTAACCTGCAAGTTTCAACTTAATACCTTTGGCGATACCGAGAAAATAACCATGTATTGTCAAACACAATCACATACACAAACTTTGTACTAGCGTGGAATTTGTTCTTGCCGTCAGACGTAAATTAAGTCAATTAAGAATAGATCTGAAATATTGTTCATGTTTTGTGTGACTTGAAAGTAATCAGGATGATTGATACCTTAACCAACTACACATCAGGTTAGTTCTTATTTCAGTAATTATGTATTCCCCAATGTAGTTTCCCATATAATGTTTATATTGTGTCAGTCGTTCATTGACTTTTGAAGGTTCCAATTATGTAGGTTGTGAACCTTGCCCAGGAAGTATGGTGGTTGATAAGCCTACCAACCTCGATATTTTCCTACAAAATATACAACCTCACTGAGAAGCGCTGGAGACTGTTCGGATGGATGCTTCTCGTATAGGATAAGCATTAGTTTTATGCAGTATTCCAGACGGTTTGGATTATGTGTCTACCGGTGAAGCGTATCCTACGCCCAAGTCAGTTCAGTGTAGCAAAAACCGTGCACTTGGTCGGCACACTTCATGCGTTAAGTAATGAACATCAATGAGACAATCCAGTCCTGTGTAAACTGCTTGCAATGAATCTAACTTGCTTAAAGATGCGTAGTCCGTGTGTTTTGCTATCAAATCCAAGCGGTCTACCGCACCGCAGCGGAATGTGGGTTCGAATCCTAACCATGCCTATCGAGGCAATTGTGTCCTTGAGCAAGGTACTGGACCATGAATTGCTTCTCTTTATACCCATACGAGTGGACCTGTGAGGGCAAAGATGGTTATTGGGCTTAATTAGGCTGCCGGGCTGTATTCTTCCCAGTTAAGAGATCATGATATCATCCAGGAATGATTTCAAGTATATAGGCCAGTGGCAGGGATAATATCAATAGCACTTTGAGCATCACATTGTGATGGATTCGGTGGGATATAAGAATACACTATTATTATTGTAATTATCAGCTTTGTTCTTGTAAAAGGGAACCAATATACACTGTTTGTAATATATAAAACATGAGAATGAAAATGAAATGATTCTTATAAAGTGTAGTTTCATTTACATTTTACCAATTTACCGTTAAGACCTTATAGCTACAATTCCGGCCAAATCTCGCTGTCCCCCCGGCCCCGGCCCCGGCCCCGGCCCCGGCCCCGGCCCCGGCCCCGGCCCCGGCCCCGTCCCCCGGTCAACGCTCCAGCTGGAGATAACAACGTTGATGGAGGAGCGGGGGAGCAGGGGACAGAGGAAGGTATGTTTATTGTCACGTGTCCCAACTATTTTGGCCTGGATTGTCTGAATAATAGTTTATCTATATGAAGCTGTGACCGGACGTGGACAGTCTTAGCAGGGACAATACATGAAGCAGAGGACCCAACTATTTTGGCCGAGATTGTACGCCTATGTACATCTCGTACTTCGTTATTACAGTTGTCACCCACTCAAAGACTCGATGTCCTTTTAACATCGAATGTACATCTTTAATACAATGCATGCAGGGGGGTCAATCCTTGTGCCTTGGCTGGTACTTCGTCTTCTTCTTCTTTTTTAGTGCAGCCTGCTCTCGCTCGTAAACGTCTCAATGCTGTATTGTGACTTTTAGGTCTGTCAGTAAAAATCAAACAACAAATCTGGGTTGGTTTTCAATTCCCTCAGTGAAACCGTACCGTGGAGAGTTTACTGAGGTAGAAAAGGCGATCACAAGTTAATGACAGATTCTTGATAGGTGGTGAAAATCATACCGGATGATCGCACCCGCATAAATAAAGAGTCTCATTCAAATTAATAACGGCATCGCCAGGCATGATGATATGCGCATGCAATGCACGGAATAATATACAATTAAGCTAGTGACTAGCAGAGATGTATCAGAAGGTTCTTGAAGGGCAGTATATTTATTTATTTCATGCGCTGTTTTTCTATATATGAAGTATTTAAACGAAGCTTCATCATTAGCGGCTATTCAACATTTGACATTGTTATATTTTATTTATTTCTCATTTATTTATCATTTAATTAATATTTGGTGGCCTGATCAGTGATTGTCACTGGTTTTCCTTAGTCTGAACTTTGAGGCGACTGATATTATGTGGACTAGAACTATCTAGGTAAAGCCTTATTCTTTCACGATAACACGTTCGTGGTACGTTTACGTGCACTGTACACGGGACCTACGGCTTAACGTCCCATATTTGAAGGACGCGGCCCTGTAGATATTTTTACACACATACCTCTCAAACACCGGACGCATACAGGAATATTTCCATTTGGAAGAACAACAACAAAACAAGTCTGAGCAAATGGGAACAAAGGCGTTGACATTGAATTTAAAGGTATAGTGTATAATTTGGCCTTACCTAAACGCATAACAATGTTTACAGTGTGAATTTGAAACATATATTGAATATTTCTGTCAGCAGCGTTATTTTATGACCCGCTCTGGCAAAACCCGAAACTTCTCGGCATTTACCATAATGCGTAACAGCCATGAAAAGGTCAAAAACTGATGCAAGGGACCAGTTTGAGATTTTCATGTCACTATATAGAGTTAGAGGATTTTCTCTAGATTTTGATGGAAAAATAAAAATCCTGAAACGTTGTTGGGAACATTGTTAATTTTTACGATAAATTTGGGAGGTCACTCTGAAAAGGTGGGTCCAGGTTAGGGTTTTGTCAGAGCCAGTCACATTTTTTAAAACGTCAACTGTTATCCCCTAACTATGCACATTTTTGCCGAACTGTGTACTAAAATTCCAGTGCGTGTTTACCGTCAAAATATCTTAATGCATTTTCAATTTTTCAGCTTGATAGCAATATGATAAATATTACGTAGTATCAGTTTTTAAAAGAAGATATGATGAAGTATGACTTATTGCCGTAATTGGATTTTACTCTTGTTTCCCAGTCACAAAATGCGGCCATTGGAACTTGTTGCTTTTGTAACCTTTTCTGCCCACTCTATAAACCTGATTTCAATTGAACGTGTCCGTTGCTATGGTTTCCGTGTTTTGTAGCAGGAACCCTGTCAACCTCTGTCTGAGGTTTTGCGACAGTGTAAAGCCAGACAAATAATTGAATCCAATGTTGTTAGTGACTTCAAGAAAACCTGCAGATTTGAGATTCCCTTTCGTTTTAGTCAATACGGTCAGACAAACTATAATGCGCCAATTTAACATGCAGTCACGTTTTCGACGCAGATCGTATTGCCTTATAGATGCAATTTCAAACGTATTGCTCTCTTCACAGCTAACAGCCAAAACATCAAAATATATCAACCGCACCTTGAAGGTCGAGGATGAATGTATGTCTGTGAAATAACATTTAATATAAAAACATAGTTTTGCAGATCTCCAAGCTTTTCAGTTTGAAGTCAACAGGAAGTCTAATTTCTTTATATAGTTTGATGAAATTCTTGCGTCGGGTAATATTAAACAATATTAATGATTAAAATTTTGCCCTACACCGACGTGTGTATAGCACTGCATACTCAGTGCTTTCCGAGTCTAATTTTGACAAGTAAAGATTATCGCACTACGTGTATTTCGTTATTGTTGTTGTAAATTCCAAATATTTGTTGTTTTCATCGGAGCAATGGTTATACTCTTTCAGAAAGAAAAGCAACTACATTGCAGTGAGATATTTCACATGTAGTTGTCAAAAGCTCGGTTACCTGTAAGAAGTGACCAAATGAAATAATAACACTATTAACAGGACCCACGATACGTTCATTTATTTTCGTAAATATTTAAAGAAATGTGTGATTTTTGTTAGGCCTCCACGCGTTTTTTATTTATTTTTTTTTTTTTTGTGTGTTTAAAAAAAAAAAAAATTAAATATTTTTTGTTGATAATTTTCAATGAAAACTGAACAATCATCCCAACTACTGGTGAAATTGAGCCGAAACTGTTTATTTCACAGGTTATGTTCAAATCATACGATTTGAACAGTGTATAGGCCTATTGTGTTTTAGGCCTTTCCTAATATTATCAGTTAATGTTTAATTGAACCGGAAATATGTACAAGGAACAGATTTATTCACAGAGTTATATTTTCCCATAAGTAGTGGTAATTCACAAATAACAAATTGTTCAATTGTAATATGAAACTTACTAAGTGGTGTAGGGCGAAAATTAAATCAATTACTAAGCTGATGATGGTATCATTTATACGTATGAGCCGTAATTGTTTTTGGAAAAGTGAAATAATTTCCATTTGAATTTAGGAAAGTGCACTCTTTCCTAAATTCAACGTACAGATGGAATACGACAAATCTGAATGCATTTTAAACACTTTTTCGTTAACCACACAACGCAATTATTAAAGCTGCACATTTTACATGTTGGCTGTTCTTATTTGTGCATAACCCTAAATAATAATAATAAATATATAGTGCTCAAAGCGCATTACATTATTACCCCTGCTCATCAGGCGCATAAATCAATTCCTGAAACCATCTCAGCTCCCTGGTTTTGTCAGTATTACCAAACATTCCCTTTAATGTTTGGGTATATGACGTCATATCCGCATGGTAAGTGAATATTTGGCCTGTGAAATGATTTACATAGTTGTAAAACGATTGTCTTTAAAAAAAAATGTTTTAGGGAGAAAAGACCTTTTGTAAATTTGCACTCGATCTAAACGCAAACCAAATAAAACGCGGCGCCCGTTGTTCAGTTTTCTAAGCGATCATTTAATTGCAGTGCACGTTTTCAATTTATAATAAATGTCGCCACTTTCATTAGTATAAAGAGTAAATAAACTAAACGCCAGCCGGCTGTCTATCAGGCTGCTTAGTTGGTGAACTTGCAAAACAGTATGTATTAATTTGATTGTTTTGATTCAATAAGTATGTCTAGTTGCTCTCTCAAGCTCTTGTGACGGAAATCATACGATTTCATGGATGATAAATAAATTTAAAAACCCACAGCGTTCAAATACAAACAAACGTATCGATCGTGTTGTTCCACCTTTTACCGGTACTATCCTTGTTCATTGGAATATTACCATTTAATTTGAGGAAAAGACAACATATTTTAAAATTACAATATAGTTCGGAATATTTGCCTAATGAAACCTATATATAAAGGGATGTACCAATTGTTTTGGGTAAAGCATTGGGTATACGAGCGAGTACCTTTTTCAGACTTATTGAAAACAGTGAAAAGAGTGTAGCCTAAATTGTATCGTAGAAAAAGGACACTGAATGAAGTTCCTTTTATAGGCGTACACAAAAGTTTTTACCCGACCATGTTTTTGTATTTCTCTAAGAATATATGGTTTCGTTCAAGTGAATGATCTATTGAATGGTATCCGGCTAGCCAGGTTGAAGGATTTGATGAATATCAGGTTACCCTTGCATCTATTGAAGAGTTTCTGTACTCTCTTGCAATGGCAGGTATGACAGTGCACAATGGTTATTATGTGTACATCATTACATATTTGCTGAATAACTGAATATGTTTACGTTAACGGTGGCTAAATAGAAATGTCAAAAAAAATTATTTTCTCGTAACTTGATTTTATAGTGTTTTGAAAACGTTTATGATTCATTGGCGAACCAAGCCATGCACGTAAATTTACATAAATTTGTCAGTGTGCTACCCCATTTTGTTGACAGTATGCCCCCATACTTTTTTGCCACGTGCCCCCTTTTTCGAGACCATAATCCGCCCCTGTGACGATTTGTATATCCACAGGCTTTGCTGTAATGTTATATTAGTGACCTTGACCTTAAATGAAATGGATATATTGTTCGTTGCTGATTGAATAATACTGATTAAGTTTTACCGTTCAATTGGATTCCAGCGGGAAACATACAGAAGAAACGAAACCATCTAATTGATTAAGTTAACGTTCCATTGTACTACTTGCCCCATTTAAATTGCACTGATGTCAAATCATCTTTGTTCGATGCACTTTGACTATTAAATTTTAACTTGAAGATCGATCATACTATGCCATAGTTATTATATATTTCTATTCTTCATAAATTACTTTGGTGAACATGCTTTCTTCTTTCGCATAAACGAATGATTACCTTGGCAATCTTGCTCAATTACGGATCCTCTACAATTTACATTTCACGGTAAGGAACAAGATTAGTACGCCTTTATCCTTACTCTCCTACCTGTGTACCCACATCTCCTTACCTTCATCTACCCTAGTATACAGCCACTATCCCTACCATCTGTCCCCTCCCACCGTGATTCCCTTTATCCCCACATCTCCTTACCTTCACCCACCCTAGTATACAGCCACTATCCCTACCATCTGTCCCCTCCCATCGTGATTCCCTTTATCCCTACTCTCCTACCTGTATACCCACATCTCCTTACCTTCATCCACCCTAGTATACAGCCACTATCCCTACCATCTGTCCCCTCCCACCGTGATTCCCTTTATCCCTACTCTCCTACCTGTATACCGACATCTCCTTACCTTCGTTGCCACCCTAGTATACAGCCACTATCCCTACCATCTGTCCCCTCCCACCGTGATTCCCTTTATCCCTACTCTCCTACCTGTATACTCATCTCCTTATACCTTCGTTGCCACCCTAGTATGCAGCCACTATCCCTACCATCTGTCCCCTCCCACCGTGATTATATCCCTACTCTCCTACCTGTATACCCACATCTCCTTACCTTCATCCACCCTAGTATACAGCCACTATCCCTACCATCTGTCCCCTCCCACCGTGATTCCCTTTATCTCTACTCTCCTACCTGTATACCGACATCTCCTTACCTTCGTTGCCACCCTAGTATACAGCCACTATCCCTACCATCTGTCCCCTCCCACCGTGATTCCCTTTATCCCTACTCTCCTACCTGTATACTCATCTCCTTACCTTCGTTGCCACCCTAGTATGCAGCCACTATCCCTACCATCTGTCCCCTCCCACCGTGATTCCCTTTATCCCTACTCTCCTACCTGTATACCGACATCTCCTTACCTTCGTTGCCACCCTAGTATACAGCCACTATCCCTACCATCTGTCCCCTCCCACCGTGATTCCCTTTATCCCTACCCTACTACCTGTATACCGACATCTCCTTACCTTCGTTGCCACCCTAGTATACAGCCACTATCCCTACCATCTGTCCCCTCCCACCGTGATTCCCTTTATCCCTACTCTCCTACCTGTATACCGACATCTCCTTACCTTCGTTCCACCCTAGTATACAGCCACTATCCCTACCATCTGTCCCCTCCCACCGTGATTCCCTTTATCCCTACCCTCCTACCTGTATACTCACATCTCCTTACCTTCGTTCCACCCTAGTATACAGCCACTATCCCTACCATCTGTCCCCTCCCACCGTGATTCCCTTTATCCCTACCCTACTACATACCCACATCTCCTTACCTTCGTTCCTATACCCTCCTCCCCTCCATACCCACTGTAGTATACATATGAACACAGTGACTGGAAACTACTTGCTCATTTATGCAGCAGCAACAGTAACATGTCCTTATCATGTGGATATTATTTTCAGTCATTGAGTTTAGTCTGAACCTAGCACTCCGATTCCATGCCCTGTTGATCATGACATGATCGTCCCTTTCAGGACACAACACAAATTAATCAGCAGCAATACCGTTTCTTGTAAATGTATCCATCTCAACGGAGACATTAATCTCCTTCACGATCTGATTTTCCAGATGAATCTGAAATCAATATTGTGAGCTTTTGTTCATGCCCTCTTTGTTTGTAAGATGTTTTGACATATAAATCAAATAAGCTCTTGGCTGTTCAGATCCCGGCAAGCTTTTACACGTCCTTAAGGAGGATGGCAGGGAGATTACGCCTACATTAGATACGAACATTACAATGAATATCAGGACGGAATCAATGCCGCCAGCCACCGCTGACGAACACTCTTCCTGTAGCGGGACTTTATACGAGATTAAATAACGATATCAAGATATCAAAAAGAGACTTCTTCATTCAACATTAGTTTTTTTTGTCATTTCGTCTTGTATTTAAAATGCTTTGTCAAACACCAATGTATGTTTGCTCTGGACCTTAAATCGCTCTTATAACAGACTTGCTCTTCGCATTTCTTCTTTCAGCTGCAGGTATTGGAGGCCCAGTATCTTCTAGTGTCTGGCTTATCCTGCGTTTTTGTGGCCTTCCTCTCTGCCTTGGGTAAGTGAAGCATTTATACACATTATAGTACATGTTAATATTATTTGAACCAGTGGCCATTTTGATATGCCGCTATAAGCAAAACAAATCTACGCATTTTGGCTGGTAGTCTGTTTGATTGCTTAGCATAAATATTTGCTAAGAATGATTGTGTACCAGTTTTTTCTGCATAGCAAAATTGGCCCCTGACCGTAGGATTTACCGTTTACCGTAAGTAACATTTGGCGCTTATTTAAGCAAAACGTTATGTGCCTACGAAAACTAATTTTTATATAAGCAAAGAATGTCTGCACGAGAGCAGGTATATGCGTACTTGGCATACATATTAAGGTGTTGGTCGCTTTGGGCCTGCATTACAAGTGCAAAAATTTCATGCTCACCGTGTAAAGAGAAAAATGGTGGCCGTACATTGTATGTGAGGAATTCTGTGTGAATTAGCGACATGAAGTTTAGCCCAAGTCCGGCGTCCCCTGCTAGATCATGGCATATGATCATGGCAAGCTATTTTTTCATGTAGGGATGACAGGAGAGTAGGCTAGGGGGAGATTACACCAGGTATGGACATTACTATGAATATCGGTATGGAATAACTCGCTGCTGACGCACGTGCCAGTTTGCAGGAGTGTAATATTAAATAAGAAAGAGATGACAGAGAGAGAGACTTCATTCACAGTTACTGTTCAAATTTTATTGTATTTAAAATGCTTTGTCAAATATCAATTGGAGTGTCGTGGCCGAGCGGTCTAGCTTACCGGACTCAAGTTCTGGTGTTAGCAGCAGAATGTGGGTTCGAATCCCGGCCGTGACACTTGTGTCCTTGAGCAAGACACTTAACCATAATTGCTTCTCTCCACCCAGGGGTTAAATGGGTACCTGTGAGGGCAGAGTTGGTTGATTAGCCCTATATGCGCTGTAATGGCAGCAATTGAGCTGTATACTCCCCAGGGACCTGAGATGGTTTCAGGAATGATTTATGAGCCTTATAAGCCTTATGAGCAGGGGTAATAATATAATGCGCCTTGAGCACCACTCAGTTGGTGGATACGTGCGCTATATAAGTCCACACATTAATATTATTTTTTATTATTAATAGTAGTTTGTGCAAGATCTTAACCCTAGCAGTGTCCCATATTAACATGTGAATTAAATGCCATGGATTTTCAATTGTATATTACTACTTTTTTATAAACTGCATAATATACCGGTAACAAATCTAGGAACAATGACTGCAGTAAAGGCATATACTAGTTCAAAGCTGACTTCTCAAACTTTATTTTGAACACAACTTGAACTCTCGCAGAGGTCATTTAAACTTAAAGAATGATGCACTCACGTAATGCTTACAGTGAGTGTGTTATGTGACTTTATACTATACACGACCGTAGAACGATGCAAAACACTGCTGGTGAAAGAGTGGGCAATCCGTGCTGACCTTAATATTCACTGATGGTCAGAGGTCAAACATCGGTGAACATTGAATTGTACTTTATAAGCTCACAGAACACGACGAGGGTACATCTTTAAGGCACATACAAACCAACACAGAGAAGAAACAACTTTGATAATTTGCATTAATTGATCAAATTGATTTTATGTATGCCCTACACCGACGTATTTATGAATCACTGTACGCTTGCTTTCCGAGTGTCTTTGTATCAACGAAAAACCAGGCGAATCGGGCGGGATTCGAACTGAATATTATACCCATACTAAGGCGAGAGAGAGAGATAGAGAGATAGAGAGATAGAGAGAGAGAGAGAGAGAGAGAGAGAGAGATAGAGAGATAGAGAGATAGAGAGATAGAGAGATAGAGAGAGAGAGAGAGAGAGAGAGAGAGAGAGAGAGAGAGAGAGAGAGAGAGAGAGACAGCCGTGGGCGTCGATCACATATGAAAACGAGGTCGGTCATAACTGCGTTGTACTTTGAGTATAGGCTGTGCCAGAGTAATTGGCAAAAAGTTCAATAACATGCTATTCACAATTAATCAGTCAACAATTGTAGCCGGTGTAATGACATATAATTAGGTGCTGAAACAGAAACGCTTTTATTAAGTTGTGTATATTATGTAAAATAGGCCTCAAGGGATTATTTGATATTCTTGGAGACGTAAGGTTTTAAATTTATGACAGCACGATATGAATTTCTTCTTTTCCAAAGTGGAATTATTGCCCCCGGCTTCTTCTTCACACTAATTGTTAAACCGTTTCTTTACTGAAACATGGATCGTCCGTTATTGACGTATTTGACTGTTTACATTGAGTCTGAACGGTACATTTTTCCTCATAGAAATGAAAACAAATACTTGATAAAGATAAGCCAAACCACTAATATTCTCCATAACAATGGTTGTTATATCAATTAAATCTCAAACTGATTTTAGTGTGGGCCCGTCAAAAATAAATCTTTGAGGCACCTAAATACTGCAAAACTGTGGTTTTTGTATTTAAAAAAATCCAGGAAAACAGTAATATTAAGACAACGGAGACATTGCTAAAAGTTGGCAGCCAATTAAACATCATAAAGAAAAAGAAAAGAAAAAAAAGCGATACATCTTAAACATTAATATCTCATGTCAGCAACAATGAAGTTTAACAATATCGGCACGATCAACAGGACATGGAATCTGAGTGCTAGTTTTCGATTAACAAAGTGAGTGAAAATAATACCTGACATGATAAGGTCATATTACCGTTGTTGCTGCTGCATAAATGAGCCAGTAATTTTCAGTCACTGTGTTCATCTTAAACTAAGACACCGAGTCCATGCCATGTTGAAAGTCTGCTCTGATCGTGACAATATTGTCCCTATAAAGCGAAGGTTCAACATTGGACATTTTTAACGGACATTTATTTTCACTCTGCCGTCCGGTAACTTTTAGAAAATTCTACATAATCATACTTGTTTTAATCATAAAAGCACTTCATATAAAATCATTTATCTCGATGAATTGTACCAAGCAAACACCCAGTATATTCTAGTAATTTCTAATGTTGTACATTCCCTTTAATTTGACTGTTATTCTGACATGTCATATCTGTGTATAATCTGATTACTTTTGTTTATATTAGTGAGCACCTGCGACTGCGAATTTCATGGAAATACAATTGTATGTAAAGTTGTTACCTGCTTCCTCTGACGTACTTCTTCCATGTATATCTTTTTTTTCATTTCTTTTACTTGATTTTCTTTTCCAATTGACAACATTATTGGGTTGCCATGGCCAAGTCGTCGGAATGAGGGTTCGAATCCCAATTCTACTGTATATCAATGAATCAATATATATGACATAAAACACAATAAATGGGGCCACTTTGCATCCGTCACGTTAGCAGTTTTTTCAATGGTTGTTATTTATTTTTAAGTACCTGAAACCGACCAAAAAGTGTTTCAACATGTGAATGGACATGCAGGCTTATACTAGAACTAATTTGAGTTGATTTATTTTATTTTTTTATTTTTTTATTTATTTTTGAAATTTCCATAAAAATTGGACGGAAAAAGTTACCTCACTTTTCCGTCCATTTGTTGATGGAAATTTTAGGGTAATTAAAAAAATAATAGTAATAATCAACTCAAATTATCTTTAGGATAAGCATGCATGTCTATTCAAATGTTGAAATTCTTTTTGGGTGGTTTCAGATATTTAAAAAAAAATTCCAACCATTAGAAAAACTGCTAACGTGACGGTAGGAAAGTGGCCCCCTTTATTGTGTTTTATGTCATATATACCTTTAACAAATATCCTGTAATAGTTTAAGCCAGTAATGTTTTGTCCATTGTATATATATATATATATATATATATATATATATATATATATATATATATATATATATATATATATATATATATATATATATTTTTTTAGTAAAACTAGTGGAACGCTGGTAGTTGTAACTCCGAGTTTCACGCGTTATGCGATCATCAGACAACTGATAAGCATGCATGTCTATTCAAATGTTGAAATTCTTTTTGGGTGGTTTCAGATATTTAAAAAAAATTCCAACCATTAGACATGCATGCTTATCAGTTGTCTGATGATCGCATAACGCGTGAAACTCGGAGTTACAACTACCAGCGTTCCACTAGTTTTACTACAAGTATATTACGCTCTGTCTATGTGGCATTGAGCACTCTACTTCAAGATAGACCGCTACATTTAAGTATATATATATATATATATATATATATATATATATATATATATATATGTATATATATATATATATATATATATATATATATATATATATATATATATATATATATATATATATATATATATATATATATATTATCTGACCGGGGGCTTGATCCCTGGCTACTCGGCAGATATGGTTTGCCCTCTGACCTGGCCCCATAGAGCAATAGATAATTGACATAAGTGGACCGCCCACCAACATAGGGGCTGGTTAGCTCAGTTGGGAGAGCACTCATACGGTATTCGAGAGGGTGCGTGCGTGCGTGCATGCGTGTGTTTGAGGAAACACCAGTTGATTTGAACTAAATGGTAGAGTGGCTGCTGGTAAACATGTTTGATGTCTCAGTAATGTATATATATACAACTTGATACAATTTAGTTTATGCTTGATCTAGAAAATAGAATTAACAGGCTGTAAATCACCTGGGGTGGAGTACGGGACAGATATAGGACACAGTTGGTGTATGTTTGTGTATCTGCACAAAATTTATGCAGATGGTTCTGAGAATAGATGCAAACCCAAGTCTATTTACTGCGCGAAATTCAATTTATTCTTCCTGCCAGCGATTCGCGCTTACTCGGTCCCAATCGTTGGCAAACGTCCTTAAAGGGAAAGTACAAAATTTGTTTTTGGAGCCGTACGTTAATTTCAGTCGTCTTTTTTTTTTTTTTTTTTTTTTTTTAAATAATATATCATAAAATAACCTGCGAAAGTTTAATCACAACACAGGTGCTCACCTTTTTGATAAATCAATGGTTATATTTGTTTTGTCTTCTGTGTTTATAGGTAAAACATGTAGCTTTGCATGGTGAGGATGATAAGTAAGACTTATCGGTGACACCATGTGGAATCTCAATTGAGTAGTAATTAGTTCTGAAAAGAACTGGAGGTACAACTCGACGTTTCGATCAGTGTGCTCTGATCGTCCTCTGTGTTTATGTTTTACAAAAAGTTGCCAGACAGCTTTTTATGTAAATTTAACATTACAATTAATTCTTTCTCTAAAATAAAAGTACGTCAGACGAAAGTCTGAAAGAAAATAAATTGTAAATTTTTGAATCTTGTAATTTTTAATGTTGAACCTTCCCTTTAAGGTATTATCTCATACGTGTATTTGTCTTGAGTGCATTTTGTACGTGAGCCGTATGTAACTTAATCCATTCCACTGAAAATGGAGACATCAATTTAAGTTAGATGTCACAACTAATGTTATCCAGTTATTAAATTTGATGAATTTAAAATAGTGAATTCGTAATAGTTCGGCAGAATTAGGATAGGGCCTAGGCCTGATTCTTTACCTGTAAACATTTTTTGTATTTGTTTATTTGTATTACCTTGGTACATTAATTTGATACAAAAGCCCTATGTAACTTTATCTATTACACTTTACAAAGGAAGCATAAAAGTTGGTGTCATGTCAGATGTTATTCAATTATGCAGGGTGGAGGTAATGTACTTGTGTGTTTTCACCGGTGTGTAGGTGTAAGTGTGTGAGTTTGTGTAGCATACGCTGTGTGGACCTGAGAACAAAAGATGTCCACAGAATGTAGGTACTTGATACGTTATGTGGACTTACACACGTCCACACAGTGTTTTCGTAAATCAGAAAAGTTCGATTTTCTCGAAAAGGAAGCATTTTTCTAGGTTGGTTTTTTGTCTCAAAATGGAGTAGATTATGAAAAGGGAAAACTGAGACGAAATCCGCTCCAAAAACACTCTTCTGTGGAAATGGCAAGGGTTTTAAGAATTTCATATCCGCAAAAGACTGTGTGTGTGTGTGTGGGTGTGAACGTACACACCATTCGTTGTGGGGTCCAAAACACAATAGAACAATTGGACCCCACAAGGTAACTATAGAAAATCTTGTACCCCACAGGAGAATTATAAGGAAAAGGGATAATAGAACGAACAAAGGAATACCCCACAAATCAATGTGCGTGAGGGTGTGTGTGTGGATGATACTTTTGTATTGTACTTCTGTAGAAGATATCTCCAAAAGTTCTCCATGGATTCGGATGAAATTTGCTGAATATGTTGAGTTTGCAACACCTACCAAATGATTAGATTTTGATGAAGATCTGATTTCGTGGATCAGTGAGCTAATAAGTAGAACCGATAGGGGACACACTAATGACCTGTTTACTTATAACCTAATGTTTTCAAAAAGTTTCAAGTGGGTTAGACGTACGGCTGTTACTTCGTAGAGCCTGGTTTATTTTATCTTATTTTAATTTTTTTTTTTAATTTATCTCCGTGTACAGCGTAATCAAATATGGTAATTGACGACTTCTAGGATTTTTTTTTTCTCTGAAAACGCTCTACTTGGCGGAGGTATGCGCTCTAAGAGAGATCTAAATGTATCAGTTTGAATTTGGTTTGAATTTAGTTTCGGAAGCAGACATAATAAAACAGAACGGATGTTTTAGGGAATAATATCCATTGGTATAAAACCAACTCCAAAAGCATCAACTGGGACTTGTATGTGTTTATTTTGACTGCACTTGGTATGTCAGCCGTATGTTACATTGTCGGATCCAGTCGGGTAAAGGGGTTTATGTACCCCCTTTTTTCGATGTGCATGTAATTGTTCAATGCATGCCTGTGTGCTTCCCTAATTGGAAATGCCCCTCCCCACTCATCACTTCGAAGAACACAGTGGCGTAACTATAGCGGGGATAAATGGTGCCTCACGACCAGCATAACGTACATGTTCACAATGTTAATGGACTATGGAATAGGGATTGTTTTGCTTGAAAACATAGGAAATGCTGTTCTATAGTCCTGTGTCAGGAAGTGCTTAAAATGCTACACTGTGTTATGTACATACGTTTGTCACAGTTGAGTGTAATTTTAATAAAGAAACGTAAAATTATTGCCCATCAATTTTAATTCGAATTTATGTTCCTCGTAGTTCTAAATTCGGTACTGTCCGCTATGAGAATTGATATCGCCATATATTGACTAGTGATATGAACACTGCAAACTTCAGAAGAAGTGCTTATTGATTTAGATGAAACTTTTTTTTGATGGTTTTTAATTCACAGAAAGTAGGCTAATTATACTTTTTTTTAAAGCAGTTTTACCAATATTACCAATACTTTACATTATTATTTATGGGAAGGTACACCATTGTGAAGGTTTGCAAAACTTTGTCTATGAGAATATACTGCGAGCTACGTTAAATAACCAACCTGTGAACAGTTCAGCTCAATGCGGAGTCTGAGTCATGAGAATAGTGTGAAGAAGCACTCGAAGTTTTTTATAGAAAACACTTGGAGAAAAAAAGTTTAGTTAGCGTTTCGTGACATGAGCAGAGATTTATTTTTTAGGATGAACGGTCATTACAAACTTCATATGAAGTTATCATTCAGATAGTCATTTGGTAATTTTGTAATCGGGTATTTACCAATAGATAAACGGCCTTCAAACTTGTATAGGTATATATGTAGATGTACATACGTGCACTGCAACTGATGAGGCATTATTGAATTCGAGAAAAATGGGGTTCAGAGAAAATGACTTGTTTACAACGGGTTTAGATAATAAAACTTATGTTGTATAGTTTCCTCAACAACTGGGGAATGATCAGTTATTGGTATTTGCTTTATAGACGCCCTCTTTAATGTATATATTGTTTGTTAGTCCCGTTTGTTGTTGTCTTATACTTTGCGCTGCACCGGAAGACATTGCTGAATTCGGGGAAAATGGTATCGGAGAAAATGACGTCTTAAAACTCTCGAAAATCAGCTGTACCAAGGCTGGTGGTCCTGATGGTATCCCAGCTAAGATAATTCGCGAATTCGCCTGTGAATTGAGCTCACCCCTAGCGGACATCCTCAATACATCGTTCAATCAATCAGTAGTTCCTCCTCAGTGGAAAAAAGCGGTCGTCGTTCCGATACCGAAAACTAACCCGCCAACATGGAATCAACTGAGGCCTATATCCTTAACTGATCATTTTGCTAAAGTCGCAGAGTCTTTTATCATTAGTTGGCTCATGGAAGACATTGAGCCTCTCATTGACCCAAACCAGTTCGGAGCTCGTAAGGGCCATTCTACTACACACTACTTGGTCAAACTCCTCAACAACATATTTCAACATGCTGATAATTCAAAAAGCCTCACACGTATAGTTGTCACTGATTTTAGCAAAGCCTTTGACCGAGTGGACCATAATATAGCTATCACAAAACTACTCAATATGGGTACTAGACCATGTATAATCCCATGGATCGCCGACTTTCTCTCGGACAGACTTCAATGCGTTAGATATCACGACTCCCTCTCTAGCTGGTCAGTACTCAAAGCTGGCGTACCACAAGGAACTTTAACAGGTCCTGCCACCTTTCTTAGCATGATAAATGATGCAGCAGTGCCGACCGAGAGTTGTAATCTCACCCTTAAGTACGTTGATGATATGACCTTGGTTGAGAACATAAAAGTTAGCAGTTCCAGCAACATGCAAGAAACACTCGACCGATTTGATTTATGGGCATCTGAAAATAACATGCTGATAAACCCAGCAAAATGTTTTTCTATGGACATCACATTTGCTAAGAACCCTGCCCCTCGCGATCCATTACAACTGTCTGGCCAAGAACTTCAATCAAGTGAAGCCCTTAAAATACTTGGTATTAAAGTGGCCAGTAATCTAAAATGGGACATACATATCAATGACATTATCAGTAGAGCCAGTGGACGGTTGTTTATGTTAACTAATCTTAGAAGGTTTGGCCTAGCAATCAAAGACCTCGTCACCATTTATGTTGGTTTCATTCGACCACTATTAGAATATGCTGTCCCTGTCTGGCATCCAGGTCTTACTATAAAGCAACACAATGCAATAGAACGAATTCAAAAACGAGCCTGTAGGATTATTTTAGCTAATGGTTATGAATCTTACCATCATGCCCTACATGTATTGGAAATTCAAGACCTTGAGCAACGTCGCCAACATATTTGCTTTAAATTTGCTAATTCTCTGATGAACAGTGTTGAATTTCGAGAGTGGCTTCCTAAAACTAGAGGAGATAGTAATGGCCGTTTACTACGTAACTCACATTTATTGACAACTCCTAATGTACGTACCAAGAGACATGTTAATAGTGCAATCCCTTACATGGTCAAACTACTAAATGAAAACTGCCATTAATTGTTAGCTTTTCTATTTTTATTTTTTTTTTGGGGGGGGGCTTCAAGCTTCAAGCTTCAAGTTTTATACATACATATATTTGTATATATCCTTTGTAAATTGCTTTTTATTTTACTCGTCTTATCAGTTTTAATTTATTTATTTCATCTTATATATTCTTTATTATACTACTCATGTTTAAGATGTCTCTTTGGAACTCTTGATTGTTTATTTTTTTATGTTAATCTTTGTAAATTTTGTAAATTCAATGTAATTTTGCCGTTGGCAACCAAATTGAATGTTTTTAATAAACCATGAATAATAATAATAATTTACAGTTGGTTTAGATAATAAAACGTACGGTGTTTAATGATAGTTTCCTCAACAAATGGGATAAAGTCAGTTATATATATATATATATATTCTTAGAGGCTCTCTTTAATGTTGCCGTTTGTTAGTGTTGTTGGTTAGTCCCGTATGTTTCATCATTTCGTCTTCTGTATACTTTGTCCTTGTCGTTATTGAAAACCCTCAATTATTATAGTTCGGTCATGGTTTGTAAATATATAAATTTGCCTTTCTTTGCTTAATCTAATAGTTGTATTGAAATGTACAAAAGGCCTTTTGCCTTTCTTTGCTTAATCTAATAGTTGTATTGAAATGTACAAAGGCCTACCTATAGAACTATTCAACTTTTCCAGTGTATTAGTTCCTGCGTTCAAGATAGTATACACTTGTATTATTAAATTGAACGTACTGAGTGTTTTTCAGCTGTCACCGATGTGTATGTTTGTATATGTACATGTACGAGTACATGTACATACAATACACTGCACCAAAAGGAGAAAAAAGGAGGTTTGGATAAAATGAAAATGAAGGGGTTCGGATAAAAATGGGGAAATGTCAGTTATTGATATTTGCTTAGAGGCCGTCTGTTTGTGTTGTTTGTTGGTTCCGTTTGTCGGTCTCCTTATTATACTTTGCAGAAAAGGGTATCGTAGAAAATGACGTGTTAAAAATAGTTTACAGTGGGTTTAGATAATGAAACTTATGTTGTATAATTTATATAGTTTCCTCAACAACCGGGGAAAGTTCAGTTATTGATATTTGCTTAGAGGCCCTCTGTCATGTTGCTGTTTGTTTATGTTGTTGGTTAATCCCGTTTGTTGGTTGTCCTTTATTCTTTGCACTGCACCGGAAGGCATTTCTGAATTTGGGAAAAGGGGGTTTGGAGAAAATGACGTGTTAAAAATAGTTGACAGTTGGTTTAGATAATAAAACTTATGTTGTATAGTTTCCTCGAATAATGGGGAAAGGTCATTTATTGATATTTGCTTAGAGGCCCTGTTTAATGTTGCCGCTTGTTAGTGTTGTTGGTTAGTCCCGTATGTTTCATCCTTTTGTATACTTCGTCCATGCCGTTATTGAAATACCCTCAATGATGAAAAACCTTTGGGGATAGGGCTTTTTCTGTTGCAGCCCCTTCCCTTTGGAATATGCTTCCACAAAGTTTAAGACTGTGTGACAATTTTAATTCTTTCAAAAAACTTTTGAAAACTCACCTTTTTGTGCAAGCTTATAATGAATGTTAATTTTGTGCATTTTGTTTCATGTATTTATCTTTGTTTATCTAATGTTCCATATCTTTGTGTCTTTTTCATTATCACCAGCGCCTCGGATTAGGTTTCTAGATAGATGGCGCTTTATAAGTTTCATTATTATTATTATTATTATGATAGTACTCTCATCGTTTTGTAAATAGATAAATTTGCCTTTCTTTGCATAATATAATAGTTTTGATGATATTTAAAAAGGCCTATCTATATTTTACTATCTGTATTTTATCGTATGAGTTCCTTGTGTTCATGACAGAAGACTTGTGTATGATTGTACATTGTATACTGTACGTACAATACACTACACCGGAAGGCATTTCTGATTTGGAGAAATAAAGGGGTTCATGGGCAATTGGCTTCCTCGACAACTGGGGAAATGTCAGTTATTAGACTATAGGGCATCGTCCAAATATCTCTTCCATTATCAAGTTTCGTAGTCTCCGCAGGGGTATAACACAAAACCTTTATGAATTGGTTGATATTAGTGTGTCACATACATAGAAAAAAAGTTCCCGCTGATTGGAGTCCTAATTAATGAGAAAATCCATTAATTAATTTAACCCTATTAGGGGCGGGGTTTTGAGGACTTACATGGAGGGGGAGAAATGTACCCCTCCATATTTTCTAAAGTTTATGACCGATTTTCAAGAAACTTGTCACAAATGTTCATTTTAACAAGTTGTACATGATTTCATTGAAATTATTCAAAAAAATTGCCACTAAAGGAATTTTTTAGGCAGTTTTTGCCATTTTTTGGTCAAAAATACATTTTCCCCCCATAAATTACATATTTGTGGTCAAATTCTTATAAAACTTGGCAAAGTTATTTATGTTGACATAATCAATAGAATGTCCTCATATTTTATTGCTGGGGTCACCATTGGGGGGGGGGCACTATTTTATCCAATCAAAACCAATTTATATACAGTGTACCTGTGAAGTGGGGGCACAAAAGTACCGGTAAATGTCATCAAATAGTCTTTTACATTTTTTCCAAAGGCATCCTAGGCTGGCAAATTTTAATTTGAATGCTAACCAATTCTCTAATAGTAAACGACATGTACTATATTATAAAAACTCCATGTGTAGCCTCTGCTTAATTGTCTGCCTTTTCAGTATTTTTTAGCCCTCAAAGAAAAAGTTTCACCATGTTTAGTTGGTTATTTCATATGGTAAACAAATTTGTATTCCAATAGGTTTAAGACTACATCATTGTATGCCATCACCACACTGAGTAGTCTATATTTCAATTGATCCCAAAACTAACACAAAGTCACAAAGTACTGAGTTTTTGTCAAATTTATTAATATAATTTAAAGTCAAATTCTTTTTTTTTGTTTACAGAATATGGGTTGTGTATTTAGGAAAAAAAAAAAACACTTTGTTTTGGTTTATTTGTAGAATATCACAGATGTTTGTTTCATATGAACTAACACTTTAAGTTTTCTTTTTAATTCCAGCTACGTGTACATAAGACCCTTCCCCCACAAGTCCTTTGTATACAGCTTCAGGATTCAAGAAGCAGTAGAAGTAGTGTTTTATTACAATGTTTTCCTCAGCAAATGAGTATCACGCCCGCTGTTCAAAAAATAAATATCCTTGTTACATTAAACTGTTGGTTTGCTAAGGAGCTGCTTCAAGGTCAAATTCATTTTTGTGGTGCACTCATTTTCAAACAGAAAGAGTCCTCATGTTAGTGGGGAAAACATTACAAGTCTCTAACCTCATGTTAAAGTGTTGAAATTGCCATTTCATTTGATCCCCTGGCAGTGCAAAATTTGTCAACATTCAAAATGTCCCATGACATCATTCAGGAGAAAAATGGATCTGTACATTTTTGAACGGGGATGTTTTGGTTCATACGTGACTTTTCAGAGCAAAATTTGAAACATGACGTCATTGGATTTCAACAACTATGGGTCTTTACATTCCAAGGAGGAATTTTTTCATCAGTCAAAAGTTCAAATTCAAGGCTGTTTTGATTGAATACCATCGAAAGTCAGGAATGAACCAAAACATCCCCGTACATGAGTACTCAATCTATTGGACAATGAGTACATCACCAAATTAATTTGACATGGGCGATATGGGCTTTGAAAAGCGGTTGTCATGAAATGAATTGAAATGAATAAGGTTGGAAAGTTGTTTTAAAAGTAGAACATAATGATCCACAGTTCCACACAAATATGCATTGAAATTGTGTGGTTTTCCTTTTACTTTGTGAACTATCACCGTCATCACCGTCTGCCATTTTGTGTGGCAGACGGTGATAGTTCACAAAGTAAAAGGAAAACGACACAATTTCGATGCATATCTGTGTGGATCATTGTGTTCTACTTTTAAAACAACTTTCCAACCTTATTCATTTCAATTCATTTCATAACAAACGCTTTTCATAGCCCATATCGCCCAATCCAAGGAAACGTGTCCCTTAAAAGCCCCTCTTTAAGAATGTTGGTAGGCATTGCCTGGCATAGAAAATACCGAACTTAGTGACTGTTGGAGAATATTTGTCCATGTAATGGTCTAACAGGAAAAGTTCCATGTATCATGCTGCGTCCTATATGTAATCACCATCGACATCGTCGTCATCATGTACGAGTTTTTCTGCAGCGTCCATTGTCAGGTTGGCTGAACTGGGGGGCCATGGCAGTGTTGTTGATGGAAGTTTTGCAATTTCCTCCTTTATGTCCAGAGCACATGAATGGCGTTCTCTCAATGTACTGTGCGAATAAGTAGTGGTTGCTGGTCTCACCTCTCTTGCTGTGCTGTCATCTGTCGGTGTCCGTGTCTGTACATGATGAGGTCTCACTTTCAACACTATCATTGAGCAGCCTTTCAGTACTTAGAGTGTCAACATAAACAAAGTCACTGCGAGTCTTCCTGGATGGGTGCAGGAAGCGTAGCTGGGGATATTTCATTTTCAGACGCCGCTTTAGACTCCATGTCTTATATGTTTTAGCATCCTTTCCTTCAACAGACTTGACTGTTTTCAGGAACAGTTGCTTCAACTTGGTGAGTCGAAAGACATTGTTCTTTTCCATAAGTTCTTTCTCAACAACATCTTGGCAAAATACCTCAAAGGATGGAGTGTACAAAAAGATGATCAGTGTTACTACTGCCCTTTTGTGTATATTGCTTGCCTGTTGTTAGGAATCGTGTGTATTCCCTGTAACACGAACTGTGGTACTGTACCTCAATTGCTACACAGTCCTTGTTGTTGATTTGTGTCAGCAAATTGTTATCTTTTTTCTGTTTAGCAGCTTTCAGTAGTAGGCCTCCATTAATTAATTCACAGCGAGTCAATCTTTCTGGTAGTGACGTTCCTCTGCCTTTATTTTTGGAGTACCTCTTCCCACGACAAACAACACATACTGGAGGAAGAACATGTGCAGACCTTGCCGACTGTGTACCAATCCCATCATGTGATCGTAGCCCTCTTCTTTGTCTTTTTGCATATGGCTCATCACTCACACTTGCATCACAGGACTCTGTCTCTCCTGAAACAAGAAAAGTTGCATCATAAACATGTGTTTGTTTTTGAGATGTTAATTTTTAGTTTTATTTTTATTCAAGAAAAATTGGGATGGGTAACAGTTCTTTTTCTTTTTGTCATCAAAAGTTTAATTGAAAAATGTGTTTTACAAATTTGGTGCGGGTCATAAGTACCAGTTCTATTTTTATTTCTGAGACGTTACTGAAATGTAACTAAAGTTACGTACTCAACATCAAAATTAATTATACATTACAGATTCAACATCAGTTAAATTATTTTCACACAAGGTTAAATAAAAAAAATGAGGGATGAGTCGGGATACCAGTTAAAACTCATTAAGGAAAACTCGAAATGGATTGTGGGTACTAGTCCTATTTTCATTGAGTCTCAATTCAAAATTGAAAAACATTTTCAGTTATAAAGTAATAATAAAAAATTTTGCATTGGTCTTGGTTGCTTGTTTTATTGTAATTTCTTCACGCAAACTTTAATTCAACATCAAAATGCATTTTTAGTTATAAATTAAAATTGGCCATGGGTGGCAGTGACTTTTCAGTTAAAAAGTAATAAAAAAAAATTAAAAAATGGGCATGGGTGCACGTTCCATTTTAATTTCTTCGCGCCAACTTTAATTCAACACCAAAATGCCTTTTAAGTATAAATTAAAATTGGCCGTGGGTTATGGGTGGCAGTCCTATTTTCATTTCTTTACCTAAAAAGTTTTACTTTAACATTATAAAAAGGCATTTCAAGTTATATTGACATGAAATTTATGTTCAATAAAAATGAGTTGGGTTTACAGGTGTATGCGTAGCTCTAGTGATTTTTATTTTATGTTTATGCTCAAGCTAAAAATTGAAAAATTGGGCATGGGTCGTGGGTACCAGCTGTACATTCAGCAAAAATGTATTTTATTATAATATTAAGTTAAACAAAATTATTTTAAAAATTTAGCATGGGTCGTGGGCGCATGGGTACTGCGTACTTATATTTCTTTTATACAAACCAAGCTCTAAAATTGGGCATGAGCAGAGTACCACCAATGACCGCTACCACCAGTTTTGTCAAAATGTATTTTAATAACTAAACAATTTTTGGTATGAGTTGCGTGTACAGAGCAGGATATCTATTTCCACAAAGTATTCAGTTATTTTAGCATATCAGTTGGAAAAAATGCACATGTTTTTATTTTTACAATGGGAGTCAAAAATCAGGTCATGATCTTGAACGCCAGCCTATTGACTTGTTGACTAATCAATAAGTCACACACAAATTTCCTCATGTTTACTCATTCTTTCATTGGCTAGGCAGTACTAGTAGTGACAGTATTCAAAGCTTTTGAACTTACTTGTAGTAATATCTAGTGTCGGAGCTTCCAGATCATTCACCTTCTTCATTTCTGGTAACATTTCCGATGAAATCCGCCAGTGGTTGGAGGTTCCGATGATGATGCGAAGTCGCGGTGTGCAGCGATGAATTTTTTCGCGACTTTACCCTGTTCGTGATCATCATAATCTTTCCAAAAGAGTGCACAATCGGAAACTTTTGACCACGAACTACTAGTAAACGGCTTGATATCAACTTTTTCAACGGCAGAAAAGTGTATAAAACACGAATTTCTTTGACAGTTTCCGACAAGTGACTGCTCAGCGTGGGCAGCCATCTTTGTTGTCAAGCGGCCTGGCGGGGTCACGGGGTCAGTCAGTGTCGATTTCCGCGCTGTGATTGGTTAAAATGATCACGTGAACATCCTTGTTCGCACGTACCGAGACTCGAAAAAAGCCAAAAATATGCTGTATTTTCGTTAAAAATCGGGATGCAACGAGCGGGAACAATTCAATATATAAAATATCATATTTTTTAAGACACATTAATGGCACTTTTAAGTTATACCTCACCAGAGAGTACGAAAAGTCACCGTAGCGATCGATGCCCTATAGTCTATATTGCTTCGAGGTTCTCTTTGTTGATGTTTGTTTGTGTTGTTTGTTGGTCCCCTGTGTTGTCTCCTTTGTACTTTGCACTGCACCGGAAGGCATTTCTGAATTCGGGAAAAGATATCGGAGACAATGACGTGTTAAAAATAGTTTACAGTGGGTTTAGATAATAAAATTTATGTTGTATGTGTTCCTCATAGGTCGGCTTCAAAATCGGTACGGTGACGCTTTTTTTAAATGTTTTTTTTTGCCAACCCCAGTGAAATGTACGCGGTTATTGGAACCAGACCAAATTTCCCATACACAAATGGTGGCTAAGAGAGGTCTCACAAATTGGGCATACCCATATGCGAAACACAGCACAGCAGAATTCCAATCAATCCCGCAATTTTGGCTACAATTAGACATCATTTCATAGAAACCGGAGACTTAATTTTTTATCTGAATTGCGTTAAATTCTAGCACATTGACAACTGGCATAGCGACGATATAAAGATGTTTATGTATGTACTATAAAAAATTTAAAAAAAAGCAAATGCCAGTAATGTTGGTACCCTTGTTTGTACAGAAAAAGCCACAGTGAAATTGATTTTTATTGTTCAAGGTATGACATGACCTCTCCAAAATATGGGGCAAGGTCAATTATTGATACTTGCTTAGAGTCCCTCTTTAACAGTCTGAATAGCGTAAATTTCTAGCACCCTGGCAACTGGCATAGCGACAATATAAAGAATAATACATTTACTAACAAGCAAATAATTTTGGTACCGTTGTTTGTACAGAGAAAGCTTCATGAAATCGATTTTTATTATTCGAGGTATAAACAAAAAAGTAAAGCTTAAAATGCAAATCTAATATGAAGTTATTCCCGTCGCAGCTCTTTTATTACTTCTGGTTGTTCCTTCAATGCACGGGGACAAAGGAAATCGATTTCTTTCAGTAAATTGTGCTCGGTTCGTTGGGTTGCTGATACCAACACTCTCTGGCATTATTAGTATTACTGTAGTGAAATGATGTCAAATTGAAATACATGATCTTTTAATATTAACCCTCCTACTCTAGCTGCACTTCAGTGGCAAGTAGCTATAGAGGTCAAAACCAGTCAACTGACTGTTTGGACTGTTGACCCAAATGTGCACACGGGGGCAATTTGTGACTGGTTTTTACTGTAATTTTGACCACCATGAACAATACCAGACAATGCTTTTACCAGTCAACTCATTTTGACATGTAAATGGAATACTATACGTAAGGATTGACAGTGTTTGACTTTTAAGTGCACTAGATATACCTATATGGCAAGTATATCAACATTTTGACTGATTTTGACCCTTGTAGTAGGAGGGTTAAAGGCAGTCAGGTGCACAGGATCCCGGGCTCGAAAAAGCGGGGAAACTGGCTAAAAAGGGAGGCACACGGACAAAAAAAAAAGTATGATAAATTTACATGCACGGAGATTAAAAAGGGAGCCCGTGTCCCCCTTTGTCACTCCTGGACATAGTATTAGTCAGCAATACCTTTGGGTGTCTTCTGGTCGCCCAGTTTGCTAAATGGACACCATGTGTTATTTGTAATACACATGCAAAAGTATTTTAAGTTCAGTAAGACTAATTGCGGTGACACCATGTGAAATTCTCAATTGAGTAGTAATTAGTTCTGAAAAGAACTGGAGGTACAACTCTTTTAAGTTAAACATTTAAACGCCTGTTTTTCAAAGAATAACAATTTTGAACACCCTTTTTTCCCCCAAATCCTAGCTTAAACTCTGCATCTGGATACGCACATGAAGTCCGTGTCACTGTACACCATTTTGATACAATGTGTGTTAAAGGGAAGTTACAACATTACAAATGTTGGCAAAACTGCTTTTATGGGTGTACTTACTTTCTTTGAATCAAGATTATCAAAGTATTTGTTTTCCTTTCTGAGGAAAGTATCAATGTTCCGATAAACACTCTGGTAAATCAAACAAAATCAGCTCAATGTGGAGTGTAAGTAATGAGGAAAAGTAAACAAAAATATATATAGATATAAATTAAAATTCATCATTATCAAGACGGATCTGCCCTGTTTTTTGCTGTTTCTATGGCAACTTTCGCTTTTTAAACTGATATTTAATTTTTCATCAGAACATTTTTTTTTTACTAGATGAAGTGAATACAAATGCTGTAAAATGACACAATTCTCAAAGTAGTCGTGAGAAACATGGTATTACAGTAAATATGTACCGAAATGAATTGATGGTGGGTCCTGTGGCCATCAGTTAATGTTAGCACTTGTTTTACTGTTAAACCATGCTTTTGACAACTATTTTGTTAAATATCTCATTTAGTCGAAGTATTTGTATTCCATTTAATAGAAATTCATCAATGTTCCAATGAAACAACAATTTCCTATAATTGCCGGTTAAAACGGGCGATACATCTTTAACCCTAACTCCCTAGGCACATTTGCTTACACATAACCTGAATCCTTCCTAACTACCTACGCACATTTGCTTACACATAACCTGAATCCTTCCTAACTACCTACGCACATTTGCTTACACATAACCTGAATCCTTCCTAACTCCCTAGGCCCATTTGCTTACACATAACCTGAATCCTCCTTAACTCCCTAGGCCCATTTGCTTACACATAACCTGAATCCTTCCTAACTCCCTAGGCCCATTTGCTTACACATATAACCTGAATCCTTCCTAACTCCCTAGGCCCATTTGCTTTCACATAACCTGAATCCTCCAAAATCCTTCAGTAGTAATGCAAGCACATGACATGTATGCACACATGTGTATCTAATCTGTGATACATGTACATGGCCAGGGATCCTCCCTGCATGCATGGAACAATAAACAGTGTCCACTGACCCAAGCACTGACCTTGCAATCACTACAACAAACATGGATGTACATGTACCATGGAAAGGCAAGTATGCCTAATAACCTCAATCCTCCAAAATCCTTCACTTTAGCAAAAGAGGATGTAGCATGTAACCTCAATCCTTCAAAATCCTTCACTTTAGTAAAGAGGATTTTGGAGGATTTGGGAAGGTTAGGGTTAACATCGTCAGCAACTTTTTATAAATATGCATTGTTCGTGGGGTTTTTTCTGTAATGAGAGCACATCAGACGTAATAATTGGTAAAATTTACCAACCTGCAGATCTAGTTATCATTCGGATAATAATTAGGTAATTTTGTTATTGAGATAATGACAAATGTTGTAATTTCCCTTTTAATGCATTTATTGACTTAATAAGTATCAAAATATGTTTACATGAACTAACCTACAAAAGTTAACGATTATTTCGATGTGCCGTGAGTGTACTCATTTGGTAATTACTTGATTAAAAAAATTACTGATTATTATCTCAAAATTAACAGATGTGAATTGGTGATGGTACCAACCAGTCTTATAAATTATTGCGTCTGCTGATATGCTGGATTTTTTATTTTTTTTTAAGATTGAAAAAATAAGTAAATAAATAAACCGAAACAGACACAAGTTGGTGTTTAATATACATGTACATATCGCTTTATATTGTGTGCATTTAAATACTATTTTACTATATTTTACTATATAATGGTGTACACTCCCTTACCAATATTTCTGGTATCATTCATTTCATTAAATATCCCCTTGGGCAGTTCGTCTGTATCGGGTCTAGGGCTGTGCCGGGTATCTGGGTATCCAGATACCCGACCGAAACAGTCATTACCCGGTTCCATTTTTCGGTTCCAATTACCCGTAAACGACTTTTTAAAATTCGGACTTAACATTTGAGCGGTGCGAACAGAAATCTGACTCTTGAACAGTGTAATGTTTACACTTTTACAGGCAATTATCTTTAAATTCAAGAGATTGCATTCCAATAAAGAAAAGATTGATTTAAGTATGGTATCCTCTGTATTATAAAAGTCAATTTGTTACCATTTACAGTACATGTATTTGTACACCACCGGACTCGGCATGTTTAAAAAAAAAAAAAATGAAAACGGGTATCCGAAGTTTCCTGATTTCGGGTATCCGGTTCCAAAAATATCCGAAAACGCACAGCCCTAATCAGGTCTAATGATAGGATATATTTTTTGTTTATGTTAATGATTTGTTTTATGTTAATACATCTCCAGACAGATAGGCCTATGTCTGTTCATTTGAATTTTTTTATAAGTAAGACTAATTGCGGTGACACCATGTGGAATCTCAATTGAGTAGTAATTAGTTCTGAAAAGAACTGGAGGTACAACTCGACGTTTCGATCAGTATGCTCTGATCGTCCTATACAATGCATAGTACAGATTAACACTTCAGCATACCTAGAGAAAAACAAGGGTGTTAAAATAACACCATTGGTGTTAATTTATTCTTCCATGGTGTTTATATTGGGTGTGTTAGCCAACAGCACTGGTTTAGTTTTTAGCAGCCTCGTTTTAACACCCGCGTTTTTACTTTTGTAAAAAAGTCGACTGAATTTTTTTTTTTTTTTTAAGTCAGTTCTCTTAGTTGTTGATGTTAGGCCTATCTTGTTAAACGATTGTGTGGTTTTCCACACAGTTTTACTTTATTGAAGTAACCACTGTTTTCTTCGGCAATGTTTTGGGTTTTGATTTCGTGCACTTTCAGTGATGGTTTTAAATTAACTTAAAGGGGGACTGACATCATTTATTGTGTGTGTACTTAAGGCGTTTTGTAATAAAATATTGTTTTTGAGACCCACCTGTGTCTATTTAATCATTGATTTCTGAGTACAAGTATTTTAAAACAATGTTTGAAGTGTTTGGGGGAGGCAACCTTAAAATTCTTAAAACTTGCCCCGTATTTAAAAGGAAGCTTAAGTATAGCTTGTTGGAAAAATACTGTAACATTTAATTTCAGCTAATTTTAATTAATTGTATAATTTACTCCTTACTCATATATTAATAATGCCCTCCTGATCTTTCATTATATTTTACTGCTGTGCAGTTACACCATGCTGCTTTGTCTCATTAGTGTTGTCCTGTCTTGTTTATGTGTAGGTAACATATTAGTTCAGATAAATTTCTACACACATTATTTTTGGGGGTCTCCACTCGACAAGCTTGCTTTTTGGAGACCTCCACCACTTAATCACTTTGTCACATTGGCCTTTCGTTTTTAATTACATGTATTATTGTTTAACTGATTTTGTATTTTTTTATTGGCCTTATATCTCAATTTGTTGTGTTCTGATTGAGTGGAAAATAAACTGAAACTGAAACTAAACTGAAACCCCGCCCCATGGTGGAAGCTTCATTTGCATAAGATATGTGACGTAAGGTCGGGAAGATCCGATGTGTACATGATGTACATGTACATACAAACGTTTCACACACGTATCGTCGATTTCATTTCTTCCGTGATTTTTGTTTCCGGAACTAATAAAATGCCGGGAAGATGTGTTTCTGCAGGATGCAGCAACACACCAAAGACGGTGTTAGCCTTCATCTGTTCCCAAGTGACCCAAAAATCACCGTATTTGGACGAGCAAAGTTCGACTGACAAGAGTAAAGTGGTCAGGTCCATCGGCTCACATAGTTTTGTGCAGCGATCATTTTGAGCCGAGTTTTGAGCCGAATTTCTCTTCCCGACATGACGTCACAAACAGCTCCTCCGTGCAGGGCGTAAAAGTGGGGGGGGGGGGCATTTTTACAATGGTAAAATAACACTCTCAAAAACAATAAAAACAAAAAACAAAAAATTTATTGATCACACTGATATAAAAGAATAAAACGATCACATATTTAACTGTTTGATTTAAATCCATGTCAGTCCCCTTTAACTGAAAAAATAGCACCCTCGTGTGTCAATGATTAGCAATGACCATTTTGACAATTTTGGACAATTTAAACATATTTCTACATAAAATTGCATTTCAGAGGCCCTCTAGCTTTATTCTAACATGCACGTCCTGAGTTCATAATGACTGAAAATAATTCACATATATATCTTTATTAAGCATTCCTTCCTTCAGCGTGTTTATTTGACCTACTTCATTTTTACCCCATACATTTATTTAATTTGAAACCGAGGGCAAAAAAGTGGTTAAATAAATTGTACGGGGTCTTGCCACTTCAAAATCAGTTGCTTACAGTTAGCAACGTCAGCGTTGTGATACTGTTTATGTTCGGGGTCCATGCGAATCTGTGATTTAGTTCTCGCTGTCACTTCCCAAATGTGAGAATATTAAAGATAGGTTTTCACCGCAATGATTTTCGCTATCAGGCAAGCGTTTTACGTTGCAGTGTCAACCTATTACGGTGCAAATGGAAATCATGTTAACCGTCTCAATATCTTTAGAAAAATGCTATACCCAAGGGGGAAAGGGTTAAAGGCATACGGCAAACGTTTGATAACATAAATATGTAAGTTAGTTAAACAAATGAGTTACGGGGTTACTGCATCAATGGGTTTGCGTATGGTTTAAACGCGTTCCCAGTTCGGAATGTAAATTTGTATTTGCAAGAAAACCCGAGGATAATAATTTGACAGTAAGGATGTGCATTTACTGTTTCCTGGGTACCTTTTGTTTTTGTTTCCAAATATGCATTTTGTACATGTGTTTCATGCGCTGTGCACTATACTGTCAGTCGAGCCAGTGGAGACAAAAATGTATTTTTTAATTGGCAGAGTTTCAAAGAAATAATTGCCCCCCCAAAAAAAATTAATAATAATGATAATAATAATAAATAAATAAATAAAAATAAAAAAAATAAACATTTTAAAAAAAATTAACAAAATTGTAAGCCCCAAATATGAGGTTCGTCCCTTTGTTCAGATGGGTCTTAACCTGTTTGCCAAATCATGGATCTTTCGTGGGAGTATTATTACGCATATTCCACAAATTATCTCCTCAAGCGCGTCAACTCTATGGTGGTGTGAAGAAAAGCTTTAACGTTGCTAGTGTTCTACCAACTAAGGTATACAGCACAGTCTTAAATTTTGCGGTTTCCCAAATTAAACATATTTCAGAATTAAAGGTTTGTTATTTCTCAGTCCGCTTCGTGCATGACCAATTGAGGACGTGTTTTATTCAAGCGGGAAGCTATTGCAGGAACATATTTTCAGAAAATCGGTAGATTACGTGCGCTATTTGCTCCATAAACCATTAACAGCCCCGAGTGTTAACGATTACCGGGGAAGCCTTATACATTTTGTGTATACTGACTACAAATGTATTTTGTACACATCCATGTATTAGTTTCAAAGGACTGGGTTCATTTTCACCGCTAGAGGGCTAACATGAACACTGACTGAACTGAAAATATTTGATTTGATTTCTATTTTATTTTATTAAAGAGAAACTCATATAATCGTGTTTTCCAAAAAACAGTCCTTGTAAACTATAGAGGCTAATGTACGCAGTCTGGACAACACGGACTTGAAGCCTGTTATCTTACACTCCAGTCCACAGAGGAGTTGATGTAATTGAGTTATATTTGTGGTGATTTTGACAAGAAAACCGATAGCTCTTCTTCAAGGTTATTTCCGCGTCTCGTAGCAATGTCATCGTCACTTGGTTATTTGTAAGGCCCTGTTAGCGCTTATGGCAACGATAGAGCAATTAAAAGGTCCTGCATGGCGCACGTATGTTGTACGACCAGGGAATATCTGAAATCCTTTTATTAGTATCAACATTTCTGAAATTGAATGTCTGGGATTTAGTTTCAGACATTTGATCCAATGAATGGGTTCCAATAATGACTTAAAATTTCAGACATTTAAACATCTGAAATGTTGCAAATGTCTGCATTTATAGACCCGCATATTACGTAAGGCTTACCAGCTTATTAACTTGTCTCACACAGCCTACCAACACAAGGCTTATGTTAGGTCTGTATACAGATGCTATAATGGATCACAAAACTTGGATGAATTTTAAGCACTTCCTGACACCGGACTATAGAACCCAAAAATATTTCCCATGGCAAAAGCACTTCTTATGGATTAAGTTTTCAGGAAGCATGTTTCAGATCGCATCAAGTCGGCTTGTAATCAATAGTAATCAATCAATAGTAATCAATCAATCAATAGTAATCAATCAATAGTAATTCGGCAATTGTCTTATACAAGCTGTTAAACAAATTAAACAATACTTGTATTATTAAATCACCATGGTGGTAAAGTGGTTTACACGCTCGCCTCTCATGCTATGGTCCCACAGAGATTTCGACTCTCTAGATCGTGTTTCGTCAAGATTTTAGATTTGTTACAAAATTTTCTCGAGAAAAGTCGAAATAGTCTAAAGAGTCTAAAAAAAAATCGAAACTGTCGATATTTGTCGAGATTTGTAGAGATTTGTCGGAAAAAAAAAACATTAATCGAAAATTATTAAACCTGACCAATATTTTTCGATAAAGTTTCGATCAAATTTATCGAAATTTTGTCGACATTTTATCGAAACTATCGAAAATGAAATCGGAATAGTCTTAACAGTCTAAAAGTTCGAAAACCAGTCGAAATAAATCTGAACTCTCTAAATAGTCTAAACAATCGTTACAGTCGAAATAAATCGGAACATTTGTCCAAATTTTTTAAAACAATCGAAAATTATTCGAAAAAAATTCGAAATCAATCTAAACAGTCTAAACAGTCGAATTTTGTCGAAATGCCAGTCGAAATGATCTAAACAGTCGAAAGTCGTCGAAATAAAATCGAACATGAATCGAAATTGTCGAGAAAATACAGATATTTTGTCGATATACGAGATTTTGACGAAATTATTAAAAATAACCAAAAAAAAACAGGAATCGAAATATATTTCGACATAAAGATCGAAATATTCCTGTGGGACCATAGCATCATGTGAACTTGGTACCCAGATCGAATCCACGATAGTTCATAATTTGCGATTAACGTTTTGAATTACACAATTACTTCAGAAGCATACCCGGTAGGCCTATAAAACTATTAGTAATTCACGGCTGTGGATGATTTTGTTTATGAAAAGGCGCTTAATTCATTGTTACAATACAGATGCTTGTAAGGAAGTATACAATAAATATTGGCATCTCTGGAAAATATCTCGTACCGGCACCCTTGTCAGTTTATTCAAGAATACTAATGATCTGACCTAGAATATCTCGATCCCTGGGTATACCTCGTTCCTACTACTCGTCTGGAAAATTATTCATGTAATGTCTAGTCAAATTGTCGCGGTGTAGTTAGGTCTAGTTCCCAAACCACCGTTCAGTGCAGCACACATTATCATGCATCGCAGTATCCGACTAAAGGTCACCTATCGCATAACCCATAATGCACCTTGAATAATTGCAGTATCCAAGATTATTGGCTATTTTAACCATGCAAACCAGAATTTGAATGTTGGCTGATGCCGGACTCGAACCCGCGACCTCTCGAATACCGTACGAGTGCTCTATCAACTGAGCTAACCAGCCCCTATGTTGGTGGGCGGTCCACTTATGCCAATTATCTATTGCTCTATGGGGCCAGGTCAGAGGCCAAACCATATCTGCCGAGTAGCCAGGGATCAAGCCCCGGTCAGATGCAAACAACCCAGGTAACGGCAGTAGCGGGGATCACACAATTAACGGGACACAAGCCTTTTATGTGGTTGTACACAAAGTTGATTTATATGGAAAAACTGACCTGAAATATTATAAACGGTTCGCGAGCAAAGAAAAATTGGCTGATTGGCTGAAAAATTTGATATATATAATGTAATTTCACCTTTGGGATTCGATAGTTATTTTTGGAGACTGAATTGCCATTATCTTCTGTAAGCTGTTTTAAAAAGTACTTATTTAATTAATTCACCTAAGTTTGTATTGTTGCTTGGTGGTAGCATACCGGTAGTGGTTAATACGTTCGCCTCTCGGATTAAAAACCATTTTTATTGTATTCTTTTCCTGAAGAATTAATTCAGACGCGAAGCCTGTCTGTAATTTACGTCTGTGGTCTTCAAAGTACAAATGCACATACAAATGCATATACAAATGCACATACAAATGCACATGTACAATAGGAATTCTGCAGAAGAAACATAAATATTGCACCCAAGATGAATGCTTTAGTGGGGAGGGACGTCAGGGTTAACAACTCACCGAGTTCCCGAACTCTCTTTATGGAAGAACCTGAGCAATTCTACCTCAGTTAGGATAGTCTGGTGTAAATAAAACAAATCCTGTTTACATCTAGGCATCTAGGCGAATATATTTGGCGATGTTATCCCACAAGTGTGTACAAGGGAGATGTCCACAATGAGATAAAGTTATTTCCTGCTACCAATCGCAAAGGTTCATTTCCGGTGTTCTTTCCCAGTGGTATTGCGTTTCCTTTCAGATATTTCAAAACAACCACCTTAATTTGACTCTGTTCTTGCCTGATCTCTTATCATGTGGCAATTATTCAGTCCCATGTCCCATTTGTTGCCTCAATCCAAAATCAAAATCTTAAGATAAGCCAAATAATTGAACACCAGTCTCAAATAACCCTCTGGCTCTGTGTTTGTCCATCCCCCAAAAAGTCCATTCTAACAGTTATTTCAGCAGATTTAAGTGGCTGACAAGCCCCTTTTCTTCCTCGGGAGAGATTTTAACCAGTATATCCCACAGCTTAAATTTAATGGAAAAACACCACATTCCCTCTGGACACAAGCATGGAACATCCCAAAGCTGAAGGTTTGGAAGCTAAGATATACGGGATTAGGATTCGGTTTGTTTTGTTTTTAGATTAATTGGATTACGAACCCGTCGCCAAACAAATATCAGATTTTGGAAAACATCGCCGCTACTAAAATCTCATCTCCCGCGAGTTAACATTAACGCACGAGCTAGCAGAGTAGCTGTATTTTGACTTTCCAAAGCATACACATGGTTATACCCGCCGTCAGCAATGCATATGTTAATGATGTCCTACGTCATCTTAAAATACGCGCCATATGATTGGCTGAAATATTGTGGGATGGCAATTCTCGTTTGCAGAAAAAAAATCGCATACCGTAACTCATTCTTGTCCCCAGGGCTTTTGAGCAGCCTAGTACCCACTGCTCTCTTTCAATATCCAAAATTTTTGGATAGGCCTATGCAATTAAGTGATAGCCGGGAACCGTTACTAAAAATAGCGTGTGCTGCAGTGGAGAGGATTGGACTAGACAATCCAATTTATTTCATCATAGCGTCATGCACGTTAATTTCAACCATCTTGTCTTCCAGGGAAAAAAATCATACAAATAATATGTGAACATTTCATCACATTTGAGAAAACAACAACAATATGTTAATTGTTAAATATGTTACACTTTGTTTTTAAGTTTAACTAAAACGGTGCAGGATGGTAACAGTTGGTTAATTCAACATAATCTTTGTTTTCTCTCTATCAGATGAACGCACTTCAGAAGGAATTAGAGTTTATAATAATAATAATAATAATAATAATAATAATGAACATTTGTAATGCGCCGGTATCCGTCAAAAGAGACGCTCATGGCGCAGTGATACATTTTTTATTTTTTTTATTTTTTTTAAACCATCTTTAACGAGGGTAACCCATCCAGCACAGCTGATCATTTGGGGCCCTCATATAATATAAAAATATATCAATATTTAGAGTAAACAATAAAACAAAATACATGGTAAGAACAATGCAATATAAAATTACAAGGAACAATGATTGTAAAAAGGCTGACTGGCCCTGGTCAGGATATGCTAGACAAAGACGATATTCTGACAACAAGGAAAAACCCTGCATAACACAACCATGCAAACAAGGTTGATTTGCAAAAAATATAAAAATATAAACACCGTAGCGATACTCTTGACATATTAAACAAAACAAAACTTATAAATACATCATCATAAAAGTCAATAGTTAAACATAAGTAAATTATACATTAATTTTCATCAAATGAGTTTTGAGAGCAGTTTTAAATGAAGCAAGAGATGGAGATTGTTTGACATGCTCAGGTAAATCATTCCACAAAGAAGGAGCAGCAGCAGCAAAAGAACGTTTTCCCCAGGATCTCTTTGTCAATTTCTTACTCAGAAGAAGTTTATGATGTGATCTCATGATTATGGATACTTGTATCAACTTAAAGCCAAGTATAATTAATTTGAGATAGGCCTAATACATTTGTATTTGATAATATGATTATTACCAATATTGTACCTTCTCTTAAATTTGCAGTGTAGTAATTGGCAGTGTACGGTAGTAGGGTAGGACATTGATACTTACAATGTAACCAATTCCAACGTTTCAAATGAATAGACACTGTTAGACGTGTTATTGTTTTCATGCCGCCAAGTTTAATGGTCCAGTTAGACATTATAACATGGCAGATTATACGGTTTGACTACGTGACATGAAGCTTGATTAGGTTCGTGCGATAGCGCAAACACCTCTTTGAAATTGTTCGTTTTATTTTTTTTAGGTGTTCGTACGACTTAGACTATGTAGTTGTCAATAAAGTTGTGACATACAGTTTCAGGTAAAGTTGTGACGTCATTAGATATCGGAATACACTAAAATACAATTTTAATATTTCAAAAAATCATATCTCATGAACCACAAAAGATATTTACACATCTTACAGATCTTGAACTATGTGACATTTCGTACATAGACATAACCCAATCTGACCTCTGACCGAAACCGGAAGTTTAAGTGAAAAAAATATTCTGAAGCACTTTTATAGGGTCTGTAGCCAACATGGTATGGTATTTGGGCGTGCCTTCCGTGGACGAAATTACTATTGACATGTGACCTTTTCAAAAATGTAACTGATGACGTCATTACCTGTCACAGCGCCCTCTGGCGGCGAGTTTAAAAATAATTTTCTATCTCAAAAACCATAGAAAATTTGAATGACTTCTGTGAATAAAGTTATTAGTGACATCTTATCTTTAAAAAATGTTTGATGACGTCATCAATGTTCAGACCGCCCCCTATCTCAGATATTGAACCAAAGCATGTACAAACGTTATTTTTTCATGATCACGAGGAAGTTTTATTGTGTGATATTTATGACCTTCAAATCACCTGACATGACCTTTACTTCCTGTCTAAACAGGAAGTTCAAATTCAACACATTCTAACGCCAAATTGATAGGTCTGTTGAATATGAAATTGCTATTGTTACAATAAAAGATGATACACCTTTGCAAAATATGATTAACATCGATGATAATTTGATTGAACCGGAAGTTGACACGAACACCGTGTGTTTGTTCTAACAAACACTTGAGCTCTAGTTGTTTTTGATATAATTATTAAGGGAGTCTTATATAGCGCCAACTCCATTATATTATGACGTTGAAGGCGATTTACAATATCATCGGTTTCTGCTAAACATTTTTGAGTGAACAACTCGCATGCAATATAGTGTTGCAACAGAGGGCTTCATGGAATAAACGGTCCATGGAATGCCGTTAACGTACATCAGACCTAGACTGGTCCTTGATAGGATAAATACAGGCTCCGGGCGTACTATTCAAGGGATTTCATTGGATACGTTGTGCAGTCAACCAAGGTCAAAGTTTAATCTCCGTGAAACTGAGAGGCTGGTATGTGGCGTCTTTCACGAGCCTTGTCAATGGCCTAAAAAGGGCGCCATCTATGCAAGCAAGCATGCAAGCACGATCGTCGGGGCATTGGTAAAAAGCGTGGATGTGTTTTCCCCTGTGAATTTTTATTTACAAGATTAAAGGCCCGTTTTACAGGTAGAAAACCACTGCATATTTAAGTCCAGCAAGGTGCTCCAAAACATACTGATCAGAAAAGATAAGGTTTTTAGGAAATACTTTTTGGCTTAATACAACATGCATGTTTTCAGGTTAAACCAGCTCATACTCAATATTGGGAAGGGGGTGGATGAGTGGATGGAATACAGCAATGAACATTTCTGGTTTGTTTCGAAACTTTATTTAATCATTGAAGCGACAGCCTGATGTGGTGATATCACTAGCTCACGGTTGTACACAATTGATCGTAAAATGGCGTTGCGTATGGCCATGAACTCGGAGCTGATGTGCACAAAGCTAGTAATAGTGTTGAGTATCAATATTTTATTTTTAGAAATGGCTTTGAGGTAATAATTTGCAAGTAAATCTGAAAGAATGTTTACCGGTCCAAGGTAGTTATACTTGCTGAATGTTATTGCACCCAGCTAGGATTCCATGAATTCAGCATGGGATGATTGCTAGATGTGTGTTGCTGACGTATCCACATCTGGGTGTCTCGTTAAGTGAGAAGTCCGTACGTGACGACCCAATTGTGTTCCGAGTGCTTGATTAAATTACCATACTTGACGCCACTGCAGACACTGCCCAATGGGCGATCTATGTGTGCAAAATCAAATAAATGTTGTTGATCTGTGGACATTCATGAATTCGACACGGCATAATTGTGCTGTGTTCTTGGAAGCGGGGGTGCAGGGGGCGGTAATATCTAGTAAACCTTGCGAGACAGTGAGCGAGTGTCAGTCCCTCCTAGTGAAGAAGCTTAGGTTGCCAATATTACACCAGTTTTAAATAAATTTTACTCAAGGTTGATGTCATTCAGAAACGTTGAAAATAGATTATATCGGAATGTTTGCCAAAGCAGCTGATTCCTCTCAAATCCAGTGTACATTATTTTTGGTAACATTTCTGTAAATGCATACAAATTTAAGATTCATCACCTGTGTTTGGGCCGCAGGAGGGCGTGTGTAGTCTTCCGATTGGCCATCTCGGCTGTCAATCAGAATCAAGCCCGTTTATAAACTCTTCCTTAAGTAAGACTAATTGCGGTGACACCATGTGAAATTCCCTATTGACTAGTAATTAGTTCTGAAAAGAACTGGAGGTTACAACTCGACGTTTTGATCAGGATGCTCTGATCGTCTTCAGGAGAATGGTAACTGTTCCTTGGTAACCATTACATACTGCCAATCGCACATGCTTGTACCAGGAATATTTTTGCCTGGGGGAAACAGTGGTTTGACTAAATGGCGCCCTCATATGGCAGCGTTCGTAACAGTAATATGTCTTCTGATTGTATTACACCGCTTACACTTTCATGAGCTGATACACTCATTTCATTGGTCAATCTTCTTCCCGGTCATGCGCGCCACCAGAAGTATTTTTCCACGTCTTGGCGTGCTGTATTTGGTTAGTACATTAATGTCTCAGGTAGTTTATTATACACACTACCGGTACCAACAGTGAAAGTGTTAATCGCTACGAGGGAGATATTGTATTATCCGTTGTGCTAACAAAAAAACAACAACAACAACAACAACAACAACAACAACAACAACAATAACAACAACAACAACAATTATGAACTAGCCATTGCATGAGTTGTAATAAAACAAATAGGACATTGTTTTGGGGAAGTACCGGGTAGTACAAATTACTTGCTCCTTGGTGTTGACAGACATTGACTATACCTTCCTTGCATCGGGAGGTAGTAAACATCAGCCAATACCTCGAGACGAATAATTTGCACTATTTCCCCTCGACACGTACCATGCGGTATTTGTATAATCTCTCCCTTCTGCAATTTTCCTATAATAACAGGAACATGATTTGCCACCCAACCCTCTCTGCACTCATCATATCTTGTAACTAAACACTGTTTGGAGATAATATACACGATCGAGTCTTCTGTAATGTGCACTTTCCAAGTCTGTCCCTTTAAAGCCCATCAGCGTATGCGGCTTATGTTCATGTCATTTCTAGCCTAACCTGTTAACACAATTGCCGGACTCCCACGGTGGCCGCGCAGCCATCAATGCAAACGGCACACGGAAGAAATGTAATCAAGATTCGTATCTTTGATCAATTTTCAGAAGAGAGGATTTCAGCTTCCGAAGGCGTGATGCGCGTGCCGCAGACCTTGTAATGGAAATGTTTCAGACAGTGTGAGAACAGCCAACGGAACAAGGTAGACCTTAATCCAACTTGTGTGTTTACATTATTGTAATGTGTTCATTAACTTATATTTCTGTATATGATAACATCTCATTTATATGTATATCATTCTTGAGTGGTCAATCAAAAGCCGTTTTTATGTTTCTTTTGTTCAGTAAGAATTCTACCGGTTCTATTTGCGGTAACACCGTGTGGTTTAAGTCTCAACTATCACTGAGTGAGACTGTGCATTAATAAGAACCATATACCTTTTTAATATATTAATTATTATTTACGTCCGACAAACGTGCTTAAGTCATCATCGGGAGTCTGGATTAAGATTACGGCTTTCATGGCGGAATACCACAGTACAGTATTATGTTTGACGTGACACCATGTGATATAGTTATCTCTGGGGGAAAAACAAACAATAAACAAAAACAAACTTTAATATTTAAATCTACATGATCGATCAATTAGCTCTAATGTGTCTTCAAGGAGAGACCCTGGTTCATGGACTCTTTGTACAATACTGACAGACCTGTAGCCTAATTAGCGTGATTTTAATATCTAGCTTGGGTGAATTTGTTAAGGTACAAGCGGGAAGCTTGTGAATTTTTATTATATGATTTTTTTATTATAAAAATAAATCGTTGACTTATTTTTCATTAAAAAATTATAAAATTCTCCACTGTCATGAATTACTAAAATAATAGGAGTTTTTGCTTCTGGATACACATGCTGTAACTTAAACTCGGTATTGGGGCCTATGGTATTTGAAAGGTGAGCATGTTAACCATTACACCACTAAGCAAACATCGGTGAATCAATATTGTACAAGTACCTTTTTAAAACTGCTTAAAACAGAACATTGTGGACTACATATACAAATATCCCAACAGGGAAAGAAGCATACCACTGTGCTGAAAGCTTTCACTAGACAATAAACCAGGAATGTTGACAACTATTTTCACCAGTAGTTTAATAATGCATTGAGTGGTGCTCATATTGTGCATAATCTGCACAGGATGGATGAATAAAGTTGACATTACTTGTGTTATTTTTACACTCCAATTTTTGCTGGGAATGTTTGGCCAATATATACTACTCAAAACAATTTAGGGAACACCGGATTTTTAACATCAGGTGGTCACACCCGTTATTGAAATGTTCCATGAACCGGGATTTTCATTTGCAACCCCCTCTCTCTTTCAGTAGTCATGTCATGAAATGTGTAATCACTACATGCATCCTTTATCATCTGTTTCATTGTGCAGTTGTTTCTCATCAATTCTGTGAAACATTGTGTTTATCTGAAGTAAATGATCTTGCTTTAACTGAGATTATTCCGGTGTTCCCTAAATTGTTTTGAGTAGTATATTATAATCAAATATAACAAAAAACCTCTTCCAACACTGAGGTAGCCAATCAGTATACTAGAATATATATTCAATTGCATTCAATTTTATTCGTCATGACCAGCATGAAAATCTTCCTCTCGTTTTGCAAATACAAAAATATAATAAACATTAAACATTAAGCATTTAAACATGTCTACATTGTCAAACAATTCAACACAATCACATTCTTTTTCCAAGCAACCATTGAACGGTTTCTTGTGTATTGCATTGCAAAATGCTATACACAGAATTCACAATTTGTTTATCAAAATTCATGATTTTACTGTGCCAAATTAGCATAATATACATACCAAAGTATTTCTGCCAAACAGTTGTCCATACACACTTTTGAACGAAATTCATTCCCTATAGTAACATAATAAAGTTGTACTGTATATTATGCCGTGTCCTTCACAGACTGGTGATTATGGATAAAGTATTATAATGGATACTTGCGTTTTAAGCCATGAATATACGGGCCCGCCTTCGGCAAACTAGAGAAGTGGTTCATGCGTAGATGCATCCATAAATGAATTGCAGCAGTATAAACATCCGAAATTTAATTTATAAAAATTTGTTCACTATATCAAAGTTATGTCTGTATTTCACAAATTAACATAATGTACAAAGTACACGAATAATATTAACAAAGTACATTTATTTACGTGAAGACTGTGTGCAGATACACCATGCGCATAGAGACTTTTATTCGAAGGTATTATGCGCTATATAAGAACTGTTATTATGCGCTATATAAGAACTGTTATTATGCGCTATATAAGAACTGTTATTATGCGCTATATAAGAACTGTTATTATGCGCTATATAAGAACTGTTATTATGCGCTATATAAGAACTGTTATTATGCGCTATATAAGAACTGTTATTATGCGCTATATAAGAACTGTTATTATGCGCTATATAAGAACTGTTATTATGCGCTATATAAGAACTGTTGTTATGCGCTATATAAGAACTGTTCATTATTCTTATGTGAAAAATTATCTTTTGAGTAGTAATTATTTGATAATTGTAAGAGAAGCCGAAGCGCATAGAAAACTTCATATTTCTAATAAAAACAACATACACAAAATAAAAGAACCAAACTAAACAAAAATACCAAGCATATATATTTACACAAACCAAACGAATGCACCTAGGCCTATGCTTAGGTTTAGGGTATTTTGCGGCGGCATTTTAGGGCTCGTAAACGTTCAATATTATGCAGTTACCGGTAATGTCGCAGCAGTTATATCGCTTGTATTTGATATAAAAATCGTTAATGTTTCATGCTGCTTCCTTTCATTCACTTAATTCGATATATTTTCCTTTGCTTTCGAATATCTTACTGAACTAATCATTGAGTATATGGGGAGTTTTTCGCACCGCAAAAATGTCTTCGACCAATTTGAAATAGTTTTATTTACAGTGAAAAACGCTTCCGTGATTACCGTTAAAACTTGAACGTAAAGGGCGCCAATAGCACTCCCTAGTACCAGTGATGTTGTTGCCTGGCAACAAACGGTGCCCTCATTAGGCCACGCACGGACCTGATATAGGCATGTTCATGGTGTTGAACAAACAGCAAATTCTTTCTTTTTTGCCCTTCTAAATTTTATTAAAATACATTTGAACAAGCGAACAAGCAAACATGCAACAGGCAAACAAACAAGAACACTCTCAAGCACAACACGAAGTAATTTAAAAAAAATAAAATAAAAAAATAAATCGATGCAACAATTCAGTGTTATTCTCTGGCAATCTTGCGCGGTCAAGAGACACTGTGTAATGTTTCTGGGTGACTTCACTTAGCTGAAACGAAAAACCAATTCGTGCCGTTCACTAGCGTTTCTAAAATACACTCGATATTTTTTTTGTATTTTTTTCCCCTTCAAAGTGTGTATAAATTACTCGACTGCGTTATTCTAAGTGCCTTTCTGTCGGAAATGTTCCCCAAGTGGGCAGATGCTTATTCGCCATAGAACTATCTTTTAATACACTTAAAGTTGCAAATGACGATTCGGTGGTGAGCGGTCTGATTTGGTTTCTCTCACCAATTTCCCCAGGCAATTTACTGCCGCGAAATCCAGGGGCACGTGTGTTTTTTTTCCCGGCATAGCGAAATGAGATCAGAGTGTTCGATAACTTGCAGTTGATGTATACACTATTAATCTCAGTTTGTAGGGTCTTTACGATAGCGTATCTGCCTTGAAGAAAAGTCAATGCAGTGCAACAACCAGAAATAAAAATGTTATGATAACTATCAATGGAATTGGAAATCAGCATTCCGGCAATGTTTAATGCTTGACACCTCGGTGCCCGTATAGATGTAAACAGCAAGGACCCTTGGAGAACATAGTGTGATGTACTTAGACAGATTGCTGTCTCTATAGTGTGACTAAATGACAAAACAAACTAAGCTATTGTGCATTATGTTGTCTATTCGTGCATCATATGTACATGCACTTTAGTGTGCACCGTATTGAATACCCGTAATCTATTGCAGTAACATTATGAAAATAACATGCATCATTTGTATACATGCACTTTAGTGTGCACCGTATTGAATACCCGTAATCTATTGCAGTAACATTATGAAAATAACATGCATCATTTGTATACATGCACTTTAGTGTGCACCGTATTGAATACCCGTAATCTATTGCAGTAACATTATGAAAATAACATGCATCATTTGTATACATGCACTTTAGTGTGCACCGTATTGAATACCCGTAATCTATTGCAGTAACATTATGAAAATAACATGCTAACAACTTTGGTTGAGATTTTGTCTCAATTGATTGTGGTACATGCAAGAAATTATGTTTGCATCAGGCTTATACCATAATGACATTCATCTAACAGCAAAACAAATACCAGTAATTTTTCATTGACTACCGTACACTATCAAAATACTACGTGTGATTGTGAAGCACGTGGCTTCATGATAGCCAATACGACCTCAACGGAGAGTTTTTCTGAACTTCCCAGAACTTTCTCTTGCTGTGCTTTAGTATTGAATTAGAACTGAATACTCCTTAACATTATTTGTATAAAACAAAACGGAACTGTTACGGCTTTATATGAAACGTACTTAGGGTACAGTTGATGGTGGTATCAAACTTCCCTTGAAATGCTTTCATCTCGAACAATTAATAATAATAATAATAATGTGTGGACTTATGTAGCGCACGTATCCACCAACTGAGTGGTGCTCAAGTCGCATTATATCATAAGGCTCATAAGGCTCATAAATCATTCCTGAAACCATCTCAGCTCCCTGGGGAGTATACAGCTCAATTGCTGCCATTGCAGCGCATATAGGGCTAATCAACCAACTCTGCCCTCACAGGTACCCATTTAACCCCTGGGTGGAGAGAAGCAATTATGGTTAAGTGTCTTGCTCAAGGACACAAGTGTCACGGCCGGGATTCGAACCCACATTCTGTTGCTAACACCAGAACTTGAGTCCGGTAAGCTAGACCGCTCGGCCACGACACTCCACTTTTAAGTATGAATGATTTGCAAACATTTCACCACTAGTGTATATTGGCTAGGGGCAGTATTGTCACGATCAACATGACATGGAATTGGAGTGCTTGTTTCAGATAAATTATTCCCTATATGATAAGGTCATATTAACCATTGCTGCTGCATACATGAGCCAGTAATGGTCAGTCACTGTGGTCATCTTAAACTTGTTATGAGATCAATTCCATGCCCTGTTGAAAGTCTACTCTGATCGTGACGATACTGCACCTTTAATTAAATCCGACAAACGGTGTTTCCCTGTGTCGTGGCCGAGCGGTCTAGCTTACCGGACTCACGTTCTGGTGTTAGCAGCAGAATGTGGGTTCGAATCCCGGCCGTGACACTTGTGTCCTTGAGCAAGACACTTAACCATAATTGCTTCTCTCCACCCAGGGGTTAAATGGGTACCTGTGAGGGCAGAGTTGGTTGATTAGCCCTATATGCGCTGTAATGGCAGCAATTGAGCTGTATACTCCCCAGGGAGCTGAGATGGTTTCAGGAATGATTTATGAGCATTATAAGCCTTATGAGCAGGGGTAATGATATAATGCGCCTTGAGTACCACTTAGTTGGTGGATACGTGCGCTATATAAGTCCACACATTATTATTATTATTATTATTATTATTATTGTCTAATACGGTAATGCGTCAGCACTTTCAGCCTGCTCTACAGACGTTTTTGATTGTATACACTGTAGCCTTCTTGTGTATGCGGTGTAACTCACTGAAATATAAATCCACATGTTTGGGATAGAGATACGACTTCATTATACATCCCTTTATCATTGGTTTATAACATTGTGAATAGAATACATCAACACTGTTGTCGGTGCTGTTTTAAAGAACATTTTTGTGACCACCCCGGGTGTAATTTACAAAGTGTTTATATCCAGTAGATGTAAACAGCTGAACCGTAGCTGAACTACCAGGGTGAATAACCGGGAAAGTACGCTCCAATATGCTTCCAAGACTGTTATTGATTTACATCGGTTCATTTTGGTGTACGGTTAACGAATTACAATGACTTACTTAGGTTGTCAGACATGTCAATTATTAACTGAAACTTGAAAACGATGCTGTCTGGGCCTAAAAGGAAGCATTCGTGTGTCACGGTAATTGTGCAGATAAGAGCTTGTCTTTACTTATAGAAAAATAGTCCATACCCAAAAAATGAAGAAGTCGGGGGGAAATAGTAATAAAAAACACACAAGAAGAATTTTGTTTATTGAGCGCTTGTAAATTAATGATGAATCACAATAATGATGAATGAAGAAAACAGGCAAACGGAAAGGCAGTTACACCGTTAATCGGTCAGAGAGTCTTGCTTTCTAATATGACTGAGTACCTTAATTATTCCCTTCTATTGTTCCCATTGTGTCTGGACTCCAACTTATTGGAGCGATCTTCATGGTTTTGACGTACATGATGTCCTTCGGAACTGGCGACCGAGGACCTAATTTGTGGCCTCAGTCGGTTTGCCATTCAAGTACACACACGCTCCTATACGGATCGGGTTTGTGCGGTACCACCTTTGTTCTCCTATCATCCCTTTCTGTTGAGGGGTACACCGAATAAAGAGAACAAATGTGGGGTACCATTGTCCCCATTGTGTCAGTACCCCACAAGCACTGTGTTAGCCAGAGGGGTGTCTGGGTATCTTTTGGACAGCCTGTTTCAATTTTGTCATTTACATGAAAACGTAAACAAATTTGAAATTTTGAAATTTCCAGCTAATTGTTTGGATACCCTATTTCTAAATCCTGACTAACATCTTGCCCACAATGATGTGTTAGAATACCATGTTTTAATACCAGTTGTGGTTCATAATAATATATAATCCATAACTGTATTATTCATCATCATCATCATCATCATTCGGCCGAGGCCGGAGCACTAACGAGCACCCTCCACAAAGCTTGGTCATTCATGAGGGATGGAAGATCGTCAAGTTCCACTGTATTATTAATATGATTTTTACTTGATGTTTTAAATGAAACTAGTTACGTAGTTTTACCTTTAACAAATATATGTATGAATTTGTTGAATAAATCATAAATAATCACTTAAAAACATTAATAACAATAATATCATACCGACCATTGTAATACACCAAAAGAATCTCATAATGTTATCCGACCCATGATGTAATACAACACGATGTGTTAACCATACAAAAATGTGTCACAATATTATCTTTAGCATACAACTTAAACAGGGGATTATTATGTGTCATTCTGATTGATCATAATGACGTACTGCCAGCAGCTGCTTAACGCTGTGTGTCCCATAATGTCATATCATGTGTTGCATTATTTCAAAGTTATAGGGCCTATATAAATAGATTATAGATATTTAGATATAGATAGATATATATATATAGATATAGATATATATATATAGATATAGATATAGATTATATATTTTTTTATTTCTGTGTGTTACTTTGCATACTCATATTTTATCACAGTATCTACAATTATTTAATCATATTCATAATGCCCACAGAGGTGTCTACATTCTGTGAAATGGTTGTTGGATATGAATCCAAAATTGATAATGCTAACTTCGTGCCGTGTTTCTTATTCACATAACGGAATGTGGGAATTATTAACTGTCAAACTTCGAACGGCGCAAATGGCAGCAGCGTTTGTTTTCAAAACCTTATCATTCCATGTCAAGTGGTGTCCTCGGGCAATGATGTAACGAGACATAGGTTTCCAAACCCCCTATCTTTCATGCAGGCTGCTGTCTCATTTGTTGCAGCTAAGGTTTCAAAACCAGTGAGACAAATAATGATGTCATGTTCACAGAGCATAGTAAAGTACATACCAAAAAGGAGCGTTTTAGGCATTATATTTTTGGCATTTTAAATGTGCCATACATGTTTCTGTTTTTGTGGTTATGCCTCGTGTGTCAACTATCCATATTAAATATATATAAATCTGTATGTTACTGACTGTTTTGTACTGGTTTATAGTTCCCAAGATTAGATTTAGTGGAAATTCGATTATGAAAATTTGATTAAGGTTCAGTTGGTTATACAGCAATGGCAAAAGGTGCATGTCATTATGCGAAATTGGTGGTTGAGAACGAAATATCATGTCTAAGTGCTGATTGCATACTGACGTACAGACACCCAAGTAAGCATGTCCCTGTGTTTTCTTTCAAGTCAATTGTAGTAAAATAACAGGTAATGAATAATTATATTTTTGTTCTTACCATGTGGATTGTTCATTGTTTAATATTATAATGTTGTTGACCTGTTCCCAACATAAACGCTTCTTCTAAATACTAGTGTCATTTGCGCTGGCCATTAACAAAATATACAATTAAAATAACACGCCAACAATAAAATAAACAGAAATAAATTTAAAAAAAAAACACAGATCGCTATCTGTTTTGCATAATTTGCATTTCTAAAATTGTGCGCTGGTGTTCTCCTCATTATTGTCAAATCTGGAACATCAAAACTTGATGTTATTTAAGTATTATAAGAAGTCTCTTGTGTTCATGAAGTGCGCCAGCATGCTGTAATCCATACCACGGCATTTGTACCATTGCATTGCACAACGAGCATGGTTACCAGTTTTGCTGATCTGCCCGGACTGTAGTAAAGCATCATGGGGAGTGCATCATTATGGAGTGCCATGGTCGAGCGGTTTAGTGCATCGGATTTGTGTTCTGATGACTGAGTCGTCAGAATGTGTGTTCGAATCCCACATTGTCTTGAGCAAGACACTTTACCATAATTGCTTCTCTCCACCCAGGGGTAAATGGGTACCTGTGAGGGCAGAGTTGGTTGTTGTGTTTGATTAGCCCATAATGCGCTGAAATGGCAGCAATTGAGCTGTATACTCCCCATGGAGCTGAGATGGTTTCAGGAATGATTTATGCGCCTGATGAGCAGGGGTAATAATGTAACGCGCCTTGAGCACCAGTTTGGTGGATACGTGCGCTATATAAGTCCACATTATTATTATTATGGGACTAGGGGCTTGGCACGCGAATCTATTTCCAAGGATCAGGACTAGGGGCTTGACACGCGAATCTAGTTCCAAGAACTAGACGCACTCTTAAACCAGTGACGCAGGCGAACCATCAGCTGTGGGGCGAACGCGCTAAACGCAACGGTTTGCGCGCGAGATCAGTACAGTTCTCCAGTGGCGTAGCCACGGGGGGGGCCTGGGGGGGCACGTTTCCCCACAAATTCCCAGTGCCCCCCCACCAGGTTCCCCCCAGGTGCCCCAAAAAACATAAAAGAAAAAGAAAATGGAAAACCCATACCCCCTGGGTTCCCCCACTGAAAAGCAATGCCCCCCCCCCCCCCCCGTTCTCCCACTGAAAAAGTCCTGGCTACGCCGCTGTAGTTCTCTCACACGCCGGGTAGGGCAAGACTGCACTGCTTCTTGTCGAGACGTTGAGCGTTAGTTTGTGGATCAATACGTCATGAATAAGCCAAAACCATTATTCTTGGAGTACTATGCCGTGGACGAGGATAGTACACGAGTGGCACACTTCATGTAGGTAATAGACTTATTGTGTTATTTTATTGGATTTCACAAATTCAAAGTCAAGGGACTAGTTGGTGAAGAGCTTTTTTTCCTCCCTTCAACCTCTCTCACATCGTAGGAATGTAGCCAGCCTTTCACTGTTCTACCATTATTATTATTATTATGGGGATTGTTCTGCTGAGCTACATGAGCTAGTACCTAAGCCAAGGGATTTTTCTCATGTTACTCGCTTTGCTAAACAAGCAGGTGAACACCCTCACTATCTTCGACTCCCCAAAATCAAGAGTAAGTTCCATTTGGATAGCCCTTCCAGCTGATTGCTTTTCACCAACTTACGATCTATTTAAGTTCAAGAAAAACATCAACAAATGTAATCTTGCTTAAATGGGAGATGACGTATCGCATATGTAACCCCTTACACTCTAGTGGCTATTGGCCTTGTTTAGGGTGACTAATAATAATAATAATGTGTGGACTTATATAGCGCACGTATCCACCAACTAAGTGGTGCTCAAGGCACCAGACAGTAAATAAAAAATAAAGTCTTGAATCTTGCTCAGACCCAAATGGGACCATTTCTGAGACACTCTGTTTATAATTTATGCGCTGGAATCACTTTGAATAGAAAAGTTACAACATTGGTCATTACCTGATTACAAAATAACTGAATTATTATCTGAAATCTAACTGGATGTGAAGTTGGAAAAAGAAGAAATATTCCTGAAAATGATTAGAGAAAATACGAAAACAAATGAACATTTACCAAAAAACTGCAACGTCAACTCCGAGTGTTTTCTGTTAAAATTGTGAATGCTTTACACAATTTTTTTTCCCACATTGAGCTGAATTTTTACGGATTGGCTGTCGTTGAATATATTGATTCACAGAAATTAAGCATATGCCTTCAGGTTGTAGCAGTTTTACTTACATTACCAACGTTGTACCTTCCTTGAGAAACCCACCTTTCATTTATCTGCGGTGAGTGTACTACTTAATCTAATAATACATTACATCCTAGAGACATATAATGTGACAAACCACCTGCTTTGGACTATAAACGACACGTCTATCATCAACTTGTCTCCCCCTTTGCCTTTTTTTTTACCGTCACCGGAAGATCAATCGATTGAAAGATACAAGATGCATATCATTGATTTGGCTCTGTTTTCATTAGACGCTGAGCCACTAAATATCTCTATTGCAGGGAGCACTTAAGTAGTTTTGAATTAAGTATGACAATAAGGAGTCATTATGTTTTGGTTTTGAAATTGCAATGTTTGTTAGTTTATTTGATGATTATTATTAATTTGTTTTATTTGTGAGTTTGTTTGGTATTCTGCATTTTGTCTCTCCTGAAAAAATTCCCGCCCTGTTTTTGTTTAAGTGGGCCAGGACTTATAACAAAAGGGATAATAGGTCCTCGGTGGCTACCTTAATTGAGAACAATAGGTCATTGGTTGTCGGAACAATAGAGGGGAACAATAGGTCCACGTTTGAAGATGTTTACTCATGTGGGCGTGGGCGCCCAGGAGGCCACTTGTGGGATAGTTTCTGAATAGGGACAATGGTACCCCACTAGTCGGTCTTTGTTCCCCCACTAGTCGGTCTTTGTTCCCCGTGTACGCCTCAAGAGAAATTCTAAAGAAAAGGGACAATAGGACAATGGCGGTACCCCACAAACCTGATCCGTAGGGGTGTGTGAATTTATGTAGGCATTCAAACCGGGGCCTGTAACAAAAGGATAATACGTCCCCATTTGTTATCACAATGGAGAACAATACGTTCCCTTTTGCCAGGACAAAGAAATGGGACAAAGGAAGTCCCCATTTGCAGGCAAAAACAAACTTGTACATATGTGTGTGGGGGGAGAGGGGGCACAGGAGGCCACTTGTGGGGTACTTTCTGAATGGGGACAATGGTACCCCAGAAGTCGGTCTTTGTTTCCGTGTACCCCATGAGAGAAATTCTTACGAATCCGTAAGGTTATGTGTGTGCGTGCGTGCGTGCGTGCGTGTTTGAAGAGGCGCAGGAGGTTTGTAGTAATTGTAACGGTAGGTTATGGTATCACTAAATAAACTCCCATAGTAACTAATGCTAAACACAACATGTTAAAAAATAATTAAAAAATACTAAGAAATCTCAACTTAATGTGGATAGTCCAGAGAACCGTCAAGTTTAATCTCATCCCAATGGAAATCACCTTCTGCACTAGTGAAAAAGGCCCCACGCTTGGAAGCAAATTAGGATCACTTTTTCAGGGCCTAGTGTATCCAAAATACTCAAAGGTGGAAGTCAAAGACCCCGGGTCATAAAATTGGAGATTGTTTACACAATATTTCGATTGTCCTCGAATCTTTGTTTTTAACAAAAATTGAGGCCATACCAATTGTAATAAACAGCTCGGCACATGGATTTGTAACTATTTATTAGGGCGCACCACTGATCTCTACTTTGGATAGGAGATTGCGCCGATTGGCTGAAGCTCGTTGTTTGCCATCTTTGTTCCCCCAAGAAAGAAGGCGCATGCGTGACGGCCGGACAGGTTTACTGCTTCCCGACCAACGACAATGCCGAGTGCTGCTGAACCAGTTGTTGTTATTGTCTGTATGCTAACGTGACATTTGACTCTTGACCTTTTGGGGGAACCAACATGGCGGCCGGTTACTTCAACTTTTTTATAGGCCAATCAGTGCTCACTCCTATCCAGTTAGTATAGAGATCAGTGGGGCGCACCCTTGTCACGCTGCATCCTTCTTCGTCAGATTCCCTGACGACCGCAACTACGATCATCAAGCTAATACTGGGAGGCACCAGACTGTTTTCCTGCCAGTCTGGGTTTGGTCACATGGATTTAGATTGGATATAAAGAGATTGCTGCTTATTTAACTGTCATGTACCGGAACACTTTTTTGTTCGTAAACTCCGCGCAAACAGCATCAATGGGTTCAACGCGGAGTCTGCGGCACACACCTTATTTTCAGAGGAAGGCAATTGAATTATAATGCACTTAAAACATACTGTTTTCCCATTATAAAATTCAATTGTTGTTAATATGAAGTTTTCACGATTTCGCTTGTCATCGTAATACCCCTCAAAATGTGTATCTGGTATATGTAAAAACGTTTGAAAGGCCAACAGATTAATAATCAAATAGTTATTTGGAAACGTATGTTAATATCATTTTCACTGAAGACTTATATCATAAAACTAACATGTAGGCATCATCACAATAGGTGCTCACGTGTTTAAGAAAACACGACATAATATTTCCTGTTTTATTTAAGAGCAAAGTACTACAGACATAGGGCTGTGCCGGGTATGCGGGTATCCAGATACCCGACCGAAACGGTCATTACCCGGTTCCGTTTTTCGGTTCCAATTACCCGTAAACGACTTTTTTAAAATTCGGACTTAACATTTGAGCGGTGCGAACAGAAATCTGTGACTCTTGAACAATGTAATGTTTAAACTTTTACAGACAATTATCTTTAAATTCAAGAGATTGCACTCCAATAAAGAAAAGATCGATTTAAGTCGATTATAAAAGTCAATTTGTTACCATTTACAGTACATGTATTTGTACACCACCGGAGGCATGTTTTCAAAAATGAAAACGGGTATCCGGGTATCCGGGTATTCGGGTATCCGAATTAGTTTCCTGATTTCGGGTATCCGGTTCCAAAAATATCCGAAAATGCACAGCCCTACACAGACAGAATAATGTTTTTGTTACTTGTACCTTACACCAAGCATACATTAACATAATAATGCGTGCCATTGATTTGGTTCATATTGAGTGCTTAGACATTTCTTTATGAACAACATTGTCCTTATATTAGTCCTCATTCTTTATTTCAGCTGCACTGCTGATCCCCTGGGGGAAAGTATAATAATAATAATTGGGGAGGCTAATCATCCTTACTCGCTGAATTGCGAAGGACGCGGCTACAAAGTGGTCGAGCCGCTGGCATACAAGGGCGCTCTTAGCAGCCAGCCACATCGACCCATACATGACCACCGAGCACAGCCTGAGATCGAAAGTGTTTGGTTTTTCAGGAGGGAGGAAAACCGGAGGTTTTGGAGAAAAACCCTCGTGGTACAGGAGAGAACCAATGCTCAACTCTACTCACATGTGGCCCTAGCGGGGATTCGAACCAGGGTCACAGTGGTGAGAGGCGAGCGCTTAACGCACTACGCCACCCAATACCCCTGTCGTATTAGCTTGAAAGTATACCTTGTAGGCTACTGTAATATTTGCAGTCACTAAACGCAATGTAAGGTTCATTAGATGCCTTTTTGCTGTTTCTGCATCATTGGGCTTTGAGATACCGAACTGATGCAGCAGAATATAATCGTTACTCTTCTTACAGCATATACCGTACATTATAACTTATCTACACTGTAGATAAGTAGCGAGAAGAATCCGCGTACTACCAATGCACGCACGTTTATACGTATCGAGTTACGAACAGGATACACTTTATGCGCGTATTTTATGGTACTACGGTCGTGCGTACTTCTGCCAGCCAATGATCTCCAGAGATCATACGCAAATACACACCCCTCCGACGAGGGAGCCCTCCACTCGCCACTGGCAGATTTTATGTATTTCATTGTTTCTCCCAGAAAAAAAAACCCACAGATGGCTGAGAGTCATTGATATCCTAAAGGGGACCATTCCACATATCTTAGAAGGGGTGTCAGTTCCCAGAGCTGTGTAGTTTTTTTTTCTGGGCTGGAAAAGAAATTTCTGCCATATGTCTGTGCACAAAATCAACCACCCATTGTGTAAACATAAAGACCCCCCCCCCAAATCTAACCCACTGATAAGTGGAACCATCTGTTGACCATCAGACTGTGTTGTTTGATGTCTTGCGACAGCCAGTGCCAGGCATAACCCCCCCATCCCCCCAGACAGAGTGTCTGGGTTGGGTTACATGCCGGAGAGATAAACCAGACGGCTGTTTACTGTTTGCAAGATTATACAGGAGATAGATACACTACACAGCCGTTGTGTGTCATCTGGGGTTGTAAATAATACCAAACAATAGCTGGGCATGTGTGGAAGTCATTTGGATGTAAAAAGTCAATGGGGAATGCAGAGAACAATTTTTAATATAATTACAACCTCCGAAACGTGAGCCCTACTGTTTTTTACAGTAGGTAAATTAGGGTGCCACTGAAAAGAGGAGGGGTTATGCCAACGTCTTGTCATCTGGGGGTTGAAAATAATTCTAGACAATAGCAGGGCATGTGGGGAAGTCATTTGGATGTAAAAAGTCAATGGGGAATGCAGAGAACAATTTTAATATAATTAATTCCCTAGGGGATAGGGGTGCCACTGAAAAGAGGAGAGGTCCTGTATTTAGATAAATGAGTGGCTACCTCCCTCGTCGGAGGGTTAAAATACACCGAACGCAACACACAATTGCTGCATGCCCTATCAATCAACAATGACCTACCAGCATGTGCCATCAACAGTTCGTGCACGTAATCACCGTAATCTCAAATTCTCTGAAACCTTGGGCATAGAGCAAATGTAGTCTTAGCCTGAAGATCTGACGTCACGCTTTAAGTCTCGTGTACGCTAGATACCGGCCGTGCGGCAGCTATGTTTCCCAGAGGTTCAACTTTGACCTTGGTTTGTATCTAGCGATCGAGCGTGACGTCAAATCTTCAATAGATCTGCAATTGGACATCGTTCCATAGTAGAAAAAAACCGAAAACTAAAAATGCTGACGCGCGGGTCTGAGGCGACGCGCGCGGAGACCAGAAACCGGGGAGTTATTTGGCCTAATCTCCTCTCTCTATAATGTGAGGTTCATGGGAGAGATATCATGATAAAAATCTCCTCTCTCTATAATGTGAGGTTCATGGGAGAGATATCATGATAACAATCTCCTCTCTCTATAATGTGAGGTTCATGGGAGAGATATCATGATAACAATCTTTTCTCTCTATAATGTGAGGTTCATGGGAGAGATATAACAATCTCCTCTCTCTATAATGTGAGGTTTATGGGAGAGATATCATGATAACAATCTCCTCTCTCTATAATGTGAGGTTCATGGGAGAGATATCATGATAACAATCTCCTCTCTCTATAATGTGAGGTTCATGGGAGAGATATAACAATTTCCTCTCTCTATAATGTGAGGTTCATGGGAGAGATAGCATGATAACAATCTCCGCTCTCTATAATGTGAGGTTCATGGAAGAGATATCATAACAATTTCCTCTCTTTATAATGTGAGGTTCATGGGAGAGATATCATGATAACAATCTCCTCTCTCTATAATGTGAGGTTCATGGGAGAGATATCATAACAATTTCCTCTTTCTATAATGTGAGGTTCATGGGAGAGATATCATAACAATCTCCTCTCTCTATAATGTGAGGTTCATGGGAGAGATATCATGATAACAATCTCCTCTCTCTATAATGTGAGGTTCATGGGAGAGATATCATGATAACAATCTCCTCTCTCTATAATGTGAGGTTCATGGGAGAGATATCATGATAACAATCTCCTCTCTCTATAATGTGAGGTTCATGGGAGAGATATCATGATAACAATCTCCTCTCTCTATAATGTGAGGTTCATGGGAGAGATATCATGCTAACTTCACTATATGAATTCCTTTGTACAACATAATAATAATAATAATAATAAAGATTTTTAGCGCGCACATATCCACCCTGCTGGGCGCTCAAGGCGCGGAAACAAAGAAAAAAACATTAATACAAACAATATACAATGATAGCATAGGGAAACAAATATTATGTACCGAGATACATGTACCTACAATGCAATTACAAATAACTTTATACATCATCTTTAAAGAGTTGTGACATAAGATGAGTTTTAAGCATCGACTTGAATCTGGTTATACTATGACAAGATTTGAGTTTAGTTGGAAGACGATTCCAGAGTCTCGGAGCTGCGACAGAAAACGACCTATCACCCCAGTTCCGTTTTGAAGTTGGTTCCTTTAGGAGTGACATGTTGCTGGAGCGCAAATTGCGTGATGGAGTGTAGACTTTAAGCAGTTCAGAAATATAAATTGGAGCAATGTTATTAAAAGATTTGTGAACAATTAGCATAAGTTTAAAAACAATTCTCTGTGAAACAGGAAGCCAGTGCAGTTTTTTCAAGATTGGCGTGATATGGCATGACTTTCTGGACAAAGTCACAACACGAGCTGCTGTGTTTTGTATGTGCTGAAGACGAGATATTTGATTCTGCGGGAGACCGTAAAGGAGAGCATTCCCGTTATCGAGCCGTGATGTGACAAACGCATGTATAATTTGTTCAGCAGCACTTTTATTCAAGTATTTCCTAATTCGGCTTATATTTCTGATATGAAATGATGATATGCGAACAATGTTGGAGATATGTGGTTTTAAAGTCATTGTCGAGTCAAATATAACACCCAAATTACGTGCATGTAATGAGGGGTTTATCTGCGAGTCACCAATTGTAATAAATGGAAGAGAAACTTTAGACAATTGCTGACGTGATCCAAATAGAACAAATTCTGTTTTTTCATCGTTCAATTTCAGGAAGTTTTGTGTCATCCAACTTCGAATCTCTTGATTACATTTCTCCAGTGTTTTAATGCAGGAATCAGCAGGTTCTTGAGAAGATTTAAACGTAATGTAAAGCTGCGTGTCATCAGCGTAAACATGGTAATTTAAATTATACTTCAAAATGATATCACGAACTGGAAAGGTATAAACAGTAAACCACTGTGGGCCGAGTTCAGAGCCTTGGGGTACAGAATAGTCAAGAATAACAGGCTCGGAGATAGCAACCAACTACGAAAACGGCGGAAATCGTCTCCAGAAATGTCGCAAAACAGTGTCTTTCCAGTTTCATATCTCAACTTCTACTCAACGTATGAATTTCGTTTTTGCGCCCAAAAGGAGAATAGTTATTCCTCTTCATAACAGCGCTTAAATTGTATTAGATGATTGTTTTAAAGTCTCGTACCATGCCGGTTAAAGATCGTCGGTTTTGTCAATTTTACCGTGTAGGCGGCATGTTTTGCTCATTGCAGACTATTCAATGCGGTCCCTAAACGGTCGTAACTCAGTAACCTTCCGGCCGATTATTTTCGTTCGAGCTTTAAAATAGAGGTTGATCCCTCAGGGAAAGTTGATGTAAAACTATCGCTGATTGGCTACATTTTACTGGCGTACCTGGTACTGTTAAACCAAGCAGCGAATCAGAATGGCTGTTTGAGATCCCATTGAAGTACACGTCCACAGCATCCTGTGAGGAGTTTCAAGGTTGAACGCACGGCCCACACAGGCCCCGTGAAGATAATAATCTATGTACTGATGTATAGGATACACTAAGTGTGCAAAATAAGCAGCGAGAAATTCATGTATCACCACTTGCATTTTCTTTACGTGTGCTTTCTTAGTATATATCAGCTATTATGTTATATGACATGATTAGTAAGACTAATTGCGGTGACACAATGTGGAATCTCAATTGAGTAGTAATTAGTTCTGAAAAGAACTGGAGGTACAACTCGACGTTTCGATCAGTATGCTCTGATCGTCCTCAGGAGAATGCCGGACTCTGGAAAATGCTGCTGCTTAAGTAGACTGCTGGAGGATCATCCCCTGAATGGATGCTGGAGGATTAGTTCGTTGAGGCGCGCAGGCGGGAACTGTTGAGACTAGGATCCTAGGGGTTGCGGGAGAGTAGTGTGTGCTCACTGAACTGAATCAGTTGTTGACAAGCACAGGGGAATGGAGGGTGGTTGACTTAGGATATAGGAGATCCCTCAGTCTGGGGTGGGTTATGGACTTAGGATATAGGAGATCCCTCAGTCTGGGGTGGGTTATGGACTTCGGATATAGAAGATCCTTCAGTCCGTAGTAGTGGTCGCCAAATATCGCTGATGTAGAAGCCGATGTCCTGTGTCACCGCAATTAGTCTTACTTATCATCCTCACCATGCAAAGCTACAAGTTTTACCTATGACATGATTAATTCTCCTGACCTACTTACAAGGCTCTTTAAAGAACACTCTGGAGAACCAACCATTGCTTTTAAATAAATCGACCCCTTTACTCACCTTGGCAAGCCTCTGCGTCTGATTTTTAATAAGTTACTTCAATCTCGTGTTCTGCCGAGGAAGCATTTATTCCAATACAGCACTGAAAAGTAACCTATTTATGAACAAAACTGAAATATTTATAGCGGATGACTTTATTTAGAGCAACCGTCCGTAGTTTTAGACCGGTGTATTTAGTGCTGAGGACATGCAGGTCCACACGGCTTCATGTACATATTAACGTCAAGTGAATCCCTTATAAATGACATATTTCACACGATAATTTTCAAGAGTTTGGTTTAACAATTTTCTTAATGAATTGATGATCTCAGGACAGGTTTACTAAGTTAGTATGTAAAATACATAAATGGCGGACGATCCCATGCATAAAAGGTTAAAGGTGTTTTAATGTCGAGCATTTTCGATAACATTGTAAAGATGCATCACCCGTATTCATCGTTAGTTTAACGGAAAATGTTGTTTTAATGATTGAAAAATAATTTGAAATGACATATTTCACACGAAAATTTTTAAGAGTTTGGTTTAACAATTAATGAATTGATGATCTCAGGACAGGTTTAATAAGTTAGTATGTAAAATGTAATTTTAAAAATGAAATTGTCCTTTCTGAAATTTAAATTACGTTTTTTCCGTTTAAAACAATGATTACCTGTAAAATATCGAAAACAAACAATTGTCGATACATTTTTAACAAAGTGCACAATTTGTACACAATAACTGTTTGCAATTTAATACAGTTTGTACATCGGTAATATGTCAGGACACTGCGTGAATCAAGATAAACATTTAGCATGCTAAATATTCATTATTTTGTCTTTCTTTCATGTATACTCCAATATGGAAATAAATATGTAAATAAGACAAAAAGTGAAAAGATTCCGATTGTTCTGATCCACTGAAGGGACAATATCGTCACGATCAACATGGCATGGCATCAGAGTGATACTTTACATAAACCGCAGTGACTGAAAATAAAACCCACATGATAAGGTCATATTACTGTTGCTGCTGCATAAATGAGTCACTGAATTTTCAGTCACTGTGTTTTCAGTCACTGTGTTCATCTTAAACTATGACACCAATTCCACGTCTTTTTGAAATTCTGCTCTGATTGTGACGATATTGCCCTTTTAAAGAATAAACTGAAAGAACCTTTTAAAGAATGTTGGTGTTCCATTTCCGAAATGATAGCATCTCAGACGACATTATATGATTAGCATTAAACCTTGGATGGAGAGTGCAAAAGAAAAATAAGTAGATTATACTACGTCACTTTACATGATAGTCATCAGTCATCAGCGGAGTGTGGGTTCGGGTCCCGGCTAATTGCTTATAGGGGCAGAGGCAGTTTAATAACTGCCTTTTTCTGGACTAGTTACCCCTCCCAGTCCTATTCGCACCGTGAAGAGGCTGGTTATTAACTTGTCTTGTTTCGGTGCGAGGGGCTGGTTTCTTCAGTGTGGAGTCGTTGTAACAACTCAATGACTTAGTAGCCCCCACCTTGGAGTGGCCATTGGCCTTGTGTGGGACGAATTGCGTTATCTACACAAGCACGATATTAGTCGGGGTACTGGTACCATTATACGTGCGCTATAGCTTCGTTCAAGTGAAATAGTTACCACAGAATAGTTTTCGTGAAATAGTGAATTAGTTCACACGGAATAGTTTTCGCTGCAGAGGATTATTTCTGCTCTTTAGAGAATCATATATAATAATGCATTATACATTATTACGAGTTGCACAGGAGCTGTCAAGGAGAGAGCAAAGTTATAAATCTGTAACCGAAAAGATGTGCGATTTGCAGGTGGAAAATCAACTCATACTCAATGAGAAGTCCAAAACAAAGTGTTCCAAAACAAAGACAAGATTTGGAAGATGGTCATGGTTACGGGTTGGATGTAGCAGTGATTATTTCTTTGTATAAACAGTTACTTCATATAAGCATTCATGTGCTGGTTACTTTACTGAGCCGAAGTTCATTCACCGCTACAGGGCTACAATGTACGAAGCGAATAGGACATGAGAAAAATACCTATTATATCAATTTGTTTGTTAATGTGTGTCTTTAATGCTGATGTTTGGGGCATCGACCGGCTATTTAGTTGATTTTTGGTCATGGATTACAAAGGAAAGTCACTTTCCTATTAATAAAAGTACCCGTGTAACTTATATATTATCAGCTCGAGTTCCAAAAATCATTTCAAGATTGTATACATGCTCAATGTAAAAAGAAAAAGGCTTTTAGAGGGGATGTAAACCATCTGTAATTACCCAAAAGGAAACTCAGGTAATTATAATGTAAAAGCATACTTGGTTTTAAATGGTAATGTACCCAACTTCCAGAGAAGTGATTTCGTCAAATATGTTGTTGTTTTAAAAGGGAGTACAAATTCAAATCTGAAATGAATAACGGGCCCTTGATCCAATTCCATATTAGAATGAATACAAACGATGATGATGATGATGATGATGATGATGATGATGATGATGATGAGGATGATGAGGAGGAGGAGGAGGAGGAGGAGGAGGAGGAGGAGGAGGAGGAGGAGGAGGAGGAGGAGGAGGAGGAGGAGGAGGAGGAGGAGGAGGAGGAGGAGGAGGAGGAGGAGGAGGAGGAGGAGGAGGAGGAGGAGGAGGAGGAGGAGGAGGAGGAGGAGGAGGAGGAGGAGGAGGAGGAGGAGGAGGACTTATATAGCGCACGTATCTACCAAACATTATATTATTACCCCTGCTCATCAGGCGCATAAATCATTCCTGAAACCATCTCAGCTCCCTGGGGAATATACAGCTCAATTGCTGCCATTACAGCGCATAATGGGCTAATCAAACACAACAACCAACTCTGCCCTCACAGGTACCCATTTACCCCTGGGTGGAGAGAAGCAATTATGGTAAAGTGTCTTGCTCAAGGACACAAGCACCATGGTCGCGGTTGGGATTCGAACCCACATTCTGACGACTCCGCCATCAGAATACAAATCCGATGCACTAAACCGCTCGACCATGGCACTCCATAAAAACTATTCAGATGAAGATAACAATATAGATTATTTGGGCAAAATTGCTTCTAAAACTATGCCATCTTTCTTTGAATCTAAATATCTATTTGTCAAATAGCATGTTACAACATGAACAAGTTATCACAAAGAAAAAACAAACAAAAAATATCCATACGACAGTACTTTCACATTTTAGTTTTGCCGGAATCAGTAGTTTTGCCGACATCACCAATGTTGCACCTTCACTTGAATGTCACTGCATCTCAAAGCGTATTAAGTACAGCCCATTTATATTGCACGTTCTTGCCTGTACGGTGAAAAACCATCTATAGATGATATGGTAGCTTTATACCGGGTATACGTTTTTCATGCAAGAGGCTTCGGACTTGCTAGGCTTTATAGATCTCTTTAAGACAAATATCAGCACAGATAGCATGATTAATGCGCAAAGGGCAAAATGCAAAGGGTAGAAGTTCATTGCTCCATCACGGTGTCACGTCTCGGAGTGAACGAACACAGTGAGTGATGTCTAATTACCAAATAAGAATCCCGTGTAGGAATTCGTTATCACTTTGGTCTCAAGTTCAACGTCTAGGCCATTTGTTCGTTGTTTCAGCATTTTTGGTTTGTTTTTGTTTTTTGAAAACGTAATATGTTTTGTTTTGTAATACTGACAAGCCTTTCCACACTGTAAAGCCAGGACCCATTACATTGCGAGTGTTCATTTCAGCAAAGGTGCAAAGAATCGTTGCGAGGAAGAATTTGCAGCTGTTGTAAGTAAAGATTCACCGCGCGCTTTTTGATTAGCGAATTGTAATTCTACCATCGTGGTTAAAGATGATATGTATGTGTAAACGGTATAGACTTTCCAGTGACATAGTCATATAACACAACCCGGAAATTGTTAGACGTATTAAGACTATCCGCGATGTATTATTGTTGTTTTGTTTTAATATACATTTGGCAAGTTATTCCGATGTTCAAGTTTATACATATCCTTGATGATGACAAACGTTCATAAATGTAAAGCTTGGTGAAACGTGACCCGTGTGTATATTGTTTGATGTTTTATTTAAAGAATACTGTGAGAAGTTGAAATACAGTGATGCTGCAGTGAGGAGAATATAAATCAACGAGTGGCCAGCTTGAATTCAAAATGGCTGCCATTTAGGCTAGAGGTGACATTTTGACTAATAAACGATTTCCGAGCCATTCGTCTCTTTCATTCGGTGGAAAGCATATATACTTAGAGGCATAGTTAAATGGTTTCGTGGAAATTGATACCTTGGGGCCATTATGTAGTAAGGTAAAACCCAATTAGGTGTCAACTAATGGGGAATTTCACAGAATTATGAATTGTTTGGTGCAGCGGCGTAGCCAGGACTTTTTCAGTGGGGGGCACAGGGGGTATGGGTTTTTCTCTTTTCTTTTTCTTTTCTGTTTTTTGGGGCACTATGAGGATTTTTTGTAGGGGGGGGGCACTGGAAATTTGTGGGGGGCACGTGCCCCCAGACCCCCACCCCGTGGCTACGCCGCTGGTTTGGAGTACTTTTATGATTGCCTGGGTACCTTGCAGGGACTACCATGGGTGACAACGACCCCTTCGGCAGTACTATTCGTTGGAGTTTGGATTAAAGAAAATACATTTTGAGAAATGCTTGAACATTTGGGGGAGTTTTTTTTACATTTTTTGTTCAATTAAAGTTTGGTATATGTAATAATATTGGTGTCTTATACAGGGTATCCCCATAAAAGTATACCGAGATAAAAATTACTGTAATGGCAAAACTACTTTATATATGGGAAAGACAAATATATCTCTAGAAAGGGCAGAATGTCCTCTTTGCAATGGTATACAGCTTGTGATGTTATTGACACAGATGAGTCCAAAAAGCATTTTAAAAAACCTGCACATTAAACTTTTGAGGTAAGTAGCGAAAACAAAGCAGATTACATTGTTTTAGGTACATTCCTTGTTTTCAAGAATGTGTTGAAAAAACAAAGGCATTTGGTATTCTGCACACTTGCATGGTTGAGATTTGTTATTCAAATATGCAAACTTGTCACAGTCCTGCTTTCAGTACCCTTAACATCTGTCTAGTTTGTCCACTCATCTGTGTCAATAACATCACAAGCTGTATACCATTGCAAAGAGGACATTCTGCCCTTTCTAGAGATATATTTCTCTTTCCCATATATAAAGTAGTTTTGCCATTACAGTAATTTTTATCTCGGTATACTTTTTATGGGGACACCCTGTATAGCGAGAAATGTATCACAATGTGATACCGTAAGAGCACTAAATTGCCCCCGGTCATTGGGCAAATATCAATCCTTAAACGTTCTCAGCTCCCTATAGGAAGTGTAGACAGCCCCGCGCTACCGTAGCGCTTCTGAAGCGCTTCTGAAGCTTTTTTCAAACACAATATCTACCTGTATCCTCGATACAAGTACCCATAATTTATACTTATGTACAGTAAAGTATATTTATCACGTACCATGGTCGCTACCAGAACAATGAATTGTTAAATCGCTGCCAGGATTGGAACCCACACGAATCGGCCATCAGATCACAAGTCTTATGCGCTAAACCGCTTGGCCTGTCAGTCACGGAACCACATAATACCCACAACACACTATGATATACTCCTATATTTATCATAATCTTTCTCATCTTACCGGTTCTCGGATTTGTAATCATCATTTGACCTTTTAAAACACTATGAAATTTTGCGCTATTCCAGGAACTTCTTCTTCTTCTTCTTCTTCTTCTTCTTCTTCTTCTTCTTCTTCTTCTTCTTCTTCTTCTTCTTCTTCTTCTTCTTCTTCTTCTTCTTCTTCTTCTTCTTCTTCTTCTTCTTCTTCTTCTTCTTCTTCTTCTTCTTCTTCTTCTTCTTCTTCTTCTTCTTCTTCTTCTTCTTCTTCTTCTTCTTCTTCTTCTTCTTCTTCTTCTTCTTCTTCTTCTTCTTCTTCTTCTTCTTCTTCTTCTTCTTCTTCTTCTTCTTCTTCTTCTTCTTCTTCTTCTTCTTCTTCTTCTTCTTCTTCTTCTTCTTCTTCTTCTTCTTCTTCTTCTTCTTCTTCTTCTTCTTCTTCTTCTTCTTCTTCTCTCTTCTTCTTCTTCTTCTTCTTCTTCTTCTTCCGGACGTGTTTTCGACCGAGCTCCGCTGTAAGTACTTATATCTTAGCTCATAGACCTCGTATGGGCCTAGTTTTTACCGCTAGGTTCTAACTGGGTCATAGATTACACTAGACCGATCCCACTTTGTCAGGTTTTACCATTTTGTGAATTTCCAGGTTTTATTTGGTAATTTTTTGGTATTAGATATGCTGGACTGGCCATTATGGCCAGTCAAGCAAGGCTACCCAACCATGGGAAGCCAAGCGTGAACACGGCGATGGTTAACAATGAGCCGTTCAAAAATGTTACAAGGAACAATGCCGTGGTTTTCAAAGCCCACGACAATGTTCCATTCAATCCTATGGACGCTTTCACTGATCAAATAGACCCAGACTGTATAATCTCAGCATCGCGTATCTCTCATGGCCGCGTTGCAGTCTATCTCAAAACTAGAGAAGACGTTATTGATTTCACCCAATGGGACTAAATTTCAATAAAACATATATTGAAGTGTCCCCTTGCAACAACCCACAACTCGATTAACTCTCTCAAACGTATTTCCAGAAATTCTAATTCCGTCCATGAAAAATCTATCCAGTTTCTCAAGGTTGTGTCTCAAATACGGCCCATACCCCTTGGCCTGAAACTCAAAGACAAAAGAAACGACTCATGTCATGTCCTTCAGAAGACAAGTCCAGGTCTTCATTCATACTAACATCACACACCCAGACCATATAAATTTCGTCCATGCCGGTATAAGCTATCGAGTTTTCCTCTCCACCGAGTCGGTGCGGTGTTTCAGCTGTGGAGAGTTTGGGCACACAAGCAGATCGTGCAAAAAACAGTCCACCTTAGATAAATCAAACCCAGAACATACCAATCCCCTGAACCCACCACCCACCTTCGTTCACAAAAAATCGGATCCAAAACACCCACCAAAAAACTCCAAACCCCCTCCCACTGGTCCGTCAACATCTACGGTTTTCTAGCTCCCTGCGGAAGTCCCCGCTCGCAGTGCGCAAGCGAGCACAAGCGCCATCCCTCTTCGGTAGTGGGGCCATCGGCGGGGCCCTCCGCCCACAGGGGTGGGGCGGCGGGCTCTCCGTGCCGTCTACTGCCGGGGTGGGCTCCACCGCGCCTTTCACAGCTCCCGTATGGGTTTCAGCGCAGTCCTCTACATCGACCTCGCCTGGGGTGTCTGGTCCTCTGCACCGGCATCTGCTGGAGTGGGGACAGCGCTCCTGTTGGGGTCCTTGTGAGTCCCACGTCCAGGAATCCCACCAGGAAGGGGAACTCTACCAACAACAAAAATGTTGTCTCAGTATGGGGCTCACCACCTGCCCCCTCTAGACTCTTCTCTGAAGTTCTTACAAAACGCAAACAACCCCCCACAAGTCCCACCACTAGCTTACAAAGCAAATCACCAAAATTGATCCTCTCAAACCTCTCCCCGCCCAGGAAAATGGCAAGAAAGGTCAGCACCCCCATGCAAACAACTTCTCCCACTTTATCTCAAGCTCTGAACACCACAACCCCTACCGTCTCCACCCCAGCCTCTACGGCTGACGCCACCGAAACCGACTCTAGCATGTGGGAAGACACGCAAACCACCGACGATGACCTCTCCGTCGATCTACTTCCCAATTTGAGAGGCCCACTTTCCAATGAAGAATTGATAAAATTTCTCTCCAGTGTCAAATCACGGAAAAACCGGAAGACATTGCTAGGAAATTCACCTCAAACATACCTGGACTTGTCAAACAACTAAAGCCTGCGCAACAGCCTCTCCTTCAAAAAAACTTGCAGCAGAGGATTCAAAAACTAATTAAAAAACTGGACATGTAATCTCTTTCATCATGGATAAGATAATCATGCTTTTTCTCCCTTTAACGATGGCACTGTCACTGCTAACATTAAACACTGGAGGCTGTTCCACTTCCACTGAAACGCGGCTTTTAAAAACATATGTCGAACAACTTCATAATAACCCGGACATTGTTTTCCTACAAGAGACCTACACGCTCAGTGAAAATTGTTCGTGCTGGTCTCTGTGGCCTTATACCCCTTTCTGCACCCCCAGTCCAACACGCGGATCGGGTGTCACTACACTCATTAAAAATAAAGACATCGATGTCTCCAACTCCCATGTTGTTTATGAAGGTCATATTTTATATCACAAAATCGAACTCAATAATATAACCTACCATATCTACAATGTCCTCATCCCACAAGAAAATAACTCGGCTGTAGCAGCCTTACGTGCCCTTTTTAATCATTGTGGCAAAAGAAGTGACGGTATCATGGTTATCGGAGGTGATTTAAATTGTACGGATAATCCATCAATTGATCGTCTGTGTATGCCAACCGAGCATCGGCCCAAGATCGCCACGGCTCTCAAAGACCTTTGTATTTTTACGATGTGTGCGACGTCTGGCGCAGACTGAACCCCTAGAACAAAAAATTTACATGGCTTAGAAACAACACGAACAATTTCAATGGTGTTTCTTAAGCCAGACTAGATCGTTTCTATGTTCCACGTAATCTCACGGTCTCCTGTATTCGGTCCTGCGATATTAAACCATGCTCTCTGTCCGACCACTCGGCTGTTAGCCTTATTATCAAACTCCCTATCCCAAAGCGGCACGGAAGTGCTTACTGGCACTTCAATAATTCTCTTCTTGGAGACAAAAATTACAAGGATATTATTACTCATTTTGGACCAATTGGAGAACTAAACAAAATGAATTTCCCAACATTTGCGTTTGGTGGGACTTTGGCAAGTCTCACCTCAAACCTATCTCAAATGTACGGGTCCAAAGTCTCCCGTGAAAACGCGAACTTTTCAGCGAAATTAACCAAACAATAGACAAACTTTAAAGTCTGCGCCAGACCTCACCCTCGACACGGAACGCGCGCTCAATGAACAGAGAAATAACCTAACAATCTTCTTAAGAACGATTGGGCGCTCTCGTCAGATCGCGCTTTAAACATATAACGGAGGTTGGCACGAGCTCCCTCCTATTTCTTCCAACTAGAAAATCTCAATCTATCTCCAAACTATGTCTTACACTCGTCTGCCTTCTGGCATAGTCACTGAAGATCCAGCTGAGATAAAATCACATGTACGGGACTTTTACAAAGATCTCACACTCAGGTCCCTACTGACGAGTGCGCCCTGAACACTCTCTTATTAGACTTGCCAACTCTCGATCCTCAAGACTGAGGACCTTGACAGTCCCCTGACTCCTGAGGAAATTAATGTGGCTGCTAAGCAACTTGGTAAAAACAAACACCGGGCCTAGACGGCCTATCCTGTGAATTCTTTGAGACCTTCTGGCCTATTCTCAAAGATGATCTCCTGTCAGTCCTCAACTATGCCGTTGCTTGTAGAAGCCTCCTTTCTCCTTTCACAGAGCAGTTATTTCATTAATCCCCAAAGGGCGATCTCTCCGACATTGCCAATTGAGGCCTGTCTCATTTACTTAATACCGATTACAAAATTTTTGCCAAGTTGCTTGCGAACAGACTCAAACAATTGTTGGAACTATAGTTCAACCTGATCAAACGTACTGTGTACCAGGTCGCTCTATATATGATAATATTAATCTTACTAGAGATATCTTAAATTTCTAATTTAAATGACACCCGTTAGCTGTGATCAACCTTGATCAAAGAAAAGCTTTTGACAATGTTGACCATGCATATTTATTCAATACTATGAGAGCCATGGGCTTTGGTGACCGTTTCATCTCCTATTTACAACTCCTGTACAGCGTGCGGAGAGCCTTGTAAGGTCTGTGGCTCCTTGACCGCCCCTTCCTTTCGAAAAGGGCATCCGTCAAGGGGTGTCCACTCTCCGGACTGCTATATTCGATTGCCATAGAGCCATTCCTTCATAACCTTCGGAACAAAATGAACAATGACGGCTTCCCCCTTCCGGGAACCAAACAATTTTGCTCGGTCTCCGCATACGCCGACGACGTTTCCATTTTTATCACCGCTGACCTGGTTTCAAAATTATTGATGAGGTTTATAACTTCTTCAGTAGGTCCTCTGCTGCATGCTTAAACTCCCAAAAATCTCAGGGATTATGGGCTGGTTCATGGACCGAACGAGCCGACAAGCCCCTAAACTTCCGGTGGAATAATGAAGGGCTCCTCTTCCTCGGAGTTCACTTGGGAAACACCAGTAATTACATCAAACAAAACTGGAACAACTGTAAAACTAAATCCTCAACAAAACCCTCTCCGCTGGAGGATCTCAGCTGTCCTTTCTTACAAAGGCAAAGTTCTCATCGCCAACCAAATCGCAGCTTCCAAAATATATCACTGCTTAGCCGTTCTCTCTCCCCTGATACGATCCTGAGTGAACTCCAGGAAATGCTTGTCGACTTCTGTTTGGTCCAATAGAGACACCTCCTTAAGAAACAGTTATTATACCAAAACCTGACAAAGGGGGGTTCGGTCTGTTAGCCTCCAAGCACGTATCCTCACCTCCAGACTATCTCTTGTCCAACGTTACCTCAATATGTCCTCAATCCAGCAAACTCCATGCTGAGTTACAACCTCCGTAAATATAGAAAACTCAACTTAGACTTCCACCCTTTCCTCACACACACACTGACCCTAAATTTACACCAGCCTCCACTATTTCTACGGTGAATTGATGCGTGCTTGACGGCCTCAGGAGCTCGCGTCGAAATACCTCGGATTCTATCAACCATGTGTTCAACATCCCTATAAACAGTCCCCTTCTCACCTAACAAACCTGGTGACGACTTTTCCTCCCTGCACGACTCACGGCATGTGGAGTCACTCACCAGACATCTCGTCAACCTCGACACCGGCTCATGGATCAACGCTGAGGATCTCCAGCATCCATTTCACGGAATGCGTTCTCTCTCCGCCTTCTCAACCGCGACTTACAAAAACAACAATTGCTCATCAAGAACTTCCCAGCCCTTTTCATCAACATGGTTTCCAGCTCAACATCAATCTTCTCAAGAACCTCCTCGAACACCCAGACATCCCCATTGACTTCAAACTCCCATCCAGTACCAACGGACTCACCACAACATCCAAAATAATCTACTCCATCTTCAACAATGTTGTCAACTCTCATCCCCCCGTTACATTGACATACTGGCACACCTCTGGACTATTCAATTTGTCCCAACCCATCTAATGGAAGGAAATCTACGCACTACCAACTTCCAAAAAGAGGGGAGATCCAATTTAAACTTCTTCACAAAATACTCCCTTCACTCCCAGTACTTCATCACATCAACCCGGATATCTCACCTACTTGCTGCTGGTGCGGAGAGAGGGGTACATTACTGCACCTTTTCATCATCTGTCCATCTATCCAGCCTGCACTTACCTTGCTCCATTCGCTTCTGCATCGTCTTCTTCCTGAACTTGATCTGAACTTTGACCTCTATTGGACCCTGATTCCACATGCCAAAGGTCGTTGCAGGGGGACTGTCCAACTAGGAAACTATCTCATCATTAGTCTAAAAAATGTAATATATTGGCTCTATCGTACTTCTCGCTCCCCCAACCCTCTCATCATCTGGCGCAACCGATTACAATGTAAAATCCTCCTTGAATTCCATTATTACAAACTCTGTGACAATATTCCCGTTTTCCTCAAGAAATGGTCGATTAATAACATTATTTACCATTATCAATAATGAAATTACATGGTTGATCTGATCCTGTCCTTTTCTCTCCCCTATCCCTTTCCTCTTTCTTCTCCCCCTTTCCCTTCATTCCCCTCCCCTCCCCTCCCCTCCTCTCCCCTCCCGTCCCGTCCAACGCTCCGTATGGGTTTTGCCCGTCCGATGTGACGGGACAAGGTGAGTCCTGACCCATATCTGCATCATCCCTTCCCCATACCCATCCCCATCCCCATCCTCTAATCTCCCTCGATCCTTCCTCCAATCATGTTTACGTTTATTTACAATTGTATTATTGTTTGATTTAATTTTCTATTGTGAAAATGCTTAAAATATACTAATTAATAATGTAAAGCGCATTGGGACATTATGTGAAATGCGCTATATAAGAATGGAATATTGTTATTATTATTATTATTTTTATTATTACTATTGTTATTATTAGTATTTATTTCCCCCGCTGACTCAATACAATTCTTTTATTATTACTGATTGGCTCAACTATTCTTACCATGGAATATTGTTTGTTTGTTCATATACTCTGTTAACGAATCTTTTATTGTATGTTTTATGTATATAATTATGATTTATGATATGCTTTCTGAATAAAGTTTGTTCTTTGAATAGTCAAAGTCTTCTTCTTCTTCTTCTTCTTCTTCTTCTTCTTCTTCTTCTTCTTCTTCTTCTTCTTCTTCTTCTTCTTCTTCTTCTTCTTCTTCTTCTTCTTCTTCTTCTTCTTCTTCTTCTTCTTCTTCTTCTTTCTTCTTCTTCTTCTTCTTCTTCTTCTTCTTCTTCTTCTTCTTCTTCTTCTTCTTCTTCTTCTTCTTCTTCTTCTTCTTCTTCTTCTTCTTCTTCTTCTTCTTCTTCTTCTTCTTCTTCTTCTTCTTCTTCTCTCTCTCTTCTTCTTCTTCTTCTTCTCTTCTCTCTTCTTCTTCTTCTCTTCTTCTTCTTCTTCTTCTTCTTCTTCTTCTTCTTCTTCTTCTTCTTCTTCTTCTTCTTCTTCTTCTTCTTCTTCTTCTTCTTCTTCTTCTTCTTCTTCTTCTTCTTCTTCTTCTTCTTCTTCTTCTTCTTCTTCTTCTTCTTCTTCTTCTAACAACAGCGTTTTATCAAAAACGTGAACACCTTATATGATGAAAAGTTTAAAGGTTTCTCTTTTGATAAAATCCCTGAAAACTAGATGGTTGAATAGATGTAAACTACCAAATGTCAATGTTATACCTTCGCTTTAATGAGCATTATAAGGCAACCACCCGCTGTTATCTGAGTTTACCAAGGCTATCTGTGTAATGCCCCAGTCACATTTCCGCCGGGCGCCGGGCGGAGAGGGGGTATCGGGCGGTCACCCGATGTCCCGGCCATCGGAGACAAATCCCGGATGTCTCAAATTGCACTTGGTCACGGTCACATTAGATACGGGCGCCGCACGGCAACAAATTAGATTTCCGCCGAGTAAGTCGAACGGACAACGGACGGGGACCGTACGGAGGCCTTGAGGCACCCGGCCGATGTTTTCCGCCCGGGCGGAGCCCGCCAGGTGAACGGGGGGAGGCCGGACGTATCCCGCGCGGGCGCCGGACGGGCGCCGTCCTGACAGCCGGGGGGCCGCTCGGGCGCCGGCCTGGCGCCGGTGACTAATCGGTAGGCGCCCGCACGGTTTCTTGATACCGCTCGGGCGCCGTACGATTACTCTTCGGCGCCCATAAGGCCATCGGGAGGAACCCCCGGACACCGTACGGTCCAGGTGGCCCCCGAGCCTTTCCTAATCTCTTAATTAATCCTTTGATGACCGTACGATGACGCTGGGTGTCGTGGGGTGGCCGTTAGGCTATCGGACGGCTCCCTTACGGGTCCCCTGCGGTTCATTTGCGATGAGTTAGGTCGAAAAAAAGTCTGCCGGCCATCGGAAAATTATAACTCCGCGTTAAAAGTTGGCGGCGGCCCATGCGGCGTGTTTCAATCGGCCGATAGCTCCGATTGATCCGCCGGTGACCGTAAGATTTCCCCGATTCCCGTGCGATTTTAGGCAAAAAGCTCGCCGGGCGGGCGCCTTTCCTACAATCGGCGTAAATGTGACTGGGGCATTACCCAGGCTAGGGATTCTTGCAGTCTTTCTGACTGAGTTGTTTTCCACGTGATAGTTATAATGTAATAATTCAATAATTGCATGCCATTAGGAATTAGTCAGTGCAGAATGTTTAAACTTCACCGACAACAATGTTGTTTGCAACCACAACAAACCGAAGCAAGTTTGTTTTCAAAAGCCGAAGATCAATAACACATTATAACAGAGACAAGCAGCAACAGCCGCCAATAATTGAAAAACTGAAACCAAAGATTGGCGGTTTGTATGGCGACAGGTGTAAAACGTATGTCAATATAATAAAGATGATTACACAGTACTATATATAAAGTATGACCTACTGGATACTGTATAATCTTTCAATGGCGACAAGATGTGCGTAATAAATTAAAGCCAGTTTACACGTTTGTTAAATTAATGTCAGTAAATGCATGTATCATTATGCATTACAAACCAACATGTGAACGTTGCAGCTTATTTCATTGTGTCGTGAACGAGAAAATGGTGAAATGCTGTGGCTTCTTTGTATTCATTCTAAAATTCAATTTATTTTTAGTCATCTTTTTATTATGATTATTTTTTTTTTGCCAACGTGATACACGTATACGCGGTTATTGGAATCAGACCAAATTTCCCATACACATGGTGGCTAATGCCCCTTTCCCACTTACACGATTTTTGCTACGGTAGAGCACGATTTTTCAATTATTTACAATCGCAACGGCGTCGTGGCCATGTTCGTGGTCAATCGTGGTCCACCGTAGCGCACCGTAGTAGATCTTGATGGCACCGTGGAGTAGCACGATTTTTTTTGAAATGTTCAAAAAAATCTTGCTCTACCGTAGCGGTGGAAAAAATCGTGGTCCACCGCAGCAGCATCGTATTACAGTCGTACCGTTGTCTTGACGTTGTCGTGGTATGTCGTGACGGCGTCTTGTTCATTCGTACTCATTCGTGGTGGCCGCAACACCTACGGTAGGCCAAGACTTCGCTACGATGCTGATACGATGCCGCTACGATGGTGCTGCGACCTAGCAAGACTTAAACAAGACGCCAGCAAGAACATGATTTTTTTATCACGTGTCTCTGCTGATAGTGTGTGTTTTTTATCACATGTGTCTTGTCTCTTGTTTAAAAAATTATGATGACAACGACAACATCCAAATAATTATAAATTCACCAATTGCGCCTTTTCCGTCATGTGATTAATTAAATCGTACAGGCGTCTTGTGAAATCATACTGGCGTCGCACTGGCGTCTTGTGAAATCGTACTGACGCCGTAGTGACGTCGTAGTACAATCTTGGCATTTCTTGGCATTTCTTGGTACGCCGTGACAAATCTTGACGATGTCGTAACTCTACCGTAACACTGTCGTGGCACTATCGCACTACTGCCGTACCACATCTTGACGGCGTCTTGATAGCGTCTTGACAAGACGTAGAATTCGATAGACCTTGAACTTTTTGAGTGTGAATTGCTACGGTACAGCACGACTGAGCACGATTTTTCAACTTTGAAAAATCGTGCTCTACCGTAGCAAAAATCGTGTAAGTGGGAAAGGGGCTTAATGCTAGGTTCCCACTGTCGTGCGATCCGTTACGAACGCCACGATTGGCCATTCGTAGCTGATCGTGGAATTTTTGTTTCCTTTTCTGAAATTTCACGTTTGGATGCGAGTTGATGCGAGTCGATACGTTCTGGTACGATTTGGTGCGCTTGGATGCGATATAGGCACGATTGGTCAATTTCAGATGACACGATCTGTCACGATCTGGTCTCCCGTTCAGATACGATCAGATACGTTCCGATAGGATTGTCCCGATTGAGTCCACGATTGTGTCCCGATCTGACACGATCATCACGATCGGGGTCCCTGATTTTGGACGATCTGATACGTGCAGATACGTTCGGATACGTTCCGATACGATCATCACGAACCGATGCGCTCTTTTGCGATCGGATACGATTGTGGTGGCGATGTCTTTCACGATCGGGATGGAGAGTGATCACGATTTGAGCCACGATTGAACCCCGACGGGTACATATACAGCCCGACTGACCATGGACTTCATTGTTTCTTGAACTTCTACAGAGTGAAGACTACAACCCACAATCATTGACCAAACAAATGTGCTCTCTTCAAGTGTAGATCGATGAATGAAGCTCAATCAATCTTGTCCGGTATGGTCGCAAGAACTCGTAACAGATCGTGAGCGCCCGTGAACAAGCGTTACTAATCGTATCTACTCGCATCTACTCGCATCTACTCGTATCAACTCGTATCAAATCGTGAGTCAATCATGTCCGGTCGTGAGCGATGGTACCCGACAGAGCGTAACAGATCGTGACAGATCGTGGGAGATCGCAGCGCATCTCAACAGAGCGTGGTGTTTGTCTTGTCCAAGGTTGATCCCGATCACCACGATTTCGAAGCACTATTAGATGCGATCTGTCGCGCTTTGTTACGATCCAATACGATCTCATGCGATGATCACGATTAAAAATTAATCGTGTTGATCGTAGAAAATTTTTGAACCGTCCAAACATGTTCTACGATCAACACGATTGCCACGACTGACCTCAAGATCTGATAAGATCTGATAGGATCACCACGATTACTCCACGATTAAGACCACGATTTCAATCGTGGCGCGAATCGTGATAGTGGGAACGGGGCATTAGAGAGGCCTCACAAATCGGGCAAACGTTCATACAATACAATACAATACAATACAATACAATAAAGGCATTTATATAGCGCTCTTACACAAACGGTATCACAGCGCTTTACAGTGAGATACAAGTACAATTTAAAAATACACGGTGCCTAAAATAAATGAGTCTTGAGAGATGTTTTAAATTGACTCAATGAAGAAGCATGACGAATACCAGATGGTAGTTCATTCCAAATGCTGGGTACAGCAGTATAGAAACCCTTCTTAGCCGCAGTTAAATGTGTAGTTGGCTTTTTGAAGATCCGGGAATCAGAATTTGAACGGAGTCCACTGTGGTTAGGTTGGTATGGTGTAATAAGCTCACAGAGATAGGATGGCGCAGAGTCAGTAACACATTTATAGGCAATAGTCAATGTTTTGAAATCAATCCGGTCTTGAACGGGAAGCCAGTGAAGCTGTCGTAGGAGAGGGGACACATGGTCATAACTCTTTGGCTACAATTGGACATCGTTTCATATCCCCCAAAACAACACTCTTTTAGTAAACTACCGTATTTCACTTATATCACTAAACTGATAGCACATTAGAAATATAACAAGGAATGTTTGATACATCATGCATTTTACACAAGGTATAGTTCATATTTAAATCTTAGATCCCGTATGTTATAAAAAGTGATTTAACTAGTAGGGGTATACCTTTGTACCGGTTCCATGACACGATACTTATTTTTTCAAATTTGGTGTAACTTTTCAGAAACAAAAAAGGGCCTTTTTGATGAGCACACAGCAATAATTTCTGAAAACAATTTGGCAAACTGTACTGTACTCTTCATTCTTCGTGTGGATGTGTTTACTGACGTTTTACCAGTAGCGTATTATACTGGCTGGAAATGATACATTATTTACGTTGCTGAGTAATTAGACTATATACCGTGTCAGAGATAAATTGAATCCTTTTGTAAAGCAAGCCAATTAGACACACTCCCACCCGTAATAATCTATTGTTGCCAATGCAATTATTAAATTGACTTTCGTTAAGTATCTGTCCTTTCATGATGAGACGATGTCGTGCCTCCTGTCGATAGCTTTCAATAACGAATATATCACACACCAGTAAGCTCACCAAAGTACATCTTGCATGCTATTAAATTGTGTATTGAAAAAGGCAATTACCATAACAATATTTGTTTTGTGAGCTGCATTTCAATGAAAGGTACATCAATCATCGACAGGCATTAGGTCCTATAATGGCAAAGTGCTTCAACGATCATGCTTAGTCTTTTTGAATTATACGACCAAACTGTGCGGCTTAGTGTTGTGTAGTTAACGGGGAAACTACTGAAAATGCATAAATTCATTCTTGAGTTTTGGAAAGTGTACTCTTTCCGATAAACGTATTTGCAATATCTTCACTTTTGTAATGACTGCAGCCTATACAGAATAATTTCTATTGAATATTGATTCTATCATGAGCTTTACATCATGTATATAAGGGTTACTCATTAACATTAAAACATTTATTGGCCTTGCGTTTCGAATCTAGAAGGTTCTTGCTCAAAGGCAATGTGGATGGAATGCAAACATACACATCAACACGCGAGTGAGCAGAAGTTAAAGCAGAATCAGGTACAAAAAGCAGATTCAGGTATTGGTCTTAGGAACTAGACAAAATAGGGATTACACATGAATAGACAGTGGTACAAGGAGTTTTTGGCTGGAAGAACAGATTATGAGATTAGTGAAAAGCTATGAGTCAGATGGGGGAGTAAAAAAAAAAAAAAGACAAAAGACAAATAGACTAAAAAGTAAAATAAATGTAAAACATCTATTCACGTGTAATCCCTCTATTGTCCGGTCCCAGGACCAGTACATGACTCTGCTTTTTGTATTATTTTCTTTTGTGTTCATTTCACACCTGACTAACTTCTGCTCACTGTTGTGTTTATGTATACATGTGTGTTTGAAAGAAAGAACGTGCTAGGTTCGAAACATGAGGCCAATAACCATTATTTTTCATTAATACTACAGGTCACTTTGGTAGTTTGCAACAGCTAATTCTCTATTTATTAAAAACATTTGGTTATTTTTGAAACATCAATGCCATATCTTATAAAATATCTGACAGGAATTGCTGTTTATAACAAACGATATTTATTAATAGCCATGGGATTTATGACAATTTTTTGTTGCTGCAGCTGGAGTATTCATGATTTTGGGACAGCTCATTAGTCCGACAGCCAGAGGTGTGTTTTCGCGATCGTGACCAGAAACATGTTTCGTCTTTGGATATCGGCAAGCGTTTTCGAAATTTCGATTGTGCTGCAATCATTTGACTTTTACAACCAAACACCGAGTTTTTACTCGGTTGTTGAACGCTTGATTTCAAGATGGCGGATTATACACAAGTATCAATTTATTTGTTAAAATAAAAAAATATTAAATGATTATAATATAAGCTTATCATACAAGTTTATTGCTAAGTAAGTTCCATTTTGATAACATTTTAATTTTATTTTTCTGTGGAAAAATAAGACCTATAACCGTTGTCAGATCCATCATGGAGTGTGGTACAAGCCTCTATTTTAAAGGTCATGCATTACAATATACCATAATGTTGTGGGCCCCCTTTTTGGCAGCGTGCAACCCTCTAAGGCTATTTGTGCTACCCCTTTTTATCAAGACCCTGTCTGCCTCTAAGCATGCAGATTTTACAGTCGTATTCCATGGTGCATATATTTGTGAATCTTGCAGAAAATGTGTAATTATTTAATCTCAAGTGCTGTATAAAGCAAATAGGTTTTATCAAATTAATTTTAAAAAATGTTGCCGTACGAAAACAAAATAATAATGAAATAAAAAAGAATAATAAATAAAGATGAAACATTCACACGTTAGTTTTATGATATATTTCTTGAACATATTAAATAGGGCTGAAATTAAACGTACGTTTCTAAATATCAACAATGTGCCATCCATTTGGACTGGGTATTGGTTACAAACAATTTTTATACCATGGGTCAAGGGGAGGGTGGCGGTGAACGGGTGTGTTTTCATCTTCGTGTATGCCATTTTACCATACGTTCTCACATGTTATTAGGTTATATACTGCCCCAAATACCCCACGTCAACTATATAGATCGAATGTTGCCGACGGCCTTGCACATGTGGGTAACAAGATGAATAATGCGAACATAGTAAATCGACATGTAGGCCTACCGTCCACGTGCCCACATGTCATTTCAAAACCGTTGAATAACTGTGAAAGGGATTGGGCGGGTCCGGGAAGGGGGAAAAGTTCCCCATTTTTATTTTTGGGGGAAGTGTGCCCTCTACTGAGGCCCTGGTTCAGCACCACTTTTTCCCTTTTTTTGTGGGGAGTTATTGAAAGGGAACACATTAATTCTCCCTCCAAAGCATGCCAATTATTTTAGTAATTTTTCAAAAATTATTAAGACCGTAGGGCTGAAGTGTGTGGAGTTGATGTATCCATTGTGACTCCCTAAGTTTATATATATATAGAGAGAGAGAGAGAGAGAGATAGCAATAGATAATTGGCATAAGTGGACCGGCCCACCAACATAGGGGCTGGTTAACTCAGTTGGTAGAGCGCTCGTACGGTATTCGAGAGGTCGCAGGTTCGAGTCCGGCATCAGCCAATTTTTCTTTGCTCGCTTATACAGTGTGCCAAAAAGGTGCAACATTCAGAAAACAAATAATTAAAACTGTTTAATGTTTTTTTTCTTCAATGAAATTATATTTTACAATAAAGCCTGACTATTTCTCAATCCACCCCTTTTTACGCCATCCATTTGGGTCCCTAGATCCAGAAATACAATCAATTAAGTGAAAGGGTGTAAATTTTACTTGGGCCACTCTCACCTGGACATGCTGAATCTGGGTTATGTATTGATGAACTTGAATTTCATGATGCATGAAGAAGACATTTTAATTTGATGCCAGAAACATGTACCGGTAAGTGATACTTTACCTTGAATTTCATTATTTATAACATAATGTATTTATTGATGTGCGATTTATTGATGTGAAATATCTACAAAGATTGTTATTTTATATCTGTGTAAATAACACAAAAATGTGCAATATCTTTAATTTACCTGAAATGGAATTATAATTTTTTTTAAAGTTCTCACAAAAGTATTATTTCAGCAAAAAATGCAACTCATCATGTGAATATCATTGAGATAAGCGATCATTAGATCATATTGTTATGTTATACATGTATTGAAAAGAAAAGAAAATATTGATTGACATTGATCATGTGTGCATTCATTTACTTCCACAGCCATGACAGCATTCACACCCCTGATAAGGTTCCCAACACACAGAGAGGCCCAACGAGAATTTGACATGATTCCGCAATTTTGCTCGAGTTTCCAAAGTGCAACATTGACCGGGGAAAAAGTTTCATGTAGCTAAGAAACTGTTCTGCCTATGACATTACACCAGGTTTCCATCAAAGTGTTTTTTTGCCTTTCCAAAAAAAATTGTCAATGTTGCACTTTTTTTGGCATACATATACAATATACAATATGATCTAATGATCACTTATCTCAATGATATTCACATGGTGAGTTGCATTTTTTGCTGAAATAATACTTTTGTGAGAAAATAATTTATTATATATATATATATATATATATATATATATATATATATATATATATGTGTATGTATATATATATATATGTGTATGTATATATATATATATGTATATATATATGTATATATATATATATATATATATATATGTATGTATGCACAATTGTTTTTTATTATTATTTCAGAGGTCTCTTAAATGAATAAGAAATCTATAAATTCACTTTATATTGGATATTCACTCGAGAGCATTTAAAACAACTGATAAGCTCACATTGTACATTTGTGAGTGATGTACATGTACTCATGCACGCCATAGCTTGTACAATGCCGCTATTTTTAACTTTAATAGTGCCCAAGTCCGGGATTAAATATTGACAGGATTTGAATAATGCAGACCATGGAAATAAAACCGCGGATATGTCTATCCGCATGCACTTCACCATTGGGAGGGTTCGGTGTTCAAATTAGTCATGTTATACTTTTAATTTATTGAATTAAGAAAAAACCTTTCAAAACTATTTTTCTTTTAAATTTATTTTCTGATGCGGGATAGATTGCAGTTCTTTTATGTTAAAATACCTATTTGTGCTCTGAACCATTTTTGAATCGCAGAGCTTTTGGAGCTTCGTCCTCCCCCATAGGGGCGTTGCTCGCTTAAAGGGCCTATGAAATGTAATTTTATTTAAAAACATGTGTAGCAAATATCCATGCATATGGATAGTTTAAACAAAATTGGAAATATGAGGGCTCTGTTTTGTTAAATCACATCAGAAACTCACACAGCAGCACTAAAAGCGCACAGAACCCATAACCCAAATATTTCACAAGAAAGCAGTCGATATTTCAAAACGTTTACTGATTTAGGCTACATTTAACGAGACCAAACTAATCATACAGAGAACTAACTTTTGAAAAGACGAGGAATTCAACCAACTTTTAAATAACAAACACACCATGATATTACATCTGATCCCGCTGTGACATCACTGTCTGCTCATGAATATGCAAATTGCCATTAGCACAAATATCAACAAGTGCCAAAGTGGTATCAGAACACACACAGTAGAAAAGTAATGTCAACATGGATACAGAGTTGAGTTTAATGTGTTCAGGTTAAAAGGGCAGTATCATCACGGTCACAGCAGACTTTCGACAGGGCATTGAATCGATGTCCTAGCTTAAGATTAACACAGTGACTGAAAATTACTGGCGTATTTATGCAGCAGCAACGGTAATTATGACCTTATCATGTGACCTTATCATATGACATTATCATGTATTATGGTAGTCACTGAGTTGATCTAGTAATAATTTATTCAGATTCCATGCCCAGTTGATCATGACAATACTGTCCCTTTAAGCATATCCTATTTAATTAGCCTTTTATCTTCAGAAATTAAAACAAATTAAACGAATCCCCTTAAACAAATCCTGGTGACGCGCATGCTCCAATTCCCAAAACCTAGTGTATCCAAAATACTCCAAGTTGGAAATCAAGGACCCCAAGGTCATGATATTGGACCATTATTACACAATCCTTCAAATGTATGGGCCTCAAATCTTTGTTTTTCAGAAATATATGAGGACATACAAATTACGATAAACAGCTCGGCGGTGCATGAATTTGTCACTATTTAGTCACTCAAAGTCTCCCAACATGATTTAGTTTCCATAACTGTTGTAAACGAAATAATATCCAATCTTGAGATAGTAACAAAAATGTCAACCACTTGAACGCACAAACTTACCCCAATTTTGGCAATGGTCCAGGCGTATTTAGGCCTATATTTCCTTTTGCAACACATAGACATTATCTTTAACAGGTAGCACATCGAGAAGTATACCTAAACATTCCTGTTGGATAGGAAGAATGGAAATACCTTTAATGGAAGGGGCCTCAGCTCGGAAGAGAAGGCCCTTCAGGCTAGGAGGGCGTCTGAAAGCAATCATAAGCTCCTCAGGGATTGCACGTTGGAGGCGATCTGAGGTGTGGATGGTATGGTGGTTAGCACTGGCAATCTGACGTATGAGGGGTAGAGAAGGTTGACAAGTGACAAGAGGAACCTTCTTGTTGGTACAGTCTCTGGTTGTGGGCTTTTCAGAAAGTAACTGATAGCCTAGGCATAGACTTCACTTTCTTGATGGCTTCATGACCACCTGTGAGCTGTGACCTCTTGACACAAGTGCTTCTTTAGTACCTGTGAATAAAAGTCAGAGTCATTAGAGCAAATTCGTCGTAGTCTGAGGGCCTGGCTATAGGCTACGCTGGTCTTGCAGTGCCGGGGATGACAACCCCCGGCCAATTTCCTCCTTGGATCTCTGTGGTTGAGTACTCTGAAGTGAATTTGGTGGTTCTGTGGAATGAATACATATGGTCAATAAACCTGGTTAGACCATGGAGGAAGTCCTTCCTCCATGGTTTGACTGTCTTCATCACTGGTCCAAATATGACGTCGATATTGTGCAACCAAGTCCAATGTCGGCATGGTGCCGAAGTCAACTTGCGTTCCTCTTGTTTGTAAAATTGTGATCATTTATGTTTTTCGAGATTACTAATGGTATTGTGGCTTTAAGTGGAAGATACAACACTGGTAATTATTAAATTGACGAATTATTAGTTATTATATATCATGTAAGCTGGTACACGGATCAGTGATCATGGGAGATAATTTGTTTGTGCTTTTATCTGCCATTTTAGAGAGAGAAAAAAGATGAATGGTTATGTCAAATTTACAGAATGCCGTCCCAAAACTTGTTGTAAGACATAACAACAGACCAAAAAACATAAAAAACAAAAATAAAAACAACAAATAAATAAAAAATAAATAAATAAAATAAATTAAAAAAACCAAAAAGGAAGATTTTTCAACGTTTTATAAATAACGTGATCACCTAATGAGATGGAACTTTTAAAGGTTTAGTTTATGATCTATTTATTGTACACTAGAGCGTTGTATTGGCAAATATCAATGCTATACATTACCTTAAAAGCTCAACATTTTAAGAGTTTGGTCAAACTGACACCTTTCATTAAGCTAGATTCAATCCAAATAAAAGGTTGAATAAACATGTAATAAGTGAAAGCTAATTTCATGTGTTTTCGACTTGTTAGGCCTATAGTCAAATCCAACTTTGTAACGATTCGTCACTGACCGAACCCTTAAAAGGGTTGACTTAACACTCCAGTCCCTAGATACGTAAACTCTTTAGTTAGCCGTGTTAATTTCACCAGTCTTCATAATAATTCGATTCAAATAAAACACACCCTACTACTGTCATACAGTCTCATGATAAACAAGAACACAGTTTACTATCATCTTCTGCACACATCAGCTGTGTTATTGTTAGAAGAGTGTTAATTAAGAGATATTTACCCAGCGTGATTTGTTGACAGTAACTTGCTGGACAGAAAGACAGGGAGAGGGTTAAAGTCAGGAAACAAACGGAGGGGAAACATAATAAAGAGTTTGACGGACAGAACTTAGCTCAACCGGACGTGGGTTTATTTACAGTGTCATCGAATTTCGCTGCGGTCAATTGTCTTCAAGAAATGTTCGAATCGCTTCTTCCAGTTCATACAAGTTCAATTGCACTTTAAAGATTTACTCTTTTTCAAGGCCGTTAAAGATGCACTCTCGATTTGCTCTTCGTGAGCTTATATAAATTGTACATAGCCCATGATGGAATTTCACCTTCTTTTCAGTACCGGTATATAGACCATGGAGGAATTCCTTCCTCCATGTATAGACAAACGGAGTACATATTTGTGCTACAATGTACAGATGACAGCTAACGTGTTGCACTTCATAATACGGCGCACTGTGCATGTTTTCCTTTTGTAGGCTTCCTGAGCAATATGCTTAAACTAAATTAACCTACAAGGGAATCAAGGTTTTTACTGTAGCTTTTATCAATCCTTATTTTCAATTTAATATTGGATGTAGTTTTTTTTTTTTATTTGTTTTTGTCGGGAGAAAAGTACAAAGTTAATTTTGGCATTCGAACTTTTGCAAGAGGGCGCGGCGAACCTATTTTAAAACTGAAAGCAAATGTTTAAAAAAAATCAGATTTTTTGTTATTCCATCCAATTGAAGAAAATACTCCGAAAAATCATATTTTTTAAATGTAGGATTTGAGGCTTTTCAAGTATATTTTTAAAATGTTAAACAAATCTTTTAATCTTACGTGCGCCACGTTAGGAGCATTTTCGAACCCGCTTGTTGGATTTTGTTGGATAAAGAGTCTGATTTGTTGGATATCAAAACCACTAGATCGATTTGATAGATAGTATCAAAATTGAGTGAGTGGCAGGCAGTCATTGCCAGTTTTTCCCAGCCATTGGTAGTTGTAAACAGAAGTCCGGTAAGTCGTTGAAGTGCACCAAGTTAAAGAACTCCACACTACATGTAAACTTATGTTTGACCATGAGGTGAAACAGTAGCGCTATGCTCGTGTTCCTAGTAGCTTACCACAAGGTTCTCTGATGGTCTGCCTGAAAGTTTAGCACTTGAATAAAATGTACTGAACTATCTTGGATTATTCATTGTACAATATTAGCCAACGTATACAATTTATTTTCCTCACAAGCATCCTCTGCCTGATCACCATTTGCCTCTAATAATACATTACATTACATTACAACAAGTATTTATCATGCGTCATTCCTGAAAGGCTCATGGCGCTTACAAAAGTTAATATGACATAATAAATACAAATCAGGATAGAATAAGACATAAATTGATGCAAAATTAATGAGGAAACAAGTGAGTTTTAAGAGCCTTCTTGAAGGCATTAACAGAAACAGATTGTCTGATATAAACAGGAAGATTGTTCCATAGCTTGGATGCACAAACAGTGAAAGATCTATCACCAGCTTGGACTCTTGTGATAGGATATTCAAGGCGGAGATAGTTATCTGTTGATCTTAAATGTCTATTTGGAACATACAATTTCAAACAATTTGATAAATATATGGCAAGCTGGCACAATGTGCAAGCAGGTGATGCTTATATTTTATTGGGGTAGGCCAGTGCTTTGCCCAGTTTAATGGCTACAACTATATAGACAAGTGAACCATCATAATGTGAATCAATCCTTTAAAAGAAGGTACAGCGTTGTCATTCACCAGATTATAAAATTTAATTGACTTGATGTAAAGTTGGTATACGTATCAATCATCCTGAGATGGAGTTCCTTCGGCCCAGAAGAAAACAGGAAATTCTTATGTCGAAATTACCTCAAAGAATATAACATTAACGTTAATTATCTCAACAACATGAGGACCTATTGTAATGAAGCTTTCACATATTTAGTTTTAATACATTTATTTAAAACCAATGGGTTGAAATGAACGTACACAACCGACTAACGATATTGTACTTTTCCTTTATTCCACTGGACTCGATTAGCTGATTTCGAACTTGGCTGTCACCTCAATTGCCCTCTTCACTAGAAAATGTAGTTGCAACCTATGTCTGCTTCTTCAATTCCGCTTCGACAAGGAAGATGAGCTTGTACTGTTTAAACATGACCATCTTTGATATTCACGATAACTTCCATTAAAAGCAGCGGCGTAGCCAGGACTTTTTCAGTGGGGAGGGGGAATTGCTTTTCAGTAGGGGGGGGCCCAGGGGGTATGGGTTTTTCCCTTTTCTTTTTCTTTTCTGGGGCACTATGAGGATTTTTCGTGGGGGTACCTGGGGGGGGCCACTGTAAATTTGTAGAGGGGCACGTGCCCCCCCCCCAGGCCCCCGTGGCTACGCCGCTGATTAAAAGGACAGTATCTTCGCGATCAAAGCAGACCGTTGCTGCTGCATAAATGAGTCAGTAATGTTCAGTCACTGTGTTCATCTTAAACTAGGACACCGATTCCATGCCCTGTTGAAAGTGTACCCTGGTCGTGACGACACTGTATCTTTAAGGATGATTCAACGCTTTATTTTGTTTTTGATTAAAACGTACCTATGCAAAGGTTTCAGGCAGTCCGCCCGCCCGTGTTTTTCGCTATTTTAAAGGCAACTTACGCCCTTTTATTAAAAGACATTTTTCTTTTCATCGGAACATTTCTATTTTACTTGAGGAAGTAAATACAAATGTTGCAAGATGTCACAATTCTCAAATTAATCGTAAGAAACGTGGTTTTACAGTAAATATGTACCGACATTAATTTATGGCGGATAATAATAATAATAATAATGTCGGGCATTTTAAAGCGCTCTTAAACAAGGTATCAGAGCGCTGTACATTATTACCCCTGCTCATCAGGCGCATAAATCATTCCAGAAACCATCTCAGCTCCCTGGGGAGTATACAGCTCAATTGCTGCCATTACAGCGCATATGGGCTAATCAAACACAACAACCAACTCTGCCCTCACAGGTACCCATTTACTCCTGGGTGGAGAGAAGCAATTATGGTAAAGTGTCTTGCTCAAGGACACAAGTACCACGGTTACGGACAGGATTCGAACCCACATTCTGACGACTCAGCCACCAGAACACAAATCCGGTGCACTAAACCGTTCGACCATGGCACTCCATCATACATTTTATTTTGCCACTATTAGGAACTTGTCAATGTTCCAATGAAAACAAAACAGTTCTGGAAATTGCCGGTAAAACACGCTCTACACCCAATCAATTGACTGACAAATTAATTAATTTACAAGAGTATCATCTAGCTTCCATAATCAAGCAATCATGAATATGACACTGAAAATATTTTTACTCAATTATCCTTGCCATCACATAGTCTTGGAATGAAATTCGAATCAGAAGTTGTAGCTAAAAACGTTGAACATCAGAGGTCCTTTTCAGAATATTTTTGTTAGGCTTTGGAACTTTCTACCTGCCTCTAACTCAAATGTTCATCATCATTTGATGAATATGCCACCTGCTCGCAGTATATAAACGTCATCTTGGGTATCCGCCAAGATTGTTTTTGTTTCTCTTGGGCAAGTTTTAAATCACAGGAAAAGAGCATTAGGCCTAAGCAAGTACAAACCAACGAACGGAAACTGAAGTGTGCACACAAAATACGCGTTCGTGTTGTATGTAAGTTATTATTGTATGTAACTTATTATTATTACCTAAACTGTTGGTGTAACCATGGAGGAAGAAAACTTCCTCCATGGTGTAACGTTGGGAAACCAGGAACTGTGCCGCTGTGTGAGATGGTATAGGATGTGTGTGTGGGGGGGTGTGTCTGTGTATGAGTTGATTATATATGTATACAGTTGCGGTGTGTTTGTGGTATTAGTTTTGAGTATTTTGATGGCGAACATGTTTTTATATGGCACTTGTGCAATTTAATATACCTTCCTTGTAATTCTGATGTATGTTTTTTAATCTGTATCTGATTATATATGTATTTTAATGTAAAATTGTTGCAATTCAGTTTTATTCTGTAATAGCAATTTGTCAATAAACCTTTAATGAATGAATGAATGAAATGTTATGTCGAATTATTTGTTTGTAAGACAACGTGAGCACCTGTTGTGATGAAACCTTAATGTTAGTTTAGTGTAGATGGTTGAATACCAAATACCAATGTTGTACCATCTCTTTAAAGGTAAAGGGAAGGAACAACGTTAGCCTTATTGTATTAACTTTCTCGCAATATAGGCCAATCATCAAACTAATCTGTGAAGTAAAGAATGTGACCGTAACACATGTATATAGAAATTCTCTTCTGTAAATAGTAAATAGTTCTAAAAAAGAACTGGTTGGTTACAACTCGACGTTTCGTTCAGTATGCTCTGGTCGTCTTCAAGAGAATGAATCTGTGTAGGTTACATTATAATAGGTGTTCATGTTGTTCGTGTTCATGAGAAAACAATAAACAGCTTTTAAATTTTGTTCCGTTTTATGCTTTACATTATGTAAGTTCATCATAACAATTCCTGTTTTCTCTAGAGAAAAGAAAAAAACACTTCAGACTAAATTTCTTCGGATGTTTTTTGAATAATTCCTCAATTTGATGATCTGGTCATTGCCAGGGTTGTACCTTCCCTTTAATTTGGGTCAGCGCTTGTTTGCTCGTTGGTTTTCAGTTTGTTTGGTTTTTGGTTTCTCTCTAAAAGAGAACTATTAATAAATGTGATCGGTGAAAGCATTAACCAATTTATGCACAGCTTTCTAAGAAATTAATCACTTGTAAGGCTTTGCTTCTACGGATCAGTGGTTCTGCTATATATTATACAATGACAATGCAAATTTACCCAAGTGTCAGCATGATGGTGAAATATATAACAGAGTTTTGAGCGAACGAAGTTAATAACATTATGGTAATGTGGTATTTTGTGCTAAGTATTGTAAAGCAAAGTTACCACGGAAACATTAAATAGAAACTTTAACCAAAATGTTTATGTGATCAAGATATTCCATTTTTGTCATGCGAAAGCGAAGCGAGGTGCTGTGACGTCGACAATAGGGGCCATTAGAACATGGAACATGAACATGCATAAACGAATGTGACGTCACTCATATTGTGTTCATATGAGAATACAATTCATGTGACGTACAACCACATTCGTATATGCACACATTTACGTTCCATTTTCCAATGGTCCTTTAATGAAACGCTTTCCAAGCATGAACCGAAACACAGTTAGGCCGCCTACATGCCGATATTGTCACGCATCACGAGCCGGAATCACATTATGTAATACAAATCTCACACCCACACGCATTGTGTTCCGAAATTTCACTCATTCTAACAAAATATCACGCACTTGGCCAAAAGGACACTGGCAGCGGCGTAGCCAGGACTTTTTCAGTGGGGGGAAGGGGGACCAGGGGGCATTGCTTTTCAGTGGGTGAAATTGCTTTTCAGTGGGGGGCCAGGGGGTATGGGTTTTTTCCCTTTTCTTTTTCTTTTCTGTTTTTGGGGGCACTATGAGGATTTTTCGTGGTGGGCACCTGGGGGGGGGGCCGCTGGAAATTTGTGGGGGACACGTGCCGCCCCCCCTGCAGGCCCCCCGTGGCTACGCCGCTGGACACTGGCGATTTAATTAACACCCCCACCCCTAGTGATTTTGTTGAAATGTACATATGATGCTCGATATGCGGTAGAGTGGACGCCCCCTCCCACTGTGTCTTCATTATGTTCCAGGAATCTTAGGAATTCTTTAGAGGATTTTTGGGGGAGAGGTCCGTTAACAATAGAATAACAGTGTGTTAGTGTATAGGGACATTTGGGGGTGGCACTCTGCCGCATATCGAGCATGGTATAGAAATATGGGTATAGTTAGGAGACTGCATGTCAACCATATGTATTGATAGATAGCTCATATGGTTTGGTTGGGTAACTAGACGTCACAAATTCTACACCCGTTATATAGTAGCCCAAGTCTCGTTTAGACTGGCAGGAAGCCCAACTCATCACACCCATCGACGCATGGCACCCCAGATACATCAGAGAAGCCATCGAGATCGTCAAACACGACACTGTGCCACAGGACATCGGCTTCTACATCAGCGACATTTGGCGACCACTACTACGGACTGAAGGATCTTCTATATCCAAAGTCCATAACCCACCCCAGACTGAGGGATCTCCTAATATCCTAAGTCAACCACCCTCTACTGGCCCCCTGTGCTTGTTAACAACTGATTCGGTTCAGTGAGCACACACTCCTCTCCCCCAACCCCTAGGATCCTAGTCTCAACAGTTCCCGCCTGCGCGCCTCAACGAACTAATCCTCCAGCATCCATTCATGGGATGATCCTCCAGCAGTCTAACTCTAAGCAGCAGCATTTTCCAGAGTCCGGCATTCTCCTGAGGACGATCAGAGCATACTGATCGAAACGTCGAGTTGTACCTCCAGTTCTTTTCAGAACTAATTACTACTCAATTGTGCATTTCACATGGTGTCACCGCAATTACTCTTACTTAAGTCTCGTTTACTCCATTCAAAAAGAAACAAAGTTATCTGAATAACGTTTACAACAATATAAAAAGTTCTGTGCCAGCATTTACCTTGTTATAAACGGTGGGAATAATATGAGTGGGTAACTTTTCTTCATTGTTGGATTTGGGCGGGGTGGGACAAAGGCGGGAATGAGAAACCTCTTTTTGATGGCCATCCATGTTAATTTACAATTAACGTTTTTATCTTGTTATAGTACCCCCTTTTTGTCATGTCCCCCATTCGTGAGACCCCGGATCTTACTCTGATTTTGTTTAACCCTTTTTATATTCATACTCGGCATATTTTCCATCAGATGAAAGGTTGTAATTGTAACCATGCCACCCCTTCCAATATATCTTCGCCACTGTAATGAACACAATCCTACCATGATCCTATTTAACATGTATGGGATGTGACCACGCTTTACTCCGTGACTGTTCATTGAATGCATGCATTTGTGGGCGTTACTCTCCAAGTCTGTCTGTCTGTAGTTTTGTTTTTTTAATCAATATCTATATTTTTTTAACCAGCTGGGGAGGAAAGCCTCTTGACAGGAACTTTGTTTCTTTTAGGCAATCCTTCGGGCTCCAGCTGGTTTTCTATCTTTACTTTGTATTTTAATTGCTTTTTTCATATTTAAAAAAAAATTATAATTTTAAATGTTTTTACCAATGTGCATTATTGTACTTTTTATCTGATGCCCGAGAAATGAAATAAATAAATAAATAAATAAATAAATTTGTGCATGCCTGGGCAGACTTGTATTTGAATCCTCAAACCTCGAGTTCGAGTCCGAGTTCGAGTCGTCCGAGTCCGAGTCCCAAGTCATGTGGGTCGAGTCCAAATCTGAGTCCCGAGTCACAAAGGTCGAGTCCGAGTGGTGAGTCATTTATTATACATAATGTCAAGGTTCAAAGTTAAGTGAAAAAATACTCAACATCTGGACTAGTCAGTGGCGTAACTAGGGTCCAATGAGGGGCACTAGGGGGTGAACCACTTTTTCTAGGGGGAAAGTCAATACTTGAATCCTGCAGTCTCAAATAGGGACCTATTTTTTTCTTCAAAATTCTGAATGGGGGACCCGGGGTGCACCCGGGGGGCACCCGGGGGCACCCAGGGGGCACGGACCTTGTATCTATAGCATCTCATGAATATTAATAACCAAAGATTTATTTCCAAAATCAACATTATTTTATTCACTTTTCTTAATTTAATTTTATAACTTGCGTCATAAAATTTAACAACTCATTGAATGTTATCTTTCTTGTGCTTTTTATATTTATTAATACAACATGTTTGGAAATCTGATTTGAGGTTTTGCATGGTGGAATATCGATATCGTTTCGGTTTGCGGTAACACCATGTGTTTATCTCAACTATCGCGAAGCTGAGGTACAGGTTCTGAAAAGAATCCGACATTTGTACTCCCTTGAACCTTTTCTCACTTAACGAAGGTTGAGATACGAGTTGTGCGATAGGGTTCTTGTCAGAACCAGTACCCCAGCTTCGTACACGGCGTTACCGCAAACCGAAACGATATGTTTGGAAATAATCACATTAATTAATTACATCTGCACCATGCGCTCTCAACATGATTAATTAGGAGTGGGTGGGGTCAGCAATTCGTCTCAGAAGCCATCCATCACCCCTTAACAATGTTGTCAAGTTTAAAGATGCTTAAGTCTGATCGCCATAGCACTATCATAATTAACACCAGTCACTGGTGTTAGGGTGAAATAATCACTTGGAAATGAGTTAGAAATGCCTTTATCTTTGTATTTTTATATCAGGCAATTGTCACATTTAAATGTTATGAATGACACAACGTTTTCTTTTCTTTCTGAAAAGTAATTTGCATTACCTTTTATTGGTGAATAGAGCAAGGTCCAGATGGTATTACACAAAACGTCCTATTGTTTTTGAAGATATATTCTATTACACAAAACGTCCTATTGTTTTTGAAGAGATATTCTATTCAATAGCACTCTTGTTTGCCGAAAATATTTTGCATCCTGGCATTGTGTTTAAATAGAGTAAAAGAAACACGTTAACAAACGACTAGCTGTTTGTCTGTACCTCAACTGTATGTTGATATTGACATACTGACAATGAGCACAGTTATTTATTTTTATGGATTCTCATCTGCATAGCATCAACAGATGTTTGTGGACCCATATCCTTTTAAATTATGCTCGTCTGTGGTGATTTCGACCGGCATTTGAGCAGCACTAGCCACCGACATCGCGACAAAGCGATACACAAAATTATTATTCAAGCTAAAAAAGGATAAAATTCGTTTGAAACAAATACATGTACATTGATTTAGGGTGGCGTGGACAATACTTCTAGCGTGGCGGAATGAGCTGCTTTTCGCCCGAAGGAGTGGCGGGCCCGCCAAGCCTTAATATGCCTGGCAAGAGCTGTTTACTAGAGTTGTCATTCAAATGTAGTCCATCCATATTTCTCCATGATGCATTATACAAGTTATCAAAATACACATTTTATTCCTGTGATGTTGTACGCTGAATGAAGCTTTGGTACATGATTTGTAATCAGTTTCTGGAAGACTAAATTTGTTTCATGCGGCCGCTGCGTAAGCGATTCCGATCGCTTTACTGCAACGACATAGGATGCACGTTGTCAATTTTATAAAACTGTTCGCATTGTTTAAAGCACTATCTTGCAAATCGTGAATATTGGGCATTTTGCCGTCGAGTCCGAGTCACAGACGTCCGAGTCCGAGTCCGAGTCAATCATGACTCGAGTCCGAGTCAATCATGACTCGAGTCCGAGTCCGAGTCCGAGTCATCAAAAATGTGACTCGAGTCGGACTCGAGTCGGACTTGAGTCAGAGTCCGAGTGACGAGTCATACAAGTTTGTGCCAGGGTACTTTGTACATGGTACTCACCCATACATTGTAGGCCTGATTTTGCCAGTCACGTGTTCATCGGAGTGTGACTTTAAAGTGGGGCTCTAGACAAATATCATTAAATCACCTTTCCCAATTTTTGAGAGATTATGTCAAAAGGAAACCTTAAAATATTTATAAATTTGTATATCAACCCAAGAAATACATAACTTTGTCCGAACTCCCTGTTTTTCTCGAGTTCAGAAAATCCTGTGGTCCACAAGAGAAATCAAAATGGCCCCTTTCACGCGTACAAGTTCAACAGCGCCTATATCTGTGGAGTTATATATATATATATATATATATATGTATATATTTATATATGTATATATATATATATATATATATATATATATATATATATGTATATATGTATATATGTATATGTATATATATATATGTATATATGTATATATGTATATATATGTATATGTATATATGTATATATATATATATATATATATATATATATGTGTATATATATATATATATATATATATATATATATATATATGTACACAGAAATAAACTGGTTTCATGCACAACAGGTGATGAGGTCACTGAACCGATTCCTGAATGTGCGTCAACAGACATGGCCGATTAACCTCATTATGTGAATCAATTTGTGAAAGGAAAAAAGGGTTTCCGCCATAATTACCGTCACGACTCTCCACTTTAAAAGGAAGGTACATCATTGGTAATGTTAGCTAAACTGCCCTGTACACTGTAAGAAATATTGGGCAAACACGGTTGATATGTTGCCCAACACTGGTCAACATATCAACAGGTTACACAGTTGGTTTACAATTGCCCAATGTTGGATAATTTTCAGCCAAAATATGTGAACAGTTGTGGTAAATACTGACCAATTCTGGGAGAAATAACCTTACCCAACCCCATGTTACCCAACGTTTTTTACAGTGTACCAGTAATCTCTTTGAATCATGATACCGGTATGCATTCAAGCGATGGTACAACATTGGCGAATCTAGTGTCACGGAAAGGGGGTCACCCAATGGTAAAGTGTGGCACACAGCGAAAAGAGGGGATAAACACCCACAAATTTGGAAATAGGTATAGATAATTTTGAATTTGTGTAGATGATTGATTTTCCAAAGACAACCCCCCCCCACACACACACACACACACACGCACACGCGCGCCCACATAATCGGCCACTGAACGTTGGCAATGTTGGCCAAACTACTTATAAGAGTAGGTTATCTCTAGCTCTCTGAAACCAGGTATACATAAGAGGAAAGGTACAACATCGGTAATGTTGGCCACAATGCATCTGCGAGTAAGGTTATTCTCTTGTAATCAAAATGCACGTTCGAGGGAAGGTACATCAGTTAGGTTGGCCAAACTGCTTCTACGAATATGCATAGTATCGTTGAATCTTATTATAAGCCTACATAAAAATGGAAAGTATAACATTGGTAATGTTGGCAAACTGATTCTATACTTCCTTTGAATCAATGGGCCTATATACATTAAAGGGAAGGTACAACATTGTTAATGTTGGCCATAAATCATCACGAGTATGGTTATTCTTTTTTAATTAAGATATACATTAATAGGAGGGTACAACATTGGTAATGTTGGCAAAACTGCTTCTATGAGTATGCTTACTCTCTTGGAATCAAGATATATATTGAAGGGAAGGTACAACATTGGTCATGTTGGCAAAACTGCTTCTATGAGTATGCTTTACTCTCTTGGAATCAAGATATATATTGAAGGGAAGGTACAACATTGGTCATATTGGCAAAACTGCTTCTATATGAGTATGCTTACTCTCTTGGAATCAAGATATATATATTGAAGGGAATGTTGGCCAAACTGCTTCTATGCTTCTTTGCTCACTCTCTTTGAATCAAATTATCCATTTAAAGGGTGATACAACATTGGCTGTATACCGATAATAATAATAATAATAATAATAATAATAATAATAATGTGTGGACTTATATAGCGCACGTATCCACCAACTAAGTGGTGCTCAAGGCGCATTTTTTTTTACGTGCATTACACAACACACGGGACCTACGGCTTTACGTCCCATCCGAAGGACGAAGCAATTATGGTCAAGTACCTTGCTCAAGGACACAAGTGTCACGACCGGGTCTCGAACTCACACCCTGCTGCTGGCAACACCAGAACTTGAGGTAGACATTAATTAACGCGCAATAAACTGGAGGCAGTTTGGCCAACATGACCAATGTTATACCTTCCCTTTAATGTATATATTGATTCAATTAGAGTAAGCATACTCATAGAAGCAGTTTGACTAACATGGCCAATGTTGTACCTTCCCTTTAATGTATATATTGAATCAAAGACAGTAAGCATACTCACAGAGGCAGTTTGACCAACATTACCAATGTTGTACCTTCCCTTTAATGCATATCTTGATTTAAAGAGAGTAAGCATACTCATAGAAGCAGTTTGTCCAACATGACCAATTTTGTACCTTCCCTTTAATGCATATCTTGATTCAAAGAGAGTAAGCATACTCATAGAAGCAGTTTTGCCAACATTACCAATGTTGTACCTTCCCTTCAATGTATATCTTGATTCAAAGAGAGTAAGCATACTCAAAGAAGCAGTTTTGCCAACATGACCAATGTTGTACCTTCCCTTCAATGTATATCTTGATTAAAAGAGAGTAAGCATACTCAAAGAAGCAGTTTTGCCAACATTACCAATGTTGTACCTTCCCTTCAATGTATATCTTGATTAAAAGAGAGTAAGCATACTCAAAGAAGCAGTTTGTCCAACATGACCAATGTTGTACCTTCCCTTTAATGTATATATTGATTCAAAGAGAGTAAGGGTAACAATATAAACTGTTTTGCAGACATTACCATCGTTGTACCTTCCTTTAATTGTTTTTATTCAATTTGCCACTGTGTGTGGCCTTGACACTCACATTGAACATCGCCACACAAACAAACTGTATTACCGGTTTCCAATTTACTTGATCGTTTTAGACCAGATTGATACATAGCCAATATGTTATGGCAATGTAATTGCAACATCTGAACAAAAAATAAATACAAAATGAAAAATTCTGCCAAAACAATGGTTTACACCAGTCAGGTCAGAGGCCATATTTTTTACGAGAGTTCACAAATTTACGTTTCTCATGAACTCTTAGTGCCCGTTACATGATACAGATGAAGAAAAATAAATTTAAAAAAAATCTCCCCTGCAGGAACAAGTGTGCAAAGAGGATGATAATAATACTACCTCTGACTCTTCATTAGTTGAACGTGTGGACATTAAACAATATATCAGGCAGTTGCAGTGTGTTCAGGGTCGCTGTAAATTAACATGTCAATCACAAGGTACAACTCACTGGCCATAAGTATTGCAACATCCCCAAAGTTCAGTTTGGAGAACTGTGTTACAATAATTTATTTTATTCACACTAATTAAGACTTCTTGAAAGTGCCTGTGTTTTGAAATCAATGTTCTTTTTAACTGTTCTTGCTCGGAAATTATGTAATACACGATCGATGAAATCAGATTAAATGATCATCTCACCTGTTACTTGTAAAGTGCTATTTTGAGCATGTTGCAATACTTTTGGCCAGTGAGTGTAACTGCACGTTTTGGATAGGACTATCAAAAATACGGTTTTAAAGTTATTTAGTTTCGCTTTTTGTTACGAAAAGTTTAGATTTTAGCCGGTTTAAATTTTCTTTATAAAAGGGAAGTAAAATACTTTCAAATGTTTTCGTTGTCATCAGTTTGACATAAAAGGTCATTTAACTGAGTATAGAGTGCGCGGGCGTAAATCCCGGGGGATAGGAATATATTCCCTACTTTACAGCGGCGTAACTAAGCGGGAACGAGGGTCACCCCCCCAGGCCTCCGCCCCTATGTAACCCATCTTAATTTGGATCCATTAGAAAAAATGAGGGTAACAAAAAAAAATAATAATAATAATAAACAATAACAAAATTATAGTATCATTTCTTTGTTTCATTTTTATTTGTATTTCATTGTGTATTTGTTTATTTTATTTTGTGTTTGCTTATTTATTTATTGTATCAGTATCGTTTGGTTTTATTTGGAGAACAACTTGTACCGTGTGCATTACTGAAACTACAAGCCAATACTGCTCTACCATGCCCAACAAACGAGGTGTGTATCTTTCATCTATTCAATCCTGACTAAATGATAATATACTGTTATTATTTTCTATTGCAGGGGGACGTGCAGTTGCCATTCAAATATACTACTTTTTTCACCTGTGAGGTCACTCGGTTAGAATCTTCCTCTGCTAAAACACAATAGTTTGGCCTCAGCACTGCGTGAAGCTCTTCCCGTAAGACACAGTGTGTTTGGTTAACTCCCTACTCTGTGATTGACTTCCGATCTCAACAGCAAGAATGCCCTGCCAGTTTCCGCCCAGGGGACTCGACACTTGATGCCCTTCGCTATTTCCCGTGCGGTTGTGACTGACAACCGATAGTCCACGCTTCACGACAACTCGTTGACTCCTATTGGTTCAACCCTGACCGGTGCATCAGACACAGCATGATCACCGAAATCAAACTCGAGGCAATACAAAACGACAGAGATGCAATGCTCCTCTACGCATAACGTCTACAACTTCTGTTGGCTGCTGTGGTTTCAAGAATACGTCTACGTGCGCAAGTGAACGTCGGGCTCCATGGAGATGATTGATGTTTTAACTTGAGGGTATACAGCAATAGACACATGAAAAACCCCATCGTTACGTTCAATCGTCTTGAATTCGTTTGTGATTGTTTAAACATCAACAATTGAAGAAGTGCAATTTGTATAATAGCAAACTATGATTTGTCTCTGGGAAAACCTATTTTCAACCTGTATATGCATTTCTTAATAATGTTGAAAATATTTACTTGAGAATCGATATCAACATGGTAAGTATATGATAAACATTAACTTTATAACTGTTTGGGAGTCCGTATAATCTCATAGACGTTCCAGGTTTCGAAAGTCCTTTTAGATTCGAAAGCATAATTGAAGGCGGTAATTGAAAACATCATGTACGGGCTTTTGATAGAAAACACAATCGAGTACATCAAGGATAGGTATGGAGAAGAGGCATGGCTTTCTATACGGGAGAAGTCTCGCATCCACGAGTACACGTATGTCTCGCATAGGATGTACAGTGAGCGGATTATCTCTCGGCTGAGCCAAGCTGTGAGCGAGTACACGGGATGCACGGCCCAGGAGTTCATGGAGGAAACCGGGATTGAGTTCGTCAAGTTTCTGGGCAAATATGGCTACGACCGGATGCTTCGTGTGCTCGGTAGAAGCATGAGAGACTTCCTGAATGGCTTAGATAACCTCCACGAATACCTTCGCTTCAGCTACCCTAAAATGAAACCTCCAAGTTTCTTCTGTACCGACGAGAGCGCGACTGGCCTGATGCTTCACTATCGGTCAAAGAGGACCGGCTACTTGATGTACGTGAAAGGCCAACTCAGACAAGTGGGGAAACAATTCTACAACCTTGATGTTAAGGTGGTCGTGTTATCAGAGGAAACTCGGGGGGACACGACCAGTGTGGTATTCAAACTCACATTCGACAATAAGGAGTTCATTGTACGGGACAGTCATGTGTATTCAGTTGAAGTGGGGGCTGTCATCGAAGCTTCTATGTTCTTTGATCTATTCCCGTTCCACATCATGTTCGACAGGACTCTGATTATGAAGAACATAGGTGAGTACCAACGACTTTATCTTGCAATTATATGGGTAACAAACCAGATTATAGAATAAAATAACCAAATTATAGGGTAAAAGCTTACTTGGTTGTAAGTTGGTACAAGTCTCAATCATCATGACAAAGGCTTCCCTTTTGAATGTTTTAATCCTAGAGAAAACATTATGTCAAATTCACAAAAATAGCCATTTAACAACGATTTGAATTAATTAAAATATAAAATACACAAAACATACTTTTTCTAACAAATGTGATCACCCATTTGAATTAAACTTTCACAGTTTAGTTTTAAAATATACATATCTTTCATGTTTAAATTGGTTCTTTAAAATAACTGTACGTTCCCAAATGTGAATGTTGTATCTTCCCTTTAAAGCATGTACGGTGGCAGCGTGTAGTCTGTATATTTCACCTCCATTTGATAAACTTCGTAAGCCGGTATACTTTCTTTAAATAGAGCTCTAAGCAAATATTAATAATTGACCTTTCCCAATTTTGATTGAGCTTATGTCTTAAGAAAACTAATAAACGTACATTTTATTATCTAAACCTATATTCAAATATTATAAAAAGTCACTTACTCCGAACCCCTTTGAGTTTGACTCGAATTCAAAAATACCTATGGGCCACTGGGGACGTAAGACTGACTAACAGGGCCAATTATTTTCCCCATTCGAGACAAAATGAGTTCAGACAAGGTTACTTTTTTACAATATTTCACCTTGGGTTGTGACAATGAAATTTACATTGTTTAGTTTCCTATGATTATGACATAGTGGTTATGATACAACCTCTCTAAAAATGGTGAAAGGTCAATTATAGTGCAGCTATATTTTTAAAAATTAAATCCAACATATGTGCGAAGTCGATACCACTGTGTTCGAGACCAAGACCGAGACTAATTGTGACCGAGACTTATTGTGACCGAGACTTATTGTGATCGAGACTTCTTGTGATCGAGACTTCTTGTGATCGAGACTTCTTGTGACCGAGACTTCCAGACCTTCAGTGTTTCTTTAATCTTCACACATTGATCACAAGTTACTATGCCACAAATTATTGGTTGTCAGATTGTGTAGTGAAAATAGTAAAGAAATTCCCGTCCTTGTCTCCGCTTGTCGATAATAAATGCCCGATTCCCAGATCATTTGATTGACTGCAATATTGTGTGCGATGTTGAAGTCAACACCACTAGGTCTGAGACCAAGACCGAGACCTCGACCGAGACCTCGTTTAGTTTCAGTTCAATTCAATATCACATATAATGCTATATTCGCTTGAAAAATAGTTACACAAAAGGTTATTTTGTTTTATCACAAGTTTTTTTTCTGGTCTTGATTTTCGAGACTAGCAAATCTTCGAGACCGCATTAGTCCGAAACCGAGACCACAGCGAGTCGAGACCGAGATCAGAACCGAGATCAGCATCCCTGCGTGTGTTAACCACTGCAACCACAAGAGAAGGGTCAACATCTCAGATTTTATTTTATATAGATTTGTTTGCTGTTGCAGCCCTAACCGAGACAGTTCTTGCTTCTCTTTTAAGCCGATAAATATACACTTTTGTATATCAATGTATATCAATGGAGTTCACAAAAACCTACAAAGGAGATCCATGTGCATTTGTAAATGCTCTTTCAGGAATTCATGATAAAATGTCTGCACAGATTATTTTGATAACAATACAAATTATTAAATTATAGGTTCTAATCATTTTTAGAACTTCAGAAACCTATATACCTACTGCTGCAATCCTATTCTTAAAATCAAGTAGAATAATAATTGTTTCACACAGCACGAAACGAGGAATTTACGAATAGTTTACGAAAGCTGACATTATTAATTTCCGCATGATTGACTAATCTATCCACGTGTACAGCTCCGTAGAGGTTTCTGAAAAATGTTTCTGAAAAGGTGTAAATGCATTCATACTAAGAATTAAGATTTATGTACAACAACCTGCCTGTGAAATTTAGATTGTTTTCACTTTGTCGTTTACGAGAAATTTGTGAAAATGCATTCAGATTGTTCGTTTTCATTCTAACATGAAATGTCTTCAGATGACAGAAAGTAATTTTGGAAATTCTTTCATATTTCACATAGCACCCGATACAACAATATTTTACGGGATGTTTGATGCCATTATCGACTTCATGTAAAACTGTGATAAATTTATGTTGTTTTTCTATTTCATTTCATTTCATTTATTATTTCACAGGGCAGAAACAATCACAAACACAATGGTAAAAAAACAATTAGAGAATTTTTTTTAATACATATACGTGATGAAAATAAGGTAAACATGACAAAATGTTGACGGCACCCCCGTAGGATTACCAAAATGCCAACCAAATCACAATCTAGTGGCTCTCCATAATGCTGCCAAACATAATCAAACAATATAACAAAAATATAATATAAAAAGCCAAATAAAAATCAATCCAAGGGATTAAAAACAAGTACAAACAAAATAAAACGACAAAAAGGAACATAAAGCATTAGTACAAAGTGTTATGTTGGCAAGTCCAAATTATTACCTGGGGACAGGATATGCTTACGCAGTTCAGTTATGAAAGGTAATAAACCAGATATGATTAACTCCTTAACATTTAAAGGCAGACCTTCCCACAATCTAGGAAATCTGGAGAAGAGTGAATGATGTAAAGCATTTGTTCTTGATCTCTGGTGATGAAATTTAATAGTTTCGACATGTCTAGTGTTAACTTTAATAAACCTGTGAACATCAATATCAAAGCAATTATACAAAGACTTTCTATCGAGTATACCAACGGTGTATACCCATTCTAGTTGTCCGTACTATATGTATATTCGTGGTTGCATTGAATTGCATTGTCGTTGACTCAATTATTATAAAATTGTACGTTACAAATTATTATATACATGGTCTCGGATGTTTCCGTTGTGCATGAGTAAAACCGGTATACTTTCGTTAAAGCAAATATTAATAACTGGCATTTCCCAATATTTGATAGATTATATCATAAGGAAACGTTACAATATAAATTTGTATCTCAACCCAATGATTATACATATTTTTGTCCAAACCCCTTTTTTCTCGAGTTCAGAAAATCCTAAGAGAAACCCAAATGGCCCCTTTTATAGAAAGATTATGTCTTAAGAAAACTATTTAAAAAAAATAATAATAAAAATAAAATTAAAAAAACACCCCAACACCGCAACAAACAAAAACATGCATTTTATTATCTAGACCTATAGTAATTAGTATACATGGTCTCGGTACAGTTCGGAAAAAGTCGTGTGTAAAATGGTCCAATTTGATCAAATAATTCCTACAATACAATGTGGCGCTTTAGTGGCGCACCATTTCACGCCGAGGTCGAGTCGTTGACTTCCTCTGGGTAAGAAATATCGTCCCTAATTTGGACAGAGTTGTCTGACTGTGAGTTGTCTGAATGTGAGTTCGAATCATGGCTGCGACCACAGACAACTTTGCATCTTGGTTTAGCATCATCGTTCACATTTCCCCGTATGTTACTGTGTAATTTATAATTGAACAGTCTATTAGGCCTAAGTTGCGTGATTGAACTAAACACAACTTTGTTGTAACATTGAGGTTCTAATTAATCGAATCAATTGAAATCTGAAGGCCATTCAAAGTTCTACAAATAGCTGTGCATTTGATCATTAAGAGAGTTGTAAATTAACTTTAGAACCAGTTCACTCAATACAGCTTGAAATCTACTACTACCACCAGATACAAATGTTACAAGAAGGGTGTACAAACCTTGTCCGCGACGTATTACTCAGAATTGGATTTGAGCCATTCATATCGTTATTCCACAGTGTGTCTGCTGGCGTGCGCAAGCTCACAAACCGGTATGCTAAAATAGACATTTCTGTTGTATATTAATATAGGCCTATTGGGGGTTTAAACAACCTTCTTTGAGTTTCGTTTCACTGCTGAAAACAGAACAGCTATTGGTGTTTATAACACCTGATACATAGATTCTGTCTTTTATGTCATCGACAGCATACGGTCGCGAGTGGCATCGCGTCACTTGCCATCGTGTGGCATCGCGTCACTTGCCATCGTGTGGCATCGCGTCACTTGCCATCGTGTGACATCGTGTCACTTGCCATCGTGTGACATCGTGTCACTTGCCATCGTGTGACATCGTGTCACTTGCCATCGTGTGACATCGCGCCTGATGTAAGTAAGCTGTAAATGCACTTGATATAACAATGTATCAGTCCGTGCGCCTGCGCGCTCATTGGCGCGTTTTATTCTTCGAACAGAATCCTAGTGAATTTGACCGACGAGCATATTCACTGATAATTCTGTCGATAACGTCATATGAAGAGTCTGAGACTCTGGGGTTTTCCAAAGACTGTTCTAACCGGCTCCACTTTTGTGATATCACTACATCTGAAACATTTGAAGGTATAATACGTTTTGATTTGTAATACTGACAAGCCTAGCAACATTGTAATGCTTTGAAACATAACGTCGGGAATGTCTACTTTAGGAAACATTTAACAAACGCACGTTTAAAGTGTGACGCCATGTAAGCGCGCCAAAATGTAGGCGAAGTTCTATTGTAGCCAAGTCGCATCTAGTTTGTGCCCCTTTTTTGTGTTTGTTAGATGTTTTGTCATTTTACTTTATCTTATTTAAGTATGAATGATTGATTTGAAATTGTGCACCTACATTATAGCCTGTCTACCCAGCGTTTCCGATTGTATACGCGGGGGAAAAACACTGACATCTTAACCTGTCTACCACTAGTAAGCTTGCAAATTGCCCGATGACGACAAAGTCCTATAAAAGAGCAGGCGTCGCATTTTGCACCGTTAATTGGTATGGATGGAATTCTTGCATTGAGAAGAGGGTAATGCACAGAATCACCTTTTAGCAATAGTGTACTGGCTTTATTGTTTGAGTATAGGATGTAATTTACTGTGCACATTCAGCGTACATTAAGTTTAATCTTGCGTATGAGACAACACGGGGTTGCTATTGACAACAAATGTAAAAATATATTGAAAACAATAGATAAGCTCATGCGATAATACTTACCGGTATCTTCTGAAACGCCATATTTCGGGTGATATGTACTCTGTGTGGTCTTTCGAGCTAGGCCACGAGATTCTAGTTTGTCTGTTCTTTCTAGGTTGAACGTTCACACATATATATTAACAAATAATAACTAACATTAAAGGCAACGCATAACATCCGTACATCTTACATAAAATGTCTAATGATAAACCTGCTACAATAAATCTATTTCGATTTAAGTCGATGATGGTTATACAATCCCTATAGAATCTGTCTGTGTGGACTATTATTTTGAACAAATGTCAAATTGTTCCAATTATTCTTGGCTGAATACAAACGTAATGATAGATAACAATTCCACGGTATACGGAAAACGAATGTCGTGTTTGCCGATCGCACAAAAATCAGAAAGCATTTTCGCGAGTTTCTCATTAACGACACATTGTGATGAAACATCCACATGTACATTTTCACGACACCATGAAAAAGGGTTGCCAGGAGGATCAATGTATTTACATATGTTTTACCCAGAAGTGCTCACTGACTTCATAGTACAAAGTATGGGTATAATGCGTACGATGTAAAAATATTAACATAATATAGCTCGAATGATGATTTTTAAAATACAGCTGTACATGAGTATTCCATATCCTAACGTGACTAGCCGGTGTAATGATATAGTTAATGGAGCATTACTTTTTCCCACTTTGGTGACATATTTATAATAGAAAAAACATAAAAAATCAAATCTACCTTTGATCTATAAAGTCACTCAGGTATTTATTTATGTATTGTTGTATGTAGTATTTCAGGCATTTCAAAAAACAACTACAAATATAACTATACTAAAAAACATATAATCATTTTGAAACAGAGCCTACGGTTTATATCATTATAAAATAGACAGATGCCTGTATATATATATATATATATATTATATATTTATATATATATATTATATATATTATATATATATATTATATATATTTTATATATATATATATATATATATATATAATATATCACAAATGTTTAACAATAAAACACAGACGACTGCCCTATTCACGATGGCGAGATAGTCGTATTAAATTCTTAAAATGTACCCGTCGCCATGGATATTTAGTCATAAATCATAGCAGGTCGTCATGTTAATTTAGGATATTTCCAAAGGCTCTCTAGTAATATTTTTTTCTTCAGAATAGACTCTCTGATAATGATTCAGGGATCGTGAATTAAGTGTACAAAATGGGGCAGATCTTGGTCGTTGTATTGAAATAGAAAATGACATAGGCCCTATTATCCAACAGAGCAAATTTAAACGTGGTCGCTCTATCTAATGGATTTTTTTTTTTTAAATTTAGAGCTTGGAACCTTTACTTTGTCAGACGTAGGCAATAAGTCCTGCTCAGCTTTTACTTAATTAAATTGTTCTTCTTAAGTAGAAGGAGGTACAATGTCCGTTGATTGAGCATCTTTTTAAATATCCAACGGCCTTCAAATAAAATAATGACAAGATGATATTAAAAAGACGTTACATTTAACGGGAAATAATAGTCACGATCAGAGCAGGTGTTCAACAGGGCATTGAATCGGTGTCCTAGTTTAAAATTACTTGCAGATATATGCAGCAGCAACGGTAATATGACCTTATCATGTGGGATATTTTCAGTCATTGACTTAATTTAAAACTGGGTAAACTTGTAGCTTTGCATGGTGAGGAGGATAAGACTAATTGCGGTGACACCATGTGAAATTCTCAATTGAGTAGTAATTTAGTTCTTTTCAGAAGTAATTACTACTCAATTGAGAATTTCACATGGTGTTACAGCAGTTAGTCTTACTTAATTTAAAACTAGCACTCCGATTCTATACCCTGTTGATCATGACGATATTGTGTCCCTGTAAGTGTCTGGCTAACATTTAACATTGTCACAACATGTCTTAGATCGAACATGGGGTAGTATGAAAATTGTGATTAACTGAGGAAAGGTCAGGCGCGTTGCCAAGGAGGGCGAAAGGGGCAGTCTCCCTCTTGGTCTTTTTTGAAGTTAAAAAATACACTCAGCGAAATATTTGACCCCCATTTTTAACCTTAAAAGGGGGTAGTTGTTTTCTTAGCTCAATCAAAATATTTCCCAGGACTTTTTTTCTTAAACATATTGACAGGCGCCGCCCCTCCCTTTACAAAAGTCTGCCTGGAAAGGGTTGTGGGGAGTTGGTATGGTCAGAACAGATAATATTGTCCTCGGTTTGTCCATTAAACGGCTGTCTGGGTGTCTGTGCGTGTGTGTTCTGGGGGGCGCTATAGTGTATAATTTAAAGGTACAATTACAAACGGGCGAAATACCGTTATACAATACTGCTAGAGGACACTATGTTTACGACAAGACGTAGTCGTCTTTCAAGTATACAAACGCATCCTCAGCACATTATTTTGTTTTAATAAACACAGCATTGGTTTAGTTAGGCTACAGGTTATGGCTTGGTATTTTCCGTTTAATTTGTTAAACGTTTACACGTTTTGACACACGTGTAAACGATTATTATTTCATCAAGTGCTAGCGCTAGAATCTAGGCACGGGGATGCATTCATCTAGTGAATTTAGACCCCCTTTTTTTAAACTTTTTTCTTTTACTGTCAGTCACCCCAAACAAGGCCAAAAAGCCACTAGAGTGTAAGGGGTTACATTTGCAATAACATCCACCATTTAAGCAAGATTACATTTGTTGATATTTTTCTTAAACTTAATTAGATCGTAAGTTGGTGGAAAACAATCAGCAGGAAGGTCGTTCCATTGTAATGCTTTTCTAGGGAAGATGTTTTTTTTTTTTTTTTTTTCCAATCAAAGTCTGACACGAAAAATCCTCCAAAATTTCTGGTTGTATTACAGTTTTTTAAAAATGTATGAATTTAACTTACTGGGAATCTTGATATATTAATAGCAGGCCCACTAGTCGCACATCGTGAAATAAAAAAGACCAGCCAAATATCGCGGAAATGGAAGGTTCTTTTTAACGTAGGATTCGTTTACACGTTTCGTCAATTTCAAAAAAACTTAGTGAATCTTTAGGTTCGTGTACACGTGTAAATGTGAAAACGTCCCAAGCCTATAGCTATGAGTGTAGTCTGCTATCGACACACATTGTCAGTCACATTTATATATTGCATTAATCCCCCATGCATAAATGCTTTTATTATGCTGTTTCAGGCCCCTATACACTATTTTTGGTCTCGAAAAACAAATGGTTACATAAAAACGGAAAACTTACTGGGTGTAATGTTGATGGTGGCCTCTTAAATACCTTGAAATATTCTACCGGAGGTGTTAATATTTTAGCACAATTAATAATAGTATTTAACAAATTAATTGTTGTACTCTTGGGACATAAATTCCACGCTGTGGCTCTCTGCACAGACCGCAATCAAAGGTCTTATTGCACTTAATAGAATGAGCTTGAGGAAGAAACAATAAATAAATAAACAAAATGGTTTCTACATCCTCCTTCGTGCGTCAGACAGCTAAATATTTACGTCCATTTTTTGAGTGTACATTTATCAAGATACAGAGCCAATCAGATAATTCTTAAACATGCGTGAAAGAGGAGACTGTTAACCGGCCAATGCAAAACTAATCGAGAAGTTTGTATCAAAATGACAGCATTGCTATCAACGGACAATAAATCATATATCTTCAATTTGTTATGTTTTTTGCAAGGATTTTATTTCAACCGATGATGTTTTCCGTCGCACGATCAATGTTTACGATGCACTCAATAAATCACAAATCTAGTCGTATTCCTTAACCAATCCGTCCGTATGACTGGATTTGATTCCCAATGAAGGGTTTTTACTTTGTTTTATTTTTACTTGTATTCAAACGTATTGCAAACGACTGAAGTTTGCTCACACATCAATCGAATTACATGCACTAAAACAAATTTATAATGAAATGTATTCGAAGTGGAGCATTTAGTTGAAGTTGAATATCATTTGATATATAAATGTAACTGCATCAGATCCAGACATAATGTACTTTGCTGATAACGGGTGTAGTCACGTTTGTACCGATAATGCACAATTTAATATTTTAAATTGTTCATAGTATGGGAACTGTTATTAAAGACGGTGTCAGCTAAATCATTTTATTTAAAGGGGTTGTACATTATTGGTTATAACCCAGAAAGAAACTGAGATATTTATTATCTAAAGGAAACTGTTAATCGTATTACCTTTATAAAGTGTATACATAATACTAAAGTGGAAACCGATTAAAATAATTTTTAAATTCAATTGCGCAGCGTTAAATCATAATTAATTAAGGAGGCAATCTTCCTCCAACGTCCACATAGACCCCGTTTACCTCCTGTGCCCGTTTACAGTAATTTTCACATTTATATTAAAGGGACAATATCGTCACGATCAGAGCAGACTTTCAACGGGGCATGGAATCGGTGTTCCTAGATTAAGATGAACACAGTGACTGAAAATTAATTATTACCTAAAAGTAAATCACAGTACCGGTATTAAACAAAGGGAGAAATATATTTGACTTAAGTGCTTTCGTGCAAGAGTTACTCGTCGCTTTCTCAAAAACGTGAGCACCTTTTAAAAGAAATTTTCACACAACTTGAAGGGTGAAAAGAATGTACATTTCAAAATGCCAGTGTTGTATCTTCCATTAAAAAAATAATAACATGTCATTTGTTTTCATGCATGCTAAGGAGCATTTTTTTTCTATAATGGAACTGGCAATAGGTTAACTTAACTTGTTTACAATTACACCATCCTGGACAAAAAATTACCATCATCAGTTTACACTAATGAAGTTTAATTAACATACGAATTCGAAGAATCCACCACAAATTATTGACTCCGTCAGCACGTAAAACACAAGACAGCCGTCGATTTCGGTTAGACTTCAAAACTTAGATGAGACAGTTTTGGTCAAACGCAATTGTTTGTTGTGTTTCTTTTTATTTCAATTCAATAAAGCTTGATATAAAGATTAATGATATCGCCTCAGACCGAATTCAACTAAGATTGCTTTCCCCCTAAAAGCTCGAAGTGCCAGAAATAGGAAGCTCCAAGGGCTTAATGTAATGGGCAAGGTGATTAGTACATGCACAGATATGTATCTATGGTACATCATAACTTCTTAGATTGTCTTTGGTTTCGTTCTGGGTCATTAAGCTGCAGCGCTGGTGATTTGAAGAGTACTCTCGACAAGGGGCTTCCGGTGATTCTGGTTGCAACCCCCGTCTTCAGGACAACTCCAGTGTTTTTTTTTTCAGTCATGCCTTAACTCTTGACCGCCTTATCATTACAATCAGTGGTTAGAGGTGTTCACGAATAGTTGCTTCAGCAATGCTTCTTCAGTAGTCTTATCGACCATTTCCACTATTCTCAATATCGTGCGCATGTTCAGAATTACCGGTACGTTTACAGTTGAAAAAGTAGGCCTATCGTCTGCAGTTACCAACGTCTCAAATATCTCCCACAAACTGAAACTGGATGGTTGTTCAATGTATATCTTGATTCAGAGAAGATGAGCATACTAGTAGTTTACCAGAAGTGAATCTCTCCCGTTACAAAGAAGTAATACATCAAAAAACGTAAACTAAATCAATGTAAACGACACAACACAACACAACAATGGGAAATTGGAGCATTTGCAGCCCTAGATTATGAAAACGCAATGATCAAGGCATGCAATGGTTAATTGCGAGTCTCATAACAATGAATATAACAGGTAAATGTAAACAGACATTGACAGCTTGGAGGCAGTAAGTTATGAGTATATATGAATAGAAATTAACCCACATTTCAATTAGAGATTAGTGGAGTGGAGGTTTTCCTTGTTTTGTCTTGCATTCTATAATTCATTGAATGTTTATCTGTCCAAGAGAGAAGCGAAGACGATGAATGACAGATATCATAAACAATGCAATTAAATCTTTTCTCGACTACTTCCCAATTAAAGGGACAATATCGTCACGATCAACAGGGCATGGAATCGGGGTGCTAGGTTAACTCAGTGACTGAATATAATGCCTCACATGATAAGGTTACATGTTGTTGCTGCTGCATAAATGAGACAGTACTTTTCAGTCACCGTGTTCATTTTAAACTAGGACAACGATTCCATGCCCTGTTGGAAGCTTGCTCTGATCGTGACGATACTGTCCCTTTAAAACAAAAATAATACAAAAATCAAATTCAAATCAATCAACAAATCAAATTGTTACCCCCAAAGGCAAAAATATCTAATTGATTGTTTGGGGGCTGGGGTTGGCGGTGGGGGTGGGGGAGGCTTGGCTTACAATAATACATACGGTGCCCGCTTAAAACGTTCCCAATAACAGATCTTAGTTAAAGTGATGAATGATTCATGGCAGTACAAAAATTGAACGGGATCCAAGGGTTAATGTTATAGGCCTATGATGACAGTGTTCAGTATAGCGGCATTCGTTATAGCGGAAATGACTAAGACTAGTTACAAATGACTACACAGTTAAAAAAAAAGAGGGTTTGTGAATCACTCCCTAAAATATTAACACTTACTTTGAATTATTAAAGTGTCTTTGAAGTGTGTTTTTGTCTTAATTTATTTGTTATTCTTATTGTTATTTTGATATGAATAAAAAAAACAAGTTTAAGTTTGTTTTGTGTCTGGAGTGGATTTTTTTTTTTATTTAATTAAAATTAAAACAAAAGTGCTTCAAATTTTGCACCACGCGAGGTGGCGTTGTTCGTGTCGTACCCAGAGGCGATACGGGTACCAGTCTAACCATGAGTGCGTCCAGTCGTCACATGTGCTGTATATAATATACAATCACTTCCAACTAGATTCCCCCCCCCCAAGAGAACAAAGCAAACAAAGGTTTTCATCGTTTGCTAGCATGCCTTTTTAACCCATTATTGTTGGCCATCATTGTTGCCACTAGGTAATAAAACTGTCATGAACTGCTAGCAACGTGTGTACACACGACTTATGTAATAATTACATGTACTTAAGTAAAACTTGTAGCTTTGCATGGTGAAGAGGATAAGTAAAAACTGTTGACATTAAAAATTTCGTGAAACTTCAACAGTAAAGCATGACACAGAGTGTCACGTAAACACGGGATAGTGCCAAAATCTCCCAGGTATACGTCACAGATTTTATGTTAATAAGGGGGAATGGGAGGAGCGCGGCGACCCCCTGAATTTAGAATTTATTTTTTTAATTGTACAAACGGACGCAGAAAAAATGGACAAAGGGCAAATATATTCTCCAATAGGCATACTTTATTGTTTACACTGTTAAAACGGTCATAGACCCTTTACGTTTGTTTGTGACAAACTTAAAGCACCTGGTTATTTCGAACAACATAAGTGATCGCAGTTTTTCATAAATCTTTCTTAGTGCAAAATTGATGATAGTATCAGAAATCCCCTGAAATGTTTTGTTTCAGGTGTTATCTTTTCAGCAAAATTAGTGAAATAATTTCCAACAATTGGAATGAACACGAACTGTCTGAGTCATGCACTGTAAAAAAAACATGTAACTTTACAGCAAAATGCAGGCAATTCTGAAAATAACTGAAAACCCTGGCTATATTTACCGTATACGGTAAATATGTAGCCAGAGAGAGAATCAGAAAGAGAATCGGAATGGTTAAAACGAATAAAAGAGAATCATAATGGGGAAAACAAACAAATATGGAAATAGGTAAAACATGTAGCTTTGCATGGTGAGGAGGATAAGTAAGACTAATTGCGGTGACACCATGTGAAATGCTCAATTGAGTAGTAATTAGTTCTGAGCATTTCACATGGTGTCACCGCAATTAGTCTTACCATGGAGGTCTTATTCTACCTCCATGGTCTTACTTAAATATGGAAATGTATTACAGTTTCATTATTAAGCGTTTACAGAAATTGTGTAAATCAGTTTAACACATTTGTAATACAGCAATTGTTGGAAATAGAGTTGCCTGCATTTTGCTGTAAATTTACATGGTTTTTTTACAGTGTGTAAACGACACAAATGATGTTCAAAGGTTGGGTTTAAATATGGATGTATTTACAAACATTTTACCTGAAGTGTATACTTCCTTTAAGATTGGAATCTGCAGTGATCAAGCACCGCATTATATACATACACGCAAACTTGTAATAAGCTTAGCTGACGTTGACATAAAATAGTACACAGTAAGGTCACGATTAAAGGGAAACTACAACTTTACCCTCTTTAAAGAATACTTCATACTTGCGTTAATATCCACAAGTCAGCATCGCGTGTTTATTTCGGCTTCGAAGTCAATTGAATAAGTAATTGTAAAGGCCAATCCAGACGTTGCAAAATTTTATAAAAAGGGCTGACAGGTAATATATGATGTTGGTAATGACCCGAAAACCACTAGGGCCTATGTGAATTATCATGTAAAAGTTTACTAATTGTCTTTAACGTGATAATGTTCCACATTGGAATGCATACAAATAATGCCGATGAATTGATGTGGATGTGGAGTGTCGTGGCCGAGCGGTCTAGCTTACCGAACTCAAGTTCTGGTGTTAGCAGTAGAATGTGGGTTCGAATCCCGGCCGTGACACTTGTGTCCTTGAGCAAGACACTTAACCATAATTGCTTCTCTCCACCCAGGGGTTAAATGGGTACCTGTGAGGGCAGAGTTGGTTGATTAGCCCTATATGCGCTGTAATGGCAGCAATTGAGCTGTATACTCCCCAGGGAGCTGAGATGGTTTCAGGAATGATTTATGAGCCTTATGAGCAGGGGTAATAATATAATGCGCCTTGAGCACCACTCAGTTGGTGGATACGTGCACTATATAAGTCCACACATTATTATTATTATTAGATGATTCATTTTCCATCGATAAGATAGAATCCAAACTGTGTAAAACACTCTGTATATACCGGTTGCATTTATCGTTCACACAAAACAGCACTTCTGTTTTATTGAGATTGAAATAACAATCACAAACTAGAGCTCAAGTGTTTGTTAGAACAAACACACGGTGTCCGTGTCAACTTAATCTTGTTCAATCAAATTATCATCGATGATTTCAATCATATTTTGCAAAGGTGTATCATCTTTTATTAGTAACAATATCAATTTCATATTCAAAAGACCTATCAATTTTGCGTTAGAATGTGTTGAATTTGAACTTCCTGTTTAGACCGGAAGTAAAGGTCAGATCAAGTGATTTGAAGGTCATATATATGACACAATAAACCTTCCTCATGATCATAAAAAATAACGTTAGTACCTGATTTGGTTCAATATATGAGATTGGAAAATAATCCCTTTTTAAAAATGCCGCTTGGGGGCGCTCTGAACTTTGATGACGTGACCAAACATATTTTTTAAAGATCACTAATCACTTTATTCTCAGAAGTCATATTTAAATTTTCTATGGTTTTTGAAATAGAAATTTATTATTTTTCTAAACCCGCCGCCAGATGGCGCTATGATAGGTGATGACGTCATCAGTCACATTTTTGAAAAGGTCACATGTCAATAGTAATTTCGTCCACGAAAGGCACGCCCAAATACCATATCATGTTGGCTGCAGACCCTATAAAAGTGCTTCAGAATATTTATTTTTTTCACTTAAACTTCCGGTTTCGAAGGAGAGGTCAGATTGGGTCATGTCTGTGTACGAAATGTCACATAATTCAAGATCTGTAAGATGATGCAAAGATTGTGTAAATATGTTTTGTGGTTCATGAGATATAGATTTTTGAAATATTAAACTTTGATTGAGTGTAATTCGATATCTGATGACCTCACCATGACATCACAACTTTACCTGAAACTATATGTCATAAATCTATTGGCAACTACAAGTTATGGTTCTGAGTATGTATGAAGTTTGAAGGTTCTGTGAACTTTGGAGAAGGAGAAAAAACGAACAATTTCAAGGTGTTCGCGCTGTCGCACGAACACCTAAAAAAAACGAACAATTTCAAAGAGGTGTTCGTGCTGTCGCACGAACACCTAATTAAAGCTAGTAAGGTATTGTATTGGTGATGTTGACATAACTGCTTCTCTAAATATGCTTACTTTCTTTGAGTCGAGATTTAACAACCAACTCAAACAAGCTACAGCTCAATGCGAAGTCTTAGAGAAGAGTGTGATAAAATAATTATTTACAATATCAACAGAAAACACGTGGACAGAAAATAAGAGCAGCTTGGTCATTATTTCTTTGTTTTTCAGGAAGATTGTGTACCTTTTCAAATTAGTTTTCGAATAAATAATTCTGTATTTTTGTACCCAGGTTATTACCAGTGTGGTTCGTGTGTCCGATCAACCCGTTTATTCATAAGAAAAGATTTTTGTGAAACAAAAAAAATAAAATAAAAAAATAAAATAAAATTGAAATAATGAATTATTTTGTTTTAAAACAGTTGACACCGTTGGAACATTTTAAGTAAAAATGGTCAATGATTTACAAATTTCTCAACGTGACAAAATGACAGCACATCACTCCACTTAAAAATCACTGAATACATGGTCATCAATTAACACAAAATTGGGTCGTAATATGAGTTTGTATTCCAATCTTTTCATAACTAACTGCACTACACACGTTGCTACTTATTATATCTTAAGTTACCGTTAAAGTGTTTGTTTTTCAACAATTCATTTCATCAACAATTCATTTCATACAATACAATAATGTAAACCAAGAAGGAAAACATGGTATGGGGTCATCATGGCCCAAAAAAGCAGAAACATGTAAATAGGGAGGCCTTAATAATACTACTCAAAACAATTTAGGGAACAGCGGATTTTTAACATCAAATAGGTTTGAAATGTTCCATGAACCTGGATTTTCATTTGCAACCCCCTCTCTCTTTCAGTAGTCATGTCATGAAATGTGTAATCACTACATGCATCCTTTATCATCTGTTTCATTGTGCAGTTGTTTCTCATCAATTCTGTGAAACATTGTGTTTATCTGAAATATGATCTTGCTTTAACTGAGATTATTCCGGTGTTCCCTAAATTGTTTTGAGTAGTATATAACACAGATAAAGATAAAATAGCAGAAATATAAGACGACGAATTAGATAAAGAAACTATGTTACATAGAGGGAAGCAAGCTGTTTTTGAAGGAGGCTTTATCAGTTTAGTCTACTGTTCACAATTAAAGATGTATATCGCCAGTGTCGTTCGATGTTGTTGTTAAAATACTTAAAGAGGGGTTCTAAGGTCAAATTTAGTTTTGTGATTTTCCAATAACTAGAGTCCTTATTAAAGTGTGAAAAAATTACCCAAAAAAATTAGTCTCTAACCTCACGTTAAAGTGATGTAAAATGTCATTTTATTTGATAACCTTCCTGTGTGAAATTTGTAAACATCCAAAGCAACAGTGACGTCACATTTCAAATAAATGGATCTCTACATTTTTGTACGGTGAATTTGCAGTTCATTCCTGAATCTCCACAATATTTGATCAAATCGGCGTTGAAATTGACTTTTTGACAAACAAAAAATTCCTGTATGGAATGTTACAGACTCATTTACCGTAAGAAAATAGTGACGTCATGTTTCAAATATCGCTCTGAAAGGGTATCAAATAAAATGATATGTTACACCACTTTAAAGTGAAGTTAGAGACTTGCAATTTTTTCACATTTTAATAAGGACTCTATCTATTGGAAAATGAGTGCATCACAAAACTGAATTTGACCTTAGAGTGCCTCTTTAATGGAAGAAAAACGACGCTTTATTTTTTTTATTTTTTTCGAAAATAATTATGGGAAGAATGATTTTACAGACAAATATGTAACGAAATTTATTAGTAAATTTATCCAATCATAAAATAATGTGGACACTTCTTTACCGCTTAATCTACAACCCTGGTCACAATTACTTGGAACGCTTCTCCCCCGCGCACAGAGTAGTGACTAATGTATAAGAGTTCTGACCAATTCTGACCATGATTGTAGCTTCTAAAAATTATTTTGTGAAATAAATATTTTCAGAGTTGGCTAATTTGTTTTCCTTTCTAAAAGGAAAACAATTTTAAATGATTTGATGAAAACAAAGTTTTCCCGAAATTGCCAGGTAAAATTGCGCAAAAAGTAAAAACCATGACCATCACTTGTTATAATACAGAGATATAGCCAAACTAACATCGTGCCTGGTGATTATAAATGTCTTCATACATATGATCAAAATCAATTTATCTTTTTAACAAAATATAGCTGCCAAACAGTAGGCACAGAGAAGCTAACAATTTCCCAAGGTGAGGTCTATACAATTTGTTGTATAGCCCTTATTGTTGTATAGCGCAATTGATTGCATTAGTAATTGTACGAGATGGCACTTGTGACTGCTCGGGATGAACAGTAGGTTTAATTAGAAGATGCAACTCAGTATATGTTCACGTGAACGAATGTGACGTCACATGTATTGTGTTCTTCTATGAACACAATACATATGACGCTTTCATTAGGCCAAAAAAGATGTTGGGTTGCCCTCCACCGACCGACCCAAAAGTGCTGAAATCTCGGGTCGTTTTTTTTTTTTTTTTTTTTTTTTTTTTTCCCCGTCATTCATAGGCATATTTATTAATGAAACCCCTTAACAATTGTCTGTGTATAAAGCATAATACGTTTGATTTGTGAAATTTCCACTTCAAATTTACCGGTACCCAAGACTCAATCTACATGTTTTCAAATCGAATGGCCCCGGCCCTCACATGGTGCACTGCCTTCGCGCACACTGTGTGCCAACGATTGCGACTCAAATCTACACGTTTTCAAATCAAATGGACCTCACACGTTGTGCACTGGCTCCCCGCACTGTACGTGTGTCAACAATTGCGACTCGATCTACACGTTGAAAGATTATTATAAAGTTGAATATGTGATGTCTTTTTATTCTTTAGGTACTTGTGCATACTGCTAGATCATTGTCTTTGAAAAACATGGTATGTGGTTTCAATTCCAATGCATTTCGATCTTAAAATGGCAGTCAAGGAGAAAAAAAAAATCCCGACCGACCGACCCCTTCAAATATTTTCACTGGAGGGCAATTCAACATTTTTTTTTGGCCTTATGTACACGTTTATGTTTCATCTCCTAATGGTATCGAGTTGTAACCTCCAGTTCTTTTCAAAACTATTTACTATACTCAATAGAGAATTTCACATGGTGTCACCGCAATTAGTCTTACGTATGGAGTAATTTCGATATTTACATGTACATGTAAGTCAGTGTATGTGGCATAACAATTGATAGTTTTAAATTACCATCTGGAAAGCATTAATGGATCCAAGGGTTGATTCCCCTGTTTTTCGCCGTGCGTGAAAATTTACCATTAACATAACGTTTTTTGAGTGTTGTCCCTTTTTGTCAGTGTATACCATCCCCTTGTTCTGCCTTGTGCTCAATATTTGGTCTGCCATTTTTTTCTAATATCTCCACTAGAACGCTTTGTCCGATCACGCTGACCTTTTCTAACTATTCTTTGGGACCCCTCATGCCAAAATCAAATCTGACCAATTCTGACCAATTCTGACCGTGATTGTAGCTTCTAAAAATTATTTTGTGAAATAAATATTTTCAGAGTTGGCTAATTTGTTTTCCTTTCTAAAAGGAAAACAATTTTAAATGATTTGATGAAAACAAAGTTTTCCCGAAATTGCCAGGTAAAATTGCATAAAAAGTAAAAACCATGACCATCACTTGTTATACTACAGAGATATAGCCAAACTAACATCATGCCTGGTGGGTCTTCATAGTTGCCATGGTTACCGTTTATATTGAACAGGTCTAATTGAATTTCCACTCTTTTGTTAAAAATGCAAGATTTTTGATACTGTAAGACATTTGATATTTGTTGTGGGATTTGTTGTCAACTTTCAAAACTCTGAAATAGTTAACATTGAGTCCTGTGACCACTTCCAATGCATCCAGGAAATCCAATATGGCCACTATTACGTTTAAATGCAATATCTTATATTTTATCCCAAAATATGATTTTTTTTCCCAGAATTTATTTGGTCAATATATAAATTTATGACATGAAAAGTACCATGGACGTTATTATATCTGCTTTTATTGTACCTGTGGTAAAAGCAATCTCAATTTTATAAAAATCATGTTTTTGGAACAAAATGACCCAAATTGGAAGCGATTAGTTCTAAAGGTGGTCGTAGTAACGTCACATTGTTGCTTGTACTAAAGACAACATTTTTGCCAAATATCATGGCTAACGTGTGAAAATTAAGGAAGTTATGGGCAAAATGCTATTTTTGACCAAAATTGAGGAAAATTTCGAGAAAAAATGGGAATACGGTGATTTATGGAAGTTTTCATGGCCTCACTCGACAGATCGTATCAAATTGAACAAACCTACGAAGTTTCATGAAAATCGGCTGAAGAATACAGAAAATACGGCGGGAGGGGGAGGCCTTAGAACGAACCAAAAAATACCAGGCTTGATAATAATTGAGTGTGAAATTCTCAATTGAGTAGTAAATATTTATGAGAAGAAGTGGCAGTTGCAACTCCACGTTTCGATCAGTATTCGATCAGTGTGCTCTGATTAATTATTATGGTTAATTATGTGCATAGGCCTATATGGATCTAAATTAAGAACCAAACAGCTATCTCTGCACATCTCTTGGGGTCCGCAATTGAGGTGAAACTTCTCATGAATGTTTACGTTCATAGGGGTGTTAACAAATTCAACTGGGATGTAAGTAAGTACGGCTGATATGGAAATAAGGTCACGATGTTTAAATAATTTCACAACAGTCAGGCTATCCCACTGTGAGCTTGTAGCAACTCGTAAAAGTCTTACTGTGACGTAATTACATCTAAATCAGGTTACAGCAATGATTAAATTGGAGTACGGACGATGTTACGGTGAAAAGGTCAACTGCACCCTAAACGGGATCAATTGCGTTAACACGGCAAAAGTGGCAGCTATGAAATTAGGATCGAAATGCGCTCCCTTTATACTATTTGACATTAGACCATTTATTTTTGAAGTATCAACCAGTAATGGTATAATCATGGAGGAAGGAATTTTGTAACTATACCTTTCTTTGTACGACTTAAACGATCTGTACAGAAACTAGCATGTGAAAATGCCAGGTACTTAATTTGTGTTGGTAACGATAACATAGTGACATTGCATTAAAGATTGTTTAAGATTGATCTCATGAACTTAACTCATCGGTAATATTTACAAAACTAGTTATAATAGTTTTCTTACATTCTTTTAATAAAGATCAGCATAAAACAACAAATCTCTTACATTTTCAGCTTACTATATTGCTGTTTCGCGCGATGCGCGACGCGGATTTGAACCAATCAGAGCGACGAAGATTGGCATCACGCGCCTGACTCATGTATTTTGGAAGTGTTTCTTGTGTCCCCAAAACGTGAATTTGCCCATTTCTATTTGGCTTTATTCAACAACAATTACATTTTTAAAACGAAATCGACACGGGCATTTATTAATGGGAATAACAGTTTACTGCACGTTAACGACCGGTTTTGACGCGGTCACAAGCGATAAAAACTCGCCTTCGGCTCGGTCCTTGCCCGTGACCACACCCAAAACCGGTCATTAACCTGCGATAAAGACCGCATGACAATCTGTAATCAATTGTTTTGATTGCGATACAGGAAAGATTTAGGAATTAATTTTAATTATTTTTGCGTAAACGACACAACTTCATAAGCTGAGACCACCAATGATTGCTTGTTTGTTGTATATCTTGATATAAAGAGGGATAGCATATTCTAAGAATCAATGTTGCCAACATGTCCAGTAGTTTGCCTTAGTTTTAACACAACCGCGCCTCACAAATACATAACAAATATGATGTAAACAACATCAACTATATCCGTTTTTATGTCAACTTAGAAGAAAACGTAGAAGAAAACATAGACTTGGCGCCTAAATTAAGACAAATACCAATATTGGGAGAAAAATGGTTGAAGCAGTCGTCACAACACGGACACTAGTAATTTAGATTTATTTGTTTTCGCCTTATATGAGTCAGTGTTCATTACTGAAATAGAAAATAGATGACACATAACACATCGGCGTTGTAAATAACTGCAACACTACCATGATATGTAAGAACATAGTGATGATATTTAAGCCTTACAAGTGTTTTCCGACTTTATTCATGTTTGATTTATCCACCCTTAAATGTTTAAATTCTTGAGAATAAAAAGAATTTCGAATTATTAAGCTTAAATACGGTCCTGTTGCCAATCAGTTTGCTCTCGGGTAACGTCATCTGATCAGCAAGGTCTGATTTGTGTGTGTGTGTGTGTGTGTGTCATAAAATAATACGTTAATTACGATCTACGTTTGGTTTATGACTTTGGATCCAATTTGAATCAAGTTGTCTCTTGAGGTTAGTTAAAGGAAGAAGGCTTTGGTGAAAAACAAGTATAAATCAAGATTAACGGACTTTTTAAATATGGATTAAATTAAAAAGTTTTACAGACAACCAATTACACCTATTGCCAATAAATGTACACACATCCCACACATCCTGTACATGAGGATTTTGTTGTTGATGTTCCTGTTTTGTCGATGTCTATGTTTTTGAGGTTGCTGTTGCAGCTTCTGACGTCGTTTTTGCTATTATAATAGCTTCACAGTGTAGCTTCGAGTGTTGAAATGCACTTCAGCTTCGTGTTCAGGGCATTTCGCGGCGCCTTTTTACGATTCGTTTAAAAATAAACGTAGGCATGTAATATCACCACTGACTGTTGCTTTATGGTGATCATCGTCGTCGTTATCGTTATCGTTATCGTTATCGTTATCGTTACAAAATGTAATTATGTGAACAAACCATAAATGCTCACTGCAGCTGCATTCCATCATCTCACCTTAAAACACCTTGAAGATGCAAATTATGAGATAGTCGGATGCTGTTACTATAAGAATAGCGTGTGCTTTATACAGTGGGGATGCTGGGACTAGGCCATCTAGTTTATTTCATTCAAATTTCAATCAAATCACTCATCCAACCATTTCATGTGTTAAAAGTGTCCATGTAGTCATCATAGTATAAAAAAGAAAGGAATGTAATATTTTGTTTCCTCGATATACGGTAATATTCAAACTGTTTGTTTGCGTATTTGGTTTTAAGTAACCAGTCAGCTTTACGGAAAGCACGTTTTCCACCAGGGTGTAGTAGTGAGAGCGAGGTACAACCCTGGGGATGAGATTGTATAGTCGTTATGCCTGAATTCAAAACAAAAAAATCAAAAGAGTCAGGTCACTCTAATGCAATGGTCTTTAATATACCACATTTCACGATATCTACATCAAAGGATTCCCCAAAACTATAAACTTACCTAAGAATGGTTTGTTCTCTGTCTGTTTGTTCAGGATGGAATTAAAATTAGAAATAATTGAAGATCGATGGAAACAGCTGATATTTTCAAATTCAATTTGAGAGAACATAGTTATGAAGGTCAGGTTGACCGTTACATACACAATCTGTACACAATCATATTGCGTTGTGCTATGTTTACGGGCCCGGTAACACCGCGTGTAATAATATCTTTTTGGAAAAAGTGTGGTTCTGAAAAGAACCATTATTATACTGATAAATACAGAAAACGTGTATATAGCGTCACTAGTCCATTGCACTCGACCAATAATTTAATTTCAAAAGATGTTTTATACCATCATCCACTTCACACGAAGTAAGTTTTATGTAAATAATTATGTGATCATTATAGTGAATATTGCATCATATTACGTATTATTTTTAACCAATGTAGAATGGAAGCCAAATTTAAAAAAAACACTAAGTGCGACCTAAACAGAATCTGATATTTTTAAATTTTTCCCTGTTCTGAATTTCTTCCGGGCACACGAGTTCATTAACACTAACCTTCCCAAATCCTCCAAAATCCTCTTTGCCAAAGTGAAGGATTTTGAAGGATTGAGGTTATCAGGCATACTTGCCTTTCCATGGTACATGTACATCCATGTTTGTTGTAGTGATTGCAAGGTCAGTGCTTGGGTTAGTGGACACTGTTTATTGCTCCATGCATACAGGGAGGGTCCCTGGCCATGTACATGTATCACAGATTAGAAACACATGTGTGCAGACATGTCATGTGCTTGTTTTACAACTGAAGGATTTTGGAGGATTCAGGCTATGTGTAAGCAAATGGGCCTAGGGAGTTAGGGAGGATTCAGGTTATGTGTAAGCAAATGGGCCTAGGGAGTTAGGGAGGATTCAGGTTATGTGTAAGCAAATGGGCCTAGGGAGTTAGGAAGGATTCAGGTTATGTGTAAGCAAATGGGCCTAGGGAGTTAGGGAGGATTCAGGTTATGTGTAAGCAAATGGGCCTAGGGAGTTAGGGAGGATTCAGGTTATGTGTAAGCAAATGGGCCTAGGGAGTTAGGAAGGATTCAGGTTATGTGTAAGCAAATGGGCCTAGGGAGTTAGGGAGGATTCAGGTTATGTGTAAGCAAATGGGCCTAGGGAGTTAGGAAGGATTCAGGTTATGTGTAAGCAAATGGGCCTAGGGAGTTAGGAAGGATTCAGGTTATGTGTAAGCAAATGGGCCTAGGGAGTTAGGGAGGATTCAGGTTATGTGTAAGCAAATGGGCCTAGGGAGTTAGGGAGGATTCAGGTTATGTGTAAGCAATGGGCCTAGGGAGTTAGGAAGGATTCAGGTTATGTGTAAGCAAATGGGCCTAGGGAGTTAGGGAGGATTCAGGTTATGTGTAAGCAAATGGGCCTAGGGAGTTATGGTGGATTCAGGTTATGTGTAAGCAAATGGGCCTAGGGAGTTAGGGAGGATTCAGGTTATGTGTAAGCAAATGGGCCTAGGGAGTTATGGTGGATTCAGGTTATGTGTAAGCAAATGGGCCTAGGGAGTTAGGAAGGGTTCAGGTTATGTGTAAGCAAATGGGCCTAGGGAGTTAGGAAGGATTCAGGTTATGTGTAAGCAAATGGGCCTAGGGAGTTAGGAAGGATTCAGGTTATGTGTAAGCAAATGGGCCTAGGGAGTTAGGAAGGATTCAGGTTATGTGTAAGCAAATGGGCCTAGGGAGTTAGGAAGGATTCAGGTTATGTGTAAGCAAATGGGCCTAGGGAGTTAGGAAGGATTCAGGTTATGTGTAAGCAAATGGGCCTAGGGAGTTAGGGTTAATGTACTTTGGAGTCAACTGCTGCTACTGTGGTTTGACTCCGGAATGAATACATTGAAAAGACAGTACTGCCAGTGAACACCAACGCGGCAGTTAACCAACCCGGAAACCGTTCAATCAAATGGTGGATGAGGTTCATTAGCTAGCAGAAACCACTAAACAACCCCCGTGGGGAAGAGGGTGAGGATACCCTGTCGTACAAACCATAGGAAACAGAGCAACCAAATTTCACCCCAACCATTTTGTACCATGATAAGTCCTTACAAAATTGACAGCGCCGCTTGCGGCTACTGCTAGCTCATGTTCAAGGTCTTTTAGGAAAATATTGCTCAACTAATTCGTTGCTAAATCCTGCCGTGGCTGGCCTTAATATGTGTCTCTCAATGGTGTCAGAAGTGATGATTGAGGCGGAGTTGTCATTTGGGTTCGCAACGGCCTTCAGGGCATACGTCATAATCTGGAACCTCCTGACCTGGAAGTCTTCTGGTGCACTGTACAAAACCATGCTGGAAAGCTACAGATCGGTGCTGTGTATCGCCGTGCTGACAGCAGGAGTTGCATGTGACAAGTTTTGTCTGACGTTTGGATTGGACCAACTGTTGAATATCTCAACCGTGGTGAAAACCTACAAGACCTGGTCATTGTCGACTCCGCTGCATAATATTACACCACGAGATTAAAAGCCAACATTGTGACATCTGGCCATAGCTCTGTGGATATCATCTTCATAAAGCTACCCTTTTCCCGGATAAACCATTCCAACGGAGATTATTGGACTATAAGAAGGCAAACTGGGAATCCCTCAGTCATAATCTGCATAGCAGGGTTATGGAATCAAGCCCCTTTAAACTGAAGATCCTAAGACAGCACGCAAGAACACAGACACTGTCATCAAGATGGTTCCGCCATATGTTTGAAGAGATACATCCCTCACAGATACGTATCTGTCTTGCTCACCGATATAAATTGGGTTCACCAAGTCTTGTCGAATGGTTGACAAGGCTGTTTGTCAGATGTGTTGTCACTCATGATGGCCTTTTAGATAATAATAATAATAATAATGTGTGGACTTATATAGCGCACGTATCCACCAACTGAGTGGTGCTCAAGGCGCATATAATTACCCCTGCTCATAAGGCTCATAAATCATTCCTGAAACCATCTCAGCTCCTTGGGGAGTATACAGCTCAATTGCTGCCATTACAGCGCATATAGGGCTAATCAACCAACTCTGCCCTCACAGGTACCCATTTAACCCCTGGGTGGAGAGAAGCAATTATGGTTAAGTGTCTTGCTCAAGGACACAAGTGTCACGGCCGGGACGGAACCCACATTCTGCTGCTAACACCAGAACTTGAGTCCGGTAAACTAGACCGCTCGGCCACGACACTCCACACAGATACATACCAGAAAAGTAGCAAATGAAGCAAAATAACAACACATTCTGAGGACCAAATCCTGTCTGTCCTCTGCATCCAGACCCCGTAGTTGGTGGTGGGGAAAGAATAGGATACAATGAAAAGGCCCATATGCATGTATACCTGCCGAAGGATGGACAGACGTTTGCAACTTCTCAGGAGAACGCTGACATCTTCTGTCATCACTTTGCTTCATCATCGGAGGACCGTGACAGGCCTAGGTGCACAGAATGCACACTGAGGGCCAGTGAGGGGGCTCCAGCAGCACCTCTAAAGACCATGCTTCGTCCATCGGAAATCCTATCTAGGTTCATCAGGGCAAGCGCCCCGTTACAAAGACATGCCTTACAGGGACTCTCTGCCAGCCTGCCAGACACCGTATGGTTCACCCTACGACACCAGGCTTTCTGTTCACGAGAGCACCATTATTTACTGTCGTAATTGTTCATAATAATTTATATTTCGTAATTGTCCATGTATTTTGCTCACTTTTTGTATTTCTGTATTTTGCTTTTGCACTTTAAAGTGGTTTTGTCGGTGTATATCCGTAAAAAATAAACAAATAAAATAAAGGTTATTGCCAGATTATCAACGAATAATTATCTAAAAACTTACTTAATATAAAATTGGTACACTTGTCAATCATCATGACAGTTTTTCATAGTTTTATGAAACATTTCTTGAAAGCTTGATTGTTGAAATGAACGTACATTTACAATATTGGATTTTGTAATAACAATTCCAATATTGTGCATTCCCTTGAACCTCAACCGAACCGGTGAATTTGAATAAAGGTATGTAACTTAATCTCTATGAATATATAAACTAAGTAAATTTGCAAGTTATTTGTTGGCGTTGATCAATACCCACAGGCAACCCCTTGAATTTGGGGAGGTATTTTGTTGGTACATATTCATCAAATAGGTTATTCAAGTGCAGAGTACATATCAAACGACACTAGATATCAAACGGCACTTGTTAGATTCTTAATCGGTTTTACCTGCCAGCCTGATCATTCGAATTGAAGGACATTTCTCCTCCGATCTTTCAGCTATCGACCATCATCTTCGGGAATATCAAGTATAGCTGCCTGGATGAACCCATTTAACCCTGGCTGTCTGGATTCAGATGAGACAAAATACTTAACAATTACAGCGAGCTGGTAAGAGCCTGAAATCAATGCCACCCTTGACTTGATCTTCATAACAACCAACAACATCTCAAACAACACTTCCAGTCGTCAAAATCGCATCGCTCGTCAGTTTGATCATGGTTTGATCATTACCTTGTTTAATAATGACTAACGCCGGGTTAATGACGGACAGGAACATTTGCACTGGTTCACCCGAAAACAGCCTTTTTTGAAACACCGAAGACTCGAATTACTTTAAGCCATGCCTCATTACCAGTATTAATTACGATGTTAGAATTGCCCTGAAGTGAATATGATATCAATCACATGAAACTAACGTTCCTTTCTACATTTTCCTTTATTTTTCAAAAAACACATTTCATATAATCTAAATGTTAACATGTACCTAGTTGCTCATTTGATATGTTTACACTGAAATGCTGATTTTCTATGTGTAACGATGACTTGAATTTATTCATCACACAAATCAAATGCCGCGCGCTTGCCTATTAGAGTTGCATTGTAACAATGTTTTGTGGTATTTTACACAATGCAGCTTTGCGTATTTTAGACTCATTTTGTATGAACTTTATCGACCAGTCCAGCACCCCTTCCACGTTATAGTTGCCGGCGCAATGTCGCAGCAACGTTCATGGTGGCCAACATTGGACGGAAAGATTGAAGATTTCTTAGTGGGACTGAACTTATGTCAAAGGTGTGTCGGCTGTTCTGTCAAAGATTGTCTAATGCGTTGATGATAGGCAGTGGAAAGGTATTGAAGCACTGGATCAAGCTGTTCAAGAGTTCTGTTAGTGACCATTCTAAGTAAGATTGGAAAGTGTTTAATTATTTATGATGGGATTTAACGCGTTCTCCCTGTGGGCTTTGCTCATCTAGTCGAATCTTGACGGCGACTGTATGATCTTTACCTGCTTTTACTGTCTGCGTCTCTACCACAATTTAAGAAGGGTTTTTGGACGATTTGAACAGAGAAAACCGACTTGATTGTTGTAAATAGTTATGTGATTGGAGGTGTAAATCAACGGAAACGAGACAAGTATGACTTAATAAGTCACCCTCATCTAAAATCAAAAATCGAAATTCAAAAACAGTTCAGTTTTACAGTAAATATTACCCAACATTTATTTTATCTACACTGTTAAAAAAATCCGTTTTATACGGAAAACATTCTAGCTTTTTTCAGTTCCGTAATTTCTTTTTACATGGAAATTCCGTAATTTTAATGGATTTTTATTTTTTTCTGTAAATTTACGGAATAAAAAAAGGCGGTAACGGAACTTCTTCAGGATTCCGTAATTTTAAGGATTTTTTACGGAATCATTTTACGGAATCATTTTACGGAATCTTGGGCAAAACACAGGAAAATGTTTACATTTTAACGGAATAATTTGTTTTAAATCATTCTGTAAAATTACGGATTTAAAAAAGTACTTTCTTAAAAGGTTCCATTATTTTCAGGGATTTTGTGCATAAAAACCAAAAACAGAATTATTGACAAAATACAGAAAAAAATGTACGAAACAGAGTACCAATTTAAAACTGTAACAATAGGATTTCAAAATGCCCTTTAAAAGATTCAAAATCAAAGTCAAGGCCAAGAATCAATGTAGTTGTTATGATGCATTGAACATCAACATCATCAAAACTCCCTTCGATTTCTGAACAAAATACACATAGGTCCAGTTATTAAACCAAGCTTCCCGCGTTCATCTTGTAAAATATCTCACTCCAAATATTTGATTTCCTTAGCCTATATATTTAATAAATAATATAATCAACGTTCCTTTGAAAACGGGGAAAAGTTATGATACTAATCGGTGAATAGCAAAATCCACGTACAATACATCTTTAATTGTGACCATGAATTATTTTATTCTCAATGGTATAAGTTTGAGTGACAAAGAATTTGATTGTTGAATATCAACAAATCCAAAGGTATGAGCCATTAAAATGTTTCTTGATTTTAGATATTGGATGAAATGCCAATCAAGAAACTATTTCAGATGCCTGTTATATGCTACATACTCTGGGATACGATAATTCAAATTATAATTTCTTCATATACTGGTGTGACAACGTTTGATGTTGTATATTTATATGAATATAGTTATTAATATAGACACAGCAAGCAGATTTTATACGGATAGAGACGAGAATGAATATCAAGAGCGCTGTTGATCTTCATGTGCCTCCTGAAAATGTATGTGTTTAAATCGTCTTCAAATCGATGTGTATTGTCGTCTGTTACTGAATTTTCTTTCTTTCTTTTTTAATTTTTTTTTAAAATTTTCTTCAAGAAGACCTAAAGTGGAACCTTGTTGTACACTACCATGATTTATTATATTATTCGGACTTTCAGTAAATACCTGATTGGCTAATGATGTATGGCCAATATTTTGGTAAATTTTAACAGCAAGTTCCGAAATTGTTCTTTTTTATTCTGAACATCACTATTTCACATGAAAAGGAGAAACAATTGCTTTAAAATGAAACATTTCTCAAAATAATCTTGTGAAGATGGATTTACAGTAAATAAGTGCAGAAATTAATTTAAAGTGGGTCCCGTTATAAAACTAAAATACTGACAACTATTTTGTGAATTTATCTCATTTCAAAGTATTTGATTTCATTTCTAAGGAAATTATGAATGTTCCAATGCCAAAACGAAACATTCCTGAAATTGCTTGTAAAACACGGGCGATACGGTACATCTCTAAATATACAACAGTAATGATATCTACTTTAATTGGTTCCTGGCAGTGTATCCATCACTGACTTGGGCATATTTAGAATTGACATATCAAGCCATGTGAAGCTGGTGAGACCATATGTTTTGTGCAAGCTAATAAGTATGTACTGCGATTTTATGCAATACTATTAATGGCGTTCATGTTTGTTTCGCGTTGTTTAAAACGATGTGAAATATAAATGTTATAGATGAGTTAAACATGCTGCACCCCATCGTTCACAAAACAATAAACAAACAAGACATGTGTCAATCTTCTAATTTTGTTTTCAATATTGCATTTCAGTCGTTTTATTAGTAACTATCAATCACTCAGTTGGGTGGATCGTTATTGTGCTGCAAATGTAGACAGTATGAGCATAAGGCCAAAAAAAAAAAGATGTTGAGTTGCCCTCCACCGACCGACCCAAAAGTGCTGAAATCTCGGGTCGGGTTTTTTTTTTTTTTTTTTTTCCCCCGTCATTCATAGGCCTATTTATTAATGAAACTTACCAATTTTCTTTGTATAAAACATAATACGTTTGATTTGTGAAATTTTCCACTTTTTTTACCGGTAAATTTACCGGTACCCAAGACTCAATCTACATGTTTTCGAATCGAATGGCCCCGGCCCTCACATGGTGCACTGCCTTCGCACACACTGTGTGCCAACGATTGCGACTCAAATCTACACGTTTTCCAATCGAATGGCCCCCTCACATGTTTTCCACTGGCTTCGCGCACTGTTTTGTATGTCAACGATTGCGACTCGATCTACACGTTTTCAAATCGAATGGCCACTCACACGTTGCATGTTGAGCATTGCACGCAATATGGATGAATTTGCTGTGTCAATCACAGCGAAAAGTACAACAAAAATGCTTGGGATACTTTTATTCTGAAGCATAATTCCTTGCTGATAGGTATACAAATGAAAAACATGGTATGTGGTTTCAGTTCCAATGCATTTCAATCTTAAAATGACAGTCAAGGAGAAGAAAAAAAAAAAAAAAAAATCCCGACCGACCGACCCCTTCAAATATTTTCACTGGAGGTCAACTCAACAAATTTTTTTTTTGGCCTAACATCCGACTGTAAGGCCAAAAAGTCTCCGGTTTCTGTTCTCCAATCGCATGACCTCAGACCTGCGCGTTGGCATTTTTAGTCCTGTGTATAGGAAATTTGGTCTGGTTCCAATAATAACCGCATATACATGTAACACCCTCAAAAACCAAAACAAAATCAACACACAACGCGCAACACGCGCCAACACACACAAACACACACCAACACACACAGTCGTGAATTTCAAGACGTCTGAGGACCCTCTACTGTTCCTCTATTGTTTGGACTCTTTGAAGCAATCCCCATTGGTTTTGTACACGCCGTTTTCCGAGGACAACGAAGAACAAAGAACCGCCGTCCGAGGACCTATTGTTCCCTTTCTTATATGTCCTCGGACCGTTTGCACCAAACACACCGAACACACCAAAACACCAACACACACAAACACACACAATCCCGCACGGGGCGTTGTGGGGACAAAATACAAAGGATTTTGGGGATTAAAAACGTTGTGGGGACAATGAAAATGTCCCCACAGCTAAGTAATTCCGGATCCCTCTTTTGTTCTCTGTCCCCATAACGCGGCCAGTGCTTGAACACATCATCACACACATTCTCATTTTTGCATCCTTGTGGAGACCTCTATTGTTCTTTCCTTTGTTCCTGTACTTAACAATTTCCCATAGGATTTGTACACAAATTTCCTTGTGGAGCACGAAGTCCTTTAGAATTCCCCTGTGGAGACCAATTGTTCTTGCCTTTCCCTTTTGTTATAGGACTCCACAAGGTAGCGAAAGTAAGAGCGCACCAACATTATTATTACAATCACACAACACACCATCATACACTCACTGGCCATAAGTATTGCAACATCCCCAAAGTTCAGTTTGGAGAACTGTGTTACAATAATTTATTTTATTTTATTTACACTACTTAAGACTTCTTGAAAGTGCCTGTGTTTTGAAGTCAATGTTCTTTTTTACTGTTCTTGCTCGGAAATTATGTAATACACGATCGATGAATCGGATTAAATGATCATCTCACCTGTTACTTGTAAAGTGCTATTTTGAGCATGTTGCAATACTTTTGGCCAGTGAGTGTACAACTGATCATCACCCATTTTTGAAGGTTATGCCATAAGGAAACTAAACTAAATACGTTTTGTTATTTTCACCCAGAGTAAAATATTATCTAAAGTAATTTTGTCCAAACCCCTTTGCCTCGAATCCAGAAGCACGAGGTCCACTTGGGTAACACAAACATCAAAATTCTCGCCAATCTCGGTGTTATTTACATGATTTTCGGCCAGTATACTGATGGGGAGATTTTGTTCAGTTCAGGAAGTTGGTTATTATTCATAAGTGGGCTATTTGTTTTACCCCACGTATGTGCACTGCGCCCCCAGGCTTTTGTGATTTCGTGACAACATGGGTTCGGGGAAATGACATTTTACAATATTTCAGTTTGAGTTAACACAATAACACGTGCGTTTTATAGTTTCCTTAAGACGTTACTTTCCTTATTAAATAATGGGGACGGGTCAATTACCGATAATTGCTCAGTGCCCCGATTTAATTCTCTTACAAGTTGTAAAAAGCCGTGGTTATTGGAAGAACCGGTGGTTGACAAATTATGTCTTCTGGGGAAAAACATTTGCAGTTGTCTTCTCAATCAGTCTTAGCTCACTGAAAGAAATGTCGAATTGTCAAAACACCGGTTCTTCTCAGAACCACTGATAACTCCATAGAAAATGCACACGGTGATACCGCAAACCTTCTTAACCGAATATACTCAGCATTTGTTTATTCAATTCAATATTAGATTTATTTCCATTAAAAACAATAAGAACAAATAAGCAGTTCTTTACAAAATGCAAACATTTAGTCATAAGTCAAGGTTTGTATTGGAGTGTCTTTCAGCGGCGTAGCCACGGGGGGCCCCCCACAAATTTCCAGTGCCCTCCCCACAAATTTCCAGTGCCTCCCCCCAGATGCCCCCCACGAAAAATCCTCATAGTACCCCAAAAAACAGAAAAGAAAAAGAAAAGGGAAAAAACCCATACCTCCTGCCCCCCCCCCACTGAAAAGCAATGCCCCCCTGTTCCCCCCACTGAAAAAGTCCTGGCTACGCCGCTGGTGTCTTTAGAACCAGTACATACTTTTATATCCATTTTCTTTTATAGGAATCGAGACATAGGCTATGTCTAAACATCAACATGTCAAAATGTCTTTTGTAACATGTTTGATTATAATTGATTTAATTTTTGCTCTATACCGACGTGTGTATAGCACTGAATACTCAGTGTTTTCGGAGTGTCTGTGCAAAAACTTCACAGACGACTCGGGCGGGATTCGATCCCACGACCTCCTGCTTACTAGTGCAGACGTCTAATGCCCCTGTCCCACTTAGGCGATTTTTTAGGCGACTACAGGCGACCAGGCTGTCGCCACATGGTCGCCTGGGTGTCGCCTGTATGGTCGGGAGTAGTCTCCTCAGTCTCCCAAAGAGTCGTAGCCTATTTCTGGTCGCCGCGGGATTTTCAAAATGTTCAAAAATTTTCGGCGACAGTGGGTTTGACGCCAATGAGCGTAGCTTGACTTCTACTAACGTAGGTGCTGTCGTAGGTTGTCGCCAGGTGACGTAGGTTGTCGCCGGTGCTGACCTCGGTGAATTCAATTGTTGACTACTACGTCAACCTACGTCAACTGGCGACAGGTACTGGCGTCAAGAGAAGTCAAGTGAATTCTCTTCATTTGTCTTCAGTTGTCTTCAGTTGTCGCCGACAGGGTCGTAGCTTGTCGTAGCTTGTCGCGGATAGACGTAGGTTGACTTCGGTTGTCGTAGGTTGTCGCCTGTGTGGTCGTAGGTTGTCGCCTGTGTGGTCGTAGGTTGTCGTAGGTGTGGTCGTAGGTGTGGTCGTAGGTGGTCGTCCTTAGCCGCGATGATTGGGTCGCCGGTTGTCGGTAGCTTGCCGTAGCTTGACGTCGACTAGGTGGTAGATTGTTGTAGCTTGTCGTAGACATTGTCGTAGAGGGGTCCAGTCGCCGGTTTTTCGGCGACCTGCTACGACTATGACGGTCGTGGGACAGGCCCTTTAACCTCTCGCCCACCACCGAGCTTGCTCGATGACGATTAACCGGCTAGAATTTCTTCAACCTATAAATGTATTCATTATACCGATCAGGGATACCTACTTTACAAACTAAAAATTTTGAGCACGTCGTATCCTGCTTGGCACTCGGGTCTAATATTGATTGAAAGTCTCCACAGTCAATTAACGACATAACGGATCAGTTGTAGAAACTGACCCTGTTGAACTACCTCTTGACCATATTCTCATGCGGTCATGTATGTATACAGAGTGTCTCACAAAAAATGTCAATACAAACCTAGGCCGACAACATTTTTTTTACAATATTTTTTGCCAGTGTTTAACAATCCATTTAATTGACAAACAGTTATTACTAGTTATTTAAAGATAGGCTATATAATAAAGGGCCCAACATAGAACCTTGAGGTACACCACATGAAATATATTGATACATGGATATGGCAGAATTATAACAGACAAATTGCTTTCTATTACAAAGATAATTTTTAAACCAATCCAAAGCTATTCCACGTATGCCATACTGGTCTAGTTTCCGAATGAGGATGTCATGGTTAACCGTGTCAAAGGCTTTTGATAAGTCCAAGAAAATTCCAATGGATAATTTCTTGTTCTCTATTGCACCAAGTATTTCATTTACAACATGTACTATGGCCATCTCAGTGGACCTGTTTTTTCTAAAACCAAATTGCGAATCAGACAATATATCATTATTATCTATAAATGAAATCAAACGATTAAAAACCAATTTCTCAAACATTTTACTAAATACCGACAATATCGTAATAGGTCTATAATTTCCAATCTCATTTTTACTTCCTTTTTTGTGGATAGGATCAGGAACGACCTTGCCTACCTTTAATCCATCAGGGAATATTCCCGAGGTAATATATTTGTTAAAAATGAGAGCAAGTGGCTTGGCAAAAGAATATTTAGCTTTTTTTAGTACAATAGAACTAATACCGTCCCATCCTGGGGCCTTGCCACATGGGATTTGTTAATAATTTCTACTATTTCTTCTTGTATAATAGGGGTGATAAAAAAAGAATTCGGACATCTATCATTCAAGAAGGACTCAAATGACATGTCAGGAGTAGGAAGCTGACTACCACGAACTTCCTTATTATCATGAACAAAACAAGATGGGTTATGTTTAGGTTGAGATTTATTTAGCAATGAGTTAATAAGTTTCCAAGTACCTTTTATATTGCATTTCTCTTTGTTAAATTTATAACTTAAATAATTTTTCTTGGCAATTTAATCAAAGTATTGAGTTTATTTCTAAATGTTGTATAACATGATTTATCCTGCATGGAACGTGTTTTCAGATATTTTTTGTAAAGAATTTTTTTTCTTCTGATAGAGTTATAAATATCATTTGTTAACCAAGGAGATTTATATTTATTAAAATGGAGATTGACTTCATATTGAGGAAAGTGATGATTATACAAATTCACAATATGATCAATTAAGATATCATATGCTACATTAACATCATAACTTGTTATAAAACTCCAATCTGTCTTATTGAGATCATCAATAAAATGTTCAATATTTTTATCAGAATAGTCACGTTTAAGATTGGAGTCGGTCCGAAACTTTTCCTTAATATTATCTACCACCAAGAAAACAGGCAAGTGGTCACTTATATCGGTAACTAAAACTCCAGCACAGTGTTTAGAGTAATCATTGGTGAAAATATTATCAATCAGAGTAGAACTAATATCTGTAATTCTCGTCGGCTTGTTAATTGTTGGGTAAAAAGAATAGGAAGTTAGTACATCCAAAAAATTTGTCACAGTGCGGTCAGAATTGTAATTAAATAAGTTTACATTAAAATCGCCCATCATAGGTGGTAGGTTGTTGTAGCTTGTCGTAGACATTGTCGTAGAGGGGTCCAGTCGCCGGTTTTTCGGCGACCTGCTACGACTATGACGGTCGCCGGCAGTCGCCTAAAAAGTCGCCCAAGTGGGACAGGCCCTTTAACATCTCGACCACCGAGCTCGATGACGATTAACCGGCTACAATTTCTTCAACCTATAAATGTATTCATTATACCGATCAGGGATACCTACTTTACAAACTAAAAATGTTGAGCACGTCGTATCCTGCTTGGCACTCGGGTCTAATATTGATTGAAAGTCTCCACAGTCAATTAACGACATAACGGATCAGTTGTAGAAACTGACCCTGTTGAAAACTACCTCTTGACCATATTCTCATGCGGTCATGTATGTATACAGAGTGTCTCACAAAAAATGTCAATACAAACCTAGGCCGACAACATTTAAAAAAAAAAAATTGCCAGTGTTTAACAATCCATTTAATTGACAATCAGTTATTACTAGTTATTTAAAGATATATCGCCCGTGAATTTACAAAGCAAATGAATTTTTTAAAATAATATCGTTGTTAAACGAAAACCCAAAAAATCGGATGTTAGTCAGGGAGCTTATGCCCTGATATCAAGTCCCGTGGGCACTGAATGATTAGAGCATACCACCTAGCTAGATACCTTATTTAGACTCTAAGGAACAAGAAAAAACATGTTGGCAAAATCTGAAGTGTTGCAGATGGCGGCCATCTTGGATTTCAAAATGGCCGCCATTTGTGAGCCCTTTTTTACTATAACTCAACTTGTGAATATCATATGAAATAAATTTTGGTGGCTATACACCCCAAATATTGTTTATGCCAAAGGTTAAAAATGTACACTTTCAATTTTCATTGCTAAACAAATGAATGGCAGCCATTTTGCTTTTCAAAATGGCTGTCACGTATTATTTTCTTTTTAATTTAAAATGTATATGTTTCAGAATCTCAGGAATTTCCTTTTGCAAAAATACATGTACCTATAGATTAAAAAGAATTCAAAATATGTGTTAATTTATTAGGGGCAAAGTTAAAATTGGCAGCCATCATGTATTTTTAAATACCTGCACTAACGGAAAGCGCACACTTCATGGGGCAGTCATGGCAATATACCAGAGGCGCAATCCAGAGGACATAACCCCCAAATTACACCTAACGGGGGAAGCCAGGGCGAAGACCATAAAAGAGCTACCCTCAACAATCACCGATCTTCTTCCTTGTAAAATGCCAAATAAACCCAAGCCAACGAGCCCATCTTACCCAACATTTGCCCTCAACGATACCCAACCAGCTATTAGTTGCTACAAACATGACATAGTTTGGATGTTAGGACAGGCTCTGTCAAATCCGGCGACATTTACAGAGCAACAGGACCAACAACCAGACACACATGAAGTGGAAAGTACATATTCAGAAGCTGCTAATCACATTCCAAGTTGGTCAGCATACAACTCTCTGGTAGGCAATAACATGCCACTGACATGTATCAATACACCACCCTTGATAGCTGCACCAGCTCATGAATGGTCAACATTGCTTACAATATTGAAACAAGCACAAGGCATCTCAGCAAAGGTTGTTGGTGAACAGCGTAAAACGGTGATCACTCTAGACCTGGGTTTGTACAAACCATGCCAAGCAAATTCAAATGGCTCGAGATGATTGCAATCACATGATACTGCGTCTCCGGAGAGCTTCATATGGTCATGGCTCAGCTTCGAACGATAGGTTCATATATGGACTGTATTGGCTTAGATTCGTGTTGGATTGAAGCCGATTTATACGGCACAAGTACTATAAAACAGATTATTGAGGGCCGGCATGTAAAGAGAGGAATTACAGCTCATTTGACTACCTTGCAAGCTTTGTTCACACTATATGCAGAAGCTTTCTACAAAGACAAAGCAGAGTCAATCCATGAATTTGCGGAAAAGGCCAGTAAGCTCAATAAGGCATGCAGAGATGACAACAATGAAGAAATACGGAGAGCTCATGAAGATATGGAACATGCAATTGAATCATTTGGATTCTTGATCCAGATGAGTGAATTTGATGACGTTGTAGCTAACAGACCACTGGCTAAGGCCATCCGTCAGTATATGCAGATGGTTTTGGAAATGATAACCTATATCAGAGCTGTACGGACAGGTGATTGGATATTGCATCTTGTTGCCACTGAAACATTTGTGAAGTACTTCTTTGCCCATGATAAGTTGAACTATGCTCGCCTTATTCCTGTGTACTTGGCAGACATGAAAGCTTTGGCCAACTCCGATCCTGAAATATGGCAAGAGTTTAAGGAAGGGAATTGGGTAGTCAACAAAAGCTCCATCCCCTTTTGTGCTATTGGTCCAGATCATGCCTTGGAGCAAGTGAATCGGATGATGAAAGTTGTTGGAGGACTCACGGGTATCACACTCAGTCCCATTGCCCGCACAAAGTTTTTCCTTGTCGCACCTGATCTTGCCCGTCTAGCAAAAGAGGCAGAGACTATTGGTGTGCCTAGAAACAAAACGACACAACACCATCATGAGAATACATATGCCAAAACCAAGCTTCAGCAGAAAAACGTAGCTGACCTGACGAATACTATCAACAAGTTCACAAACCCCTTTACGGATGGATGTGATCAGTTAATTAATATGGTCACCAAAGCAGTCATGCCAGAGAGAATCCAAAATGATATCTGCCAAAGAATGCAGATTGGGGAGGAGCGCTTCGCTGAATTTGTTGCAAAGAGAATCACAACAAATAATGTAAACCTTTGGGCTCCAATGAAGAAGCTTAAGCTACAGATGTGGTCATCAAGTGGGATGAAATCTCAGATAAAGAGTGAAGACAAAATTGTAGAACTCCAGGAAGATAGGGCACTCTTTGCTCGCATGCTAGTAGTATCCAAAGCAAGAGATATTGACCTGAAGCAAACTGTTGGTACCTATGAATTGTCTGTAGTGCCAAGGGCGTTGTTTGCAGCAGATGGCTCACTCCTATATTCCACATCAAAGAGTGACTTGATGTCGATTCTTGAAAACCTGCCAAAGAATGTAGCAGTTCCCCAGGAACACAATAACCAGTCAGATGATCAAGTCGGCACTAACTGCAAACGTGTCGCCATTGTCGATGCAATGGCTGATCTCCAAACATTGGACAAACCAGAGTGCATCAAAACCTGTCTTGACCTAGCAAACCACTTCATAGAACGTCACTGGAGGAAGTATGGCGACTATGATGAGGTGCATTTGGTGTTTGACCGTTATGACACCGGTGAATCACTGAAAGCTTCAACTCGTGAGAGACGTCTAGGTGGCAGGACGGCTGTTGCATATCACATCACTGATTCAACATCAATTGGAAAACTAAGCATGAGCCGTCTGCTTGCCCATGTATCTACGAAAGATGCAATAACCGCATACTTAGCTGAAAAATTACTGGGACATGCTATAACAAATAACAAGTGCCTTGTGGTTGCCTGGAAGGATAAGGCACAGGCTGCAAACAGAACAATAATTGACCTTGCAAGTATTCAAGAAGAAGCAGATACCAAACTTCTCCTGCATTCCGTTGATGCCACTGTAAGTGGTGCTACTTCTCTAGATATCCACTCACCAGACACCGATGTTCTTGTACTTGCCATCAGACGATACCCCAGTCTGTGCACAAATACTTCCTTCATAACAGGGGCTGCTAAGAAACGTAGGGTGATACCCCTTGAGCCGATCTACAGTGCACTAGGTTCTAAGAAAGCTAAAGCTTTACCAGGATTTCATGCCCTATCAGGGGCAGATGTTACTGGAAGATTTGCAGGGAAAGGAAAGGCCACATTCTGGAAGGTACTGCAGGAACTACCTCAACATGATGAGAGCGTAAACGCTCTTACACTATTAGGGAAAACAGATGAACTACCTGAATCCGTATTTGCAGCAATTGAAGCCTTTGTCTGCAAGTTATATCTCCCTAATACAGACCTATCAAGTGTAGCTGATGTTAGGTGGTGGCTCTTCAAGAAGAAGCAAGCTCAATCAGAGGGTTTGCCCCCAACCTTAGCTGCACTACGACCTGCCATCCTAAGAGCTCACTACCAAGCTCTAATTTGGAACAGTGACATCATTGCAAACCCAACATTACCAGAACCGCAGGACTTTGGTTGGGATTTAGTAGATGGCCACTATAAACCTGTCATGACCTCTTTACCTCCAGCTCCACAAGCAGTGATTGATCTGGTGAAGTGCTGCTGTAAAAAAACACAATGTGCAACCAATCGCTGCAAATGCAAGAAGAATGGTTTGAACTGCACAGACCTTTGCAGCTGTTCTGAGGATTGGGAGTCATGTGACAATTCAGCTGGCACATTTATTTCAGATGATGAAGAGGAGTATAGTGACGCCGAAGATGCTCCATTTTAGAATGATATTCGACCAAACAACTGTCTCAACTTTCCATATCCAGAGATCACAGACCAAACACTCTTCACGCTATTTGGATGCTCATCCTCCATCAGAGCTATGACTACATAGAAGTGTCTGCAGTCACTGCCACCAGCTTGGTCAGTACTAATGGACTTGAATGAGAAGATACAAGAAGGCTTAAATACCCAACGTTTTACGGTTGTTATGACGGTTTTTATACTCTTTCTGGATACACTACTCAAATATATGATAATGGCGGCCATTTTAATTTTCAGTATGGCTGACCATGGAGGTAGAATTAGACTAATTCTACCTCCATGGGCTGACAAACCAAACATAACTTACTCTGATCATGTCAAATATGTTTCACTACTTCCTTTTCATGGTAAATGTAGGTTTTGCCACCAAAATCAGCTTTGTACTACATTCGTAGCCAGAGTTATTGAAAAAAATATACCTTAAATGGCGGCCATTTTGAAATCCAAGATGGCTGCCTCTCAACACTTTCAAAATTGCCAACATTATTTTTTGTGTTCTCTAGTACCAATATGACATGTTTAGATAGGTGGGATCTTCTAATCATTCAGTACCCACGGGATGACATAACAGCCCTGACTATGTCGGAAACTGTAAATAAAAGCGATATTTCAAACGTGTTCGGTTTCTGATTGACAGCCGCACTGGTAAATTGGAAGACTGCCCTCAGCCCTCAGCCCATTACATGCAATGAACTGTGTGGTCACGTGCACCCTGTGGATTAAAACCTTGGGTTCCACCTTTTATGTGTTCGTGGGACTGCGCGAACACCTCTTTGAAATTGTTCGTTGTTTTCTTCTCCTTCTCGATGAGACTTGTCGAACAAAAAAACATAGTTCCAAAGTTCACAGGGCCTTCGAAATTGACACATACTTAGACCATAACATGTAGTTGTCAATAGCGTTGTGACATACAGTTTCAGGTAAAGTTGTGACGTCATGGTGACGTCATCAGATATCGAAATACACTAAAATCAAATTTTAATATTTCAAAATGTTATATCTCATGAACCACAAAAGATATTTACAAAATGTTTGCATCATCTTACAGATCTTGAATTATGTGACATTTCGTACACAGACATGACCAAATATGACCTCTCCTTCCGGTCGAAACCGGAAGTTTAAGTGAAACAATATTCTGAAGCACTTATATAGAGTCCATGATATGGTATTTGGGCGTGCCTTCCGTGGACGAAATCACTATTGACATGTGACCTTTTCAAGAATGTGACCGTTGACGTCATCACCTGTCACAGCGCCCACTGGCGGCGGGTTTAGAAAAATAATAATTAGGAAATTTGAATATGACTTCTGTGAATAAAGTGATTAGTGACATCATATCTTTTAAAAACATATGTTTGATGACGTCATCAATGTTCAGAGAGTCCCCTATCTCACATATTGAACCAAAGTAGTTACTAACGTTATTTTTTCATATATCTTTCTATGGAGTTTTGAGGATGAAGGTTTACGCGCAAAACCTATTGTTCTTGCATGATTGTTTGAGGCCACCGACGATTGACTACCACTGCCACACATCTTACATCTTTCCTTCAAGTTGTATTGTTATTTTCCAGTCGCCTGTACCTATCTCCTTCTGGTACACCTTGATGCTTTCAAATCATTACTTCTTTTGATGTACTCCGTTCCTTTCACCACTCCCGTAGCGTCCGTCTCTTCACTCTCAATCAATATACTTCTGTTGGTTATTTCCTCTTTTCAGCTGATGTTTAGCATTGTCTTCCACTGTTTTACTATAATTTTGTCTTAATATGTAGTTTATAAATGTCATAATTTTAAAGTGCTCCCGTGAAGATGGTTTACACTATACACTCCCGGGTTAGATTTGACCCGGAAAAGGGGTCCCAGGGAGCCAGACCTATTTTTGGGTCAGACCGACCCAGAATCCAGGTCAGACTGGATCAGTCAGAAAGACATTTTTGACTCCGATTTCGGGTCGGTCTAACCCAGGAATTTTTAGAGTGTGCCTAAATTGAACAGTTCATATCACAATGTGCGTAGGCCTAATAACACTGATACGAATACCTTCTTTTTTGTCAAACAGGGAAAAGTCTACAGTCGGTTATGCCGAGTATAGTGGGCAAATCTCTTATAGAATCCTTCGAACTAAAGCGACCGATGATCAATCTTACCTGGGATAGTGTAAGTATACCACATTGTCCAATGTATTTTATCAATTATTCATTATTTCTTTTAGTAAATAAAACAAAAGGTTAATTATAGGATTGGCAAAAAATAACCAAACGGTCGAATTGTAATATGAAACGAATTTGATGTAAAGCTGATGATTTACATCGTCCTCAAAAATAATTTTGTGCGAGGTTGCTGTCCCTTTTCAATAAAAGAAATTTAGGAAAGAGCACTCCTTTATTCCCCGTTGAGGCTAAAACGTTCACAGTTTGCTTGTGTGAAGCATAGTTTTATTCAAAGTGAGTACGGTACCCCCCGGTAATCATACCTGTAGAAGCAATTATGCCAACACTGCCGATGATGATGATGATGATGATGATGATGATGATGATGATGATGATGATGATGATGATGATGATGATGATGATGATGATGATGATGATGATGATGATGATGATGATGATGATGATGATGATGATGATGATGATGATGATGATGATGATGATGATGATGATGATGATGATGATGATGATGATGATGATGATGATGATGATGATGATGATGATGATGATGATGATGATGATGATGATGATGATGATGATGATGATGATGATGATGATGATGATGATGATGATGATGATGATGATGATGATGATGATGATGATGATGATGATGATGATGATGATGATGATGATGATGATGATGATGATGATGATGATGATGATGATGATGATGATGATGATGATGATGATGATGATGATGATGATGATGATGATGATGATGATGATGATGATGATGATGATGATGATGATGATGATGATGATGATGATGATGATGATGATGATGATGATGATGATGATGATGATGATGATGATGATGATGATGATGATGATGATGATGATGATGATGATGATGATGATGATGATGATGATGATGATGATGATGATGATGATGATGATGATGATGATGATGATGATGATGATGATGATGATGATGATGATGATGATGATGATGATGATGATGATGATGATGATGATGATGATGATGATGATGATGATGATGATGATGATGATGATGATGATGATGATGATGATGATGATGATGATGATGATGATGATGATGATGATGATGATGATGATGATGATTTATAACACATATCCACCAAGAATTGCTCATGGCGCTTTACAGTAAACAAGATATTCAGAAACATTAATTTTATATTTGAATATATATACATACCAAGAAGATGATTTTGTTTGTGCATTTTAAATACACAATCGGCCTACTCAAAATACATTCCAGTTCCCCTGCTTATATCAATACATTTCACAATGATTTGCTATGCAAATCAATACAATTTAATTGGAATTATTTTCCAATTATGGTCAGTGTACTCCATTACCCGATATATTAAATGTGATGCATGAAGTATTTGTACAAATTAATAACAGTTGCGTCTTGCTTTCAGTTAAATCTGTTTTAAAAACAGTTATATTTCTATTTGAAGAAGAGTCAAGTAACGCTTCAACGCTTGAAGGAAAACAAATTTATGGAGGCAGATCGTTACATTAATGCTTTGAAGTTAATTGATAGCAACCTCGATCTCGTATACTGGATGTGTTGTCATAAATGGAAATCGAAAATGCCTCAGACAGTTAAAACAATATGATTGGACCATAGGTAATCATCTGTGGGTAAATTAATGACCGGTAAAGACACCATTGATAATATCAGACCAGCAATCACTTGCACACGACCGCAATCTCATAATTTGCCAGTACCATCTGCAGGTCTAAATCTATCATATGTTTTCTACTTGGGGAAAAAATAAATAAAAAATAAACCAAAAAATGGTAGCTTAGTGTTAGTTTTCGAACGATTTCACTGTTTAATTTGGAAAAGTTCAATTTCGTTCAGTAAACAACTCCTACGACTGTTTAATGATTCCTAATACAGAAGTAGCCTAAACAGTTACCATGAGTTTCAATAATTAAGCTAAATGGTTTTTGTCAAACAGCCGTTGTGCGTCATTTCAACAACAGAACTAACGACCAGAGCAGTCATCACCGAGACATTGAACATTTTCTCTTTAAGTTTTATAACATCACGCCGTTGTTAAGGGTTAAATTGTAATTTAACAAAGACGCTTTTTTTCGGAGGAAAATGGAAGTTAAAGGTGATTACTGCGTTAATTCTGAATTCGTTGGAGCAATTATTGAAGCAAATTATCTACAAATTATTCAAAGAAATCAATAAATGCTTGATTTTGACTGCTATACCATGAAAGCTGGTTCTGAAAAAGGACAGTTGGTTTGTTAACTCGAACTTTATTTAGATCAATATGCTCTTATCGTCTTCCTGGAAACGTCTGAGTTGTCAAATCACCGGCTCTTTTTAGAACCCGCCAACTGAATGTTAAAACTCACTAGATAATGTATCTGGTACGACCGCAAACCTTCTTTAAATTAGGTTTCTACTACGGTCGAACAACATGAAACCATTTCTGCGAACATTCTTATACTTTCTGGTAAGATCATCTGATTCAAGCTGTCCTTGTGTAACACCGGGCAAAAAGAAAGACAAAAATGAAAATCAAATTCCCTCATGAAGTGACATTTATTGATCCGACCTTACCGGATTTCAAAAGCTATAGCTGGCAACAATGGCATACTCTATGATTTGGTTATTTCTCTGGAAATATAACTCTTCTTGAAAATCCTCAAAATGTCCAAAATGTTTGAATGGACTATGGCTGTGACCACATCAGCATGAACAGACAGCAACCATCAATGTAATCACATTCCAACCTCATATTCACATTAAGCATATCCTTATTGTTACTCGGCTATAAAAGCCGGTAAACCAAGGACATCTAGAATAATCGAGTTAGCCTCTTCGCGCTGGAGTAGTTTATTTGTGGTTCACGTTCGCCTTCTACCGTTTTACCGAGTCTTCAGAATGTTTTGTGTACGAACATCTTCACAAATTTCCTGTCATCTAATCACATAATAGCAACCAGGCGAGAGGGAGTTAACAATGCCATACAATTCCTTAGTTACGATGGCTTATTGTTCAGCGTGTCCTAATTGTTTAGCGACTACTGCATTCAGGAGGGTCCATTGCCATGGGGAAGTAGATCAGAGATTATTCATACTGACTCGCGGTGGAGCGTATTATTGAATTACCTCTGCTATACAGTGAGCGCGGCAACTGCCTTAAGACATTTTAAACATATTTTTCCTGAGAATCCTTACATTGTAATATTTGGGAGAATCTCTACATTTACCGTCCTTCCCTAGTATGAATGAAGTACGTTCCTTTTTGAAGATTTAGTAGACAGGAAAGTGATTCCTCTCAAATGGGTTATTTGCAAAATAATTGATATGGCACAAATAAAAAGTAAATTAATTCAGATAATAGGTTAATTTTGGTGGTGCCAGTTAATGTGTCAGCATCGGTCTATGTATATATAAAGTTTTAAGCTGCTGAGTGGCGATTGTTACGAAATGCACTGACAATGAATAAGCAGTTGGTACCGCGAACAATCGCCTATTGTACGTAAACTGGTCCAGGAATCCCATTAGAAAATACCAATACAAATTCAAAAACTTGTTTATAACTTCCTACAGACGATCGCCTTTACTAGAGACACAAAAACAAAATAATCAATGTATCATTTCAACAAAGTAAAAAAAAAAGATTCAAAAAGTAATAATAATAGTAATAATAGATAAAATTTAATTAAAAAAACGTATTTTTGACTTGGCCCAGATTGCATTTGCGCTCATAAATTATGGTCGTACAAAATGTAATACATTTCACTCTTCCATATAACAAAATTACATAAAATTAATGCGCTACATAGGAACACAATGTTTGCATTGCAAAGCATGGTGTATGTGAGCAGTAACATGGCGTCCCGTGGCTTCATTGAGAGCGTATGACCCTCGATCCAGCCAGTATACTTTAGAGATCAGTGGTTAACGCGGACCATTACGTCATTACCAAATTACATATATCATTACAATTGAAGTTTGGTTTACCCTTTTCAGATACGAGCACACGAAAATAACGTGTTTGAGATTGTTTCGACGGCCATGGTTGTACGACGAGCGTCATCAAATTCCGCAGCAATAATACCAGAAGAGGAAGTACCAGTTGAACCGGAACTACCTAATATCCCTGAGAACGAGGATGACGAGGAGTACAAAGGTATGATAGTGGTGGGGATAGAACATACATGCATGCTGTTATCATTGTTTGCATTATTTTGTTGGGATAGCGCGTTACCAAGAACATTTTGCTGACAACTTGGTTTAGTGGATTGGAAGCCTTTTTTTCTTGAGAATGTGAGTGGGCAATAGGCCGTATTCATAAAAATAAGTAATTGCTTTTACTAAAGTAACAACCCCCTTTTACTAACCTTTTACTTAAATGTGTATTCATAGAAATAAGCAATGACTTTCAAGTAAAAGCTACAAATTTTAAGCATTAGTAATTGCTTTTAACTTATAAGTAAATGCTAGAGAAAGTAGCACCTACTTCAATTTGTATTCATAAAAATGACCTTCGACTAGCATTTACTAGTGATTGTACAAGCACCTAATTTTTGGCTTGCTGTTTAGCCAATACAGACATATCACATTTTCTGCCATGTTTTTACGTCCAAGACCACAACCTAAGGTGTATAACATCAGGCTTAATCGTGATGAAGTCAACCCTACCACTTACAGAACTTTATTTAGGTTTGACAAAGAAAATGTGGAATGGCTTGCAAACACCTTCATACCACCAAATACCGAGACTCGTGGATGGTACTGTAGTACAATAGCAACTACTTGAGAACTTACTAGCCGAGGCAAGTAACAACTGTAATCATTTAGCAAATGGTTATGAATAAGATTTTTAGCAATTGCTTAGACTAGACCTTTTACTTACCTAGCTGTTGCTTTTACTTATAGCATTTACTAGTAAGTAATTACTTATTTTTATGAATACGGCCTATTGTTAGCGTGAGCACTCTTCGTCAGTTATTGCAGTCAGGGCGTGGCTACTAAGACCCATTACCTGACATTTTTGCTGGATCCACAAAGCTTACAATAGAGCGTGCAATCTTAGGTGTTCATGTACACTCTTCGAGCATATGCCTAGTTACCAAACACTGACTTAGCCACAGTTGTCATTAATCAATTCAGTAATCTTCGATATTTTAAATAAGGCATACATTGAAATGTTTACTTTACGAAGCAAAATTTACGCATTTTCCAGCAAAGTGCAGTCTGAGAAATCAATCTTAAAATTGAAATAACCTTGAACTTTGCACATGTTGAAACTCGTATTATACATCTGGTGTCCTGAGGTGTCTTTTTCTTGCTGACTGTCAATGGATGTCCATTTGAACGATCTCTGTGCCATTCAACCATGCACAAAATGAAGTCCAGCGAATTTCCGTTGCTTTTCATTGTGTGTTAATACGTCTTAATGCATCCACTCACATTTGCCCTATTTTTTGTTTTGCAAGCTGCATATTTAGGTTAATTGCGGGAAAGAAACACATTCTAAAGGAACCACCAAATTCCCTATAAATAGATTTAATCGATCCTTTTGGTGAACAGATTTCTAAAAGAGATAACGAGGTGACTCAAGCCAAACACAAAGCTTTCAAAAACATACTTAAATAGTGTTTCGTTCATGTCAAAGTGGCACAAACGAAAGCAGTTGGAATTGTTTATCGGTTACCTTGAAGATTGTCAATTTCAGGTGGAATGGACTTACGTTATATGGAAGTTTGTGGGAAAATTGTTTCGATGACTTCCATATGGAGTGCCATGGTCGAGCGATTTAATGCATCGGATTTGTGTTCTGATGGCTGAGTCGTCAGAATGTGGGTTCGAATCCCAGCCGCGACCGTGGTGCTTGTGTCCTTGAGCAAGACACTTTACCATAATTGCTTCTCTCCACCCAGGGGGTAAAATGGGTACCTGTGAGGGCAGAGTTGGTTATTGTGTTTGATTAGCCCTACATGCGCTGTAATGACAGCAATTGAGCTGTATACTCCCCAGGGAGCTGAGATGGTTTCAGGAATGATTTATGAGCCTGATGAGCAGGGGTAATAATATAATGCGCCTTGAGCACCAGTTTGGTGGATACGTGCGCTATATAAGTCCACATTATTATTATTATTATTTGTGGGACGGGTGGCGAAGCTAAACAAAATTACCATTGTGCATTTGGGATATTCGAATATTATTTAAAGCATCTAAATTCTTAAATCCGATCAGTACAAAACCAAAGTGTACAAGAAACTGTTTTTTCTGATTATGGTTTTTCACAATTCTCATCTAAACTAGCGATTATGCAGGCACTTGGGTTCATGAAGCACAACAATCATTATCGACAGTCAAGAACTGTAATTTTCAGTAAAGGCCGTATTAAATCTCACGGTGCAAGCGGTACTAGAGAATCGCTTGGGCCGTGGGATTAACACCAATTCGTTAAGTATTTATGGTTGGAACGAATATAGCTACTGTATTAACCACCCCAAATCCATCAAATGTTATTGGCCGTAACTTATCTTAAAAATGAAAGCACCTCGCACACAAATATTGAACCCTAACCAGCCCCTATCCTGCAAAATCCTCTAAGGGGCACTTTTTTGGACAAATTCAGCACTGTTGAAAACTGGTACTTTCACCTCATCAAATGAGACAAAATTACTATCTGGCAAGAAGTTCTGGCTATAAGTGCTGAATATGAAAGATCACCGAAAATGCATGGTACATTTTGAAGATAAGGGCATGTTTCCAAAAGTGCACTGATGGATTTTGGAGGATTCAGGAAGGTTTCTAACCAGAATACCTAGGGGGTTAGGGTTAAAGTACATTATGGTTTAATTCTGAGCCCTTTACCGGTAGAAAGGGAGTTTATAAACATATGTTTTTTCCTTTTTTTTCTTTTAAGGTCAAATGTCAAATAAATTTCATCTTTGATAGCATGTGTTTAAAATGCTGTTTAATACTCAGACCTTATTTTTTTATTTAAAAAGGGAAGGCGCATTGAAAATGTTAGCAAAACTGCTTCTATGGGCACACTTTATAATGTTCTTGGAATCAAGATTGACAATAAACATCCAATCTGTGGAAGTTCAGTATTAATCAAAATAAGAGCACTGATATGCTTTAACAATTTCACATCAAGTTAGCTTTCGGATAATAAATTGACAATTAAATTACCACTGTTGTTCTTTCTCTTTAACAATTAAACCTCACCAACATAAAGATGTCAAGTTGAAACAATTAAGGACCTCGTTGAGAAAAAAGCTACAAGTCAATTATAATTTTTTTCTTTTCTTTTCTTTTCTTTAAAAATACACTATTATAAAAATAATAAAGGTTAAAGTCAACTGTGAAATGTTACTTCCCTGCGAAGGTTAACAAACTTTCCATGGGTCACCAAAAGGGGCTCTAAACATGTTTCAGCCATTTTTGATCAGTTATTAGTTCCTTTAAAACATCCAAATTTAACCTTTGATATTTGTCCAGAAACAGTGGGGCCACGCATCTTCTTTTTACGACATGTGTCCAAGGAAGACTAAATTTCAACTGATTTTGTTTTGTTGATTTAATTAATTAAATGTTAATGTGTTTTTAATTGATTTGCATAATACGTCTTCTGTGAGGAATTTTACAGGAACGGATATACATTTAACAAAAATCAGAAAACTAACACTATAATCGCGCAACTAATTATCCATGCTTGTAACTGCTTTTACTATTTTATAATGACAGTCGTTACTCATAGTGCTACATTAATTGTTCTTCTTTCTTTTTCATGCATTCTTTATTAAAACTAAAAGCATTATACTTATTTTTATTCAGGAATAAAGTAAGTTTAGTCTTGTTAAGATAATAGTTTATTTGCATATTTCTGGCTGCCACTAACATGAGTAAGTACTTATGATCGCGCTACAAGGCGCAAAAAAGACAGAATTTCCAGTTCCCAGTTACTATTTATACGTCATAGAGAACATGAGAACGTGTTTTGGTTTACCATTATGACATCAGTACTACACACTTTTGGGAATGTTGCGCACGGAGGTTGTATGGTTCTGATGCAGTTTGGTAAGCCTAATTTGGTAAGTACATTTACGTGTACTAATATATATCGGAAATTACCATGAGCATCCTCCGAGCGCAACATTCCCGAAAGCGTGTAATAAAATATTTTTCTTCTCAATTTATGCTTCCTTCATGCCGTAAAGCTAAGGCTATGTTAACAAAACGAGGACTTTCTCTTGGAAAAGTAAGCTTGATGAACGACAACACAATAAAGAAAACAGGTAAACGGAGCTCCAGCCAATCAGAGCAACTGACAGTGAAAATGCTACATGAGCATGCGCACTAAAGGCACCCAAGCACTACGGCAGATAAAACATATTATACAGTTATGATTGTTATGTTTATTTGTGTTTGTCTTTTATAACTGTTTATCAGGTATAATCAGGTATTTGGCTGGACATAATGACAGTCATTAAATAAGATGTATCCAGATTTGCACGGCACTTTATTTCATAAATGGCCTCTTTTTGCAGTAGTTTGTAGTAGTAGCTAAATCATGATGCACCGCACGATTCATCATTTTACCAAGTCATTAGTTTATCAATTAGACCATTGGTGAGAGAATAGTTAATAACCCCTCAAAGCATAACCAATACCAATTTATATTGCCTTCCAAATCATGAATAACAACTTGTGTGAGGTAAAACAGACAGTAGAGGGCGTATTGCTAACTACAAGAGGATGTGTTCCTGAAAAGTGTAATTAAAGCAGAGTACTTTAAACTCATACATGACATGTGATTTTCAGCGGCTACTCTGCTTACTGTTCACGATAGGGTCCTGAAACAGTTTATTCTCGTTGAGGGCGCTTTTCTCCGTCTTCGTCTTATTTTTCTGTCTTTAGAACATGACATGACAGTTTGAACACTCCCGCGAAGAAGAACATTGTAACATTGTGAGTAGCACCTAACAGCCATCAAGCGAAAATAAAACATTAATTTCCCATTCTGTATCCGTAAATTTAGTTTATAAATTGCTACGATTTCATGACACGGTAGCCTCATTAGAATGTTATTCCAATGAAGTCTACTTCATTACCAACAATATAGCATCAGTTGGTGTTGCCATGAAATCATATTTTTAATGTTCTTTGATTTGTTTGTTTGGTCTCAATAATAGGGTTCGCTACGCCGTACAGAGGAAAACACAAAAATGGTTTGGGGATTTCCCTCTTTTGACTAACACACATCTCTAATTCTGCAGTTCTGTTTTCTTAAAATTCCAATTAATACCGTAACTTACTCTTATGTCTGCCATTAAAAAAAATTAAGTTGAAAAATGCAAATAACATGATTTTGCTGTGTTGAATCGAATGGTTTTGATTAATATTAATTCAAAGATATGACTAGCAGGTAACATTTTAACCTACTGTTTTTGTTTAATATATGTAGGCCTATATGCTTACGCAATATCTTCATAAAATCAATATTGGTGCGAAGTGGCATGATGATACATTGTTTTATTATACAGTTTGAATTTGAAATCACAAAAAAGAATGTATGTACTAATACAGTTTTTTTTTTTTTTAATCAGTACACTGCCAAACTGCATGCCCGATTGATTCCTTTCCCCTCCACCTTCATATTCCAAATGGCTCCATTATTATTTTAAGTTGATTTTGAACCAAAATTATAACACGGGGCTCAACAATAATCTCATGAGCATGACTGCTGTTGCATGAGTTATGAAATTAAATTCTTGGGACAAAAGGTGGTGTGTTTCTGTTGTTTAATCATGCAATTGAATGCAATTTCTTTCTGAGCTGCATTGGCATGACATTGAGTACATAACAAAGACCTCTTAATCATGAAATAACAATTAAATGTAATCGATGTTGTTAATATGATGTTGTTTTCCGGTCAGATTCGAGACATTCGTTGTGCGGAGAGGACACTAACGGTAAGACATCACGAGGCAAAATTTTAATATAAGACTCCAAGGAGGCAGTGGGTTTGTATCTACGCATACAAAGCGCGGGTTCATGTTCTGCTCTCTTAATTAGATATCAACAGTTATTTCCACCCTTGACCTCTGTACATGATCAATTTATTATCAAGATAAGTTTGGCGTTCAATGTCATAGCAAGACCAATAGTATAATACAACCTATTACAGTATAGAGAAAGGATATCCTTTCTCTATGATTACACCATCTGTTTTGGTAAAGTAGCCTAAGCCCATTTCATTCTATTAATGTTTATTCTCAAAATTACCCTCCGGGCACTAATTCATGCGCGTCACTAGCAAATATATTTTCAAGGGGCTCGTTTTTTGTACATTTCAGGACTTAAAGCGTCCTTAATGCCCTTCCCTGTAGGTCCAGGCGGGACTGAAACCTAATAAAGCACCGCGATTTTGTGGATTTGGGGATTCATAATATAGTTCAGCAGCCGAATAGTTACTTTAATTGGGCAACAACAGTTATTACGCAATCTCTGCCTATTGTCATTGCTAATATGATTATGATTAGATATAGCTACAAATTTACAACTGTACTGATGTGTGAACAAATCCACTGTCTCCCAGGAGGAGGGTTAAAACAAGTAACAGCTTATCAAACTGAAAACAATTATCTTGTTTACAATAATATTGATATATCTTACACGATTTGAAATCAATATAGGGGACTAACTTTAATTACTGCATTTAAGCCGTTTAGGCCTGGGAGGAGCCCTGGAAGGTATTTTCGTTAACACCCTGTATCACTTTGATTCGCACACACATAGGCGGTGTTACATGCCATGTGCTGACGTTAATTTGCTCTCGTGTAATTATGAAAAACACATTCTTCAAAAAATTGCCCTTTTCACTGAAAAGTATTTTTGGAGCGGATGTAATGTTGTCTCAGTCTTTCCTTTGAATAATAATTTTCTTTCATTTTGCGAAAAATTATACAAAAGTGCTTCCTTTTCAGAGACATACTGTGTTCTCAAGTCTACATATGGTATATAACACCAAGTCGGACACCCCACATACACACACTGTTTTCATAGTTTATAGTGTTAATGCAGTGTGTTTCAATTTTCAACGTGTTTGCATTTTGAGTGATGGATGTTACTGTTCGTTAGAAGTGAGTTGGGTGGAACCAGAAGTGAGTTCCGTAAAGATTCAAATCGTTAGAAAGGCCTACCCAGTACCGGATAACAAAATACCGTTTAGAGAATGTTGCCCACATAATGTGATACGTGTGGTTGAAGTCTCACAGACGTATAGGCGATGTGATCTTATTTTGGGATATCAGAAGAAAAATTCTTAATTTGATTTATTTTTAATAAGTCCCTAACATTACATCTGAAATCGTATTTATCTGAAAATTAAAAACAATTGTTGCTGTTATGTGGTGAAGTACATGTACAAACTATGTAGGCATATACAAATACACACACCGTTTACCTGGCAGGAAATCACCCTGATATTCTAAAGGTCACGCAAAGTGTACAATAGTCACATGGTTCACACACGTGAATTGTATACGATAACGTTTGGACTGATCAAACTTTATTAGTACAATTTCCGTGCATAAGTCTAACCACACACATTATCGTTGTGCAACATTCTCTAAAAGGTGCATTCTAAGATTTGCGGGGATAACAGATATGTTTTTGGCAGCCATTTTCTGGCGAGCAAATAAATTTAGTTCCTAGTTCATTTTTGGAATTACAAAATGTAAAGTGGTAATAAGGAAACAATGTTTATTTTTCAATATTAACAATTAGAAAAAATGTATAATAATCGCAATACCCTTTACAGATCAAATATTATTGCAATATCACATTCCGTGAAATAAAACCGATGACTATACATAATTTTTAATAGACAAGCGACACTAATACTTGCAATTTGGAAGGTTAGGAAACGCAAATGTCGAAAATAAATTAAACATGAGTGATGCGTACTTCGGTTGCACGCTGCATGAACCTATGTACGAAAATATCGTGTGGGTTGGAAACATTGAACTTAACATGTACGGATTAACAGGAATTCATACAATTTTTGAGAAAGTATTACTCATTTCCATTTGATAGACATATTGTTTCCCCGTAAATTCAGTCGGAAAAAATGAAAATTTTTGTGACCTTGCGTTACCCAAATTAGTTTCTCTAAAACACTGAATTCAAAATGGTTACCATTTTCGTCTTGAAGAGATTAATTCGACAGGAGAATGACATATGTTCTTAATTTGTGATCTCTTAAATCATCAAGTTTTCTTAAAATGAAATGCCACAATTATCGGGTATACTGGTATATACTGGTAGAAATATGATTATACCCTGCTGATAATCCTGGGTGTTAAAATAACACCAGTAGTGTAAACTATTCCATGGTGTTTATATTGGGCGATTTCCCCAATATATAAACACAACTGATGTAGCTTTTAACACCCCAGTTTTTGCAGTGTATATCCTATTTTGGTCGTAGACCGAAAGAAGGTTTGGCAGTGTTGGTTACCTAAGTTGCATTCTCTCTAACCAGCATGGAATGCGTTACACACTTAATTAGTGTAAAATAACAAGACAGTGATGGTATCGTGGACAAAAGCATGCATATATAGATTTGTACTTATCCAGTTTGCTAGATGCATCTTCCAAACGTTTAACAAGTGGTTTCGTAAAACAAAATAACAATAATAAAATCGAACTGATATGTTACTTTGGCTTTTTGGGTCGGTCTATAGTTCCCTATACCAACCTTTAAGTTGCCAACATGCCAGAATTGGTGCCAATTTCATCTGCTAAACATAAAAAATGCCTACCATAAATATTTGCTTAGCAGGTTTTGTTACGGTTACCATCCAAAGTTCCAAACAACGTTTTTGTAATTTGCCTGGTATTCTGTATTATAATGCTTAGCGAAAATATTTGGTAAGCAACGCAGCTCTATGTATTTGACCCCAGGTCTGATACCGTGTAACATGCTTACGGTATATCCATGGGCGGATCCAGAACATTTTAGGGGGGGCTGAATATCAAAAACAATTTTATTTTCAGTACTACAAAAATTACAATGAAATAATCAAAGGGAGAGAAAAACAAAGCACAGTGAGGGAATGGGAGTGCGTTCTCCCCTCCCCCCCTCTCTCTCTCTCTCTCTCTCTCTCTCTCTCTCTCTCTCTCTCTCTCTCTCTCTCTCTCTCTCTCTCTCTCTCTCTCTCTCTCTCTCTCTCTCTCTTTCTCTTTTTTTTTTCTTTTTTTTTTAAACGATTTTAGGGGGGGGGAGCTACAGCCCCCTTAGCCCCCCCCCCCTGGATCCGCCAATGATATCGTGAGATAAAATGATCGTGCAAATCCAGTAATAAACACGTATCTTGTTTAATGGCACCTCATGGAAAAATACTCGGAACCTACGGTGATCATTGATTCTTTCCACGAAGGGTCAAGGGAACAGATTGGACCTTCTTTTTGTCCCCTCTTTGTAATTTTTGTGTATTATTTTCCATCGTTTCGTTCATTTTCGATTCTCTTACATTTCCCCCATGTAAACAAATTGGAAAGAAAATCATATAAAACAAATCCAGTTGTTTGATATTCAATAAATATACTTTATACCATCCTGATCTAATATTATTGTGTTTGTTCTTACGTGTTCACATTGTTGTTGCCGTTCCTTGTATGTACTCTACTATTGTTAAATACATTTTACAATGACCGAATCATTTCGTAACTGAAACATCGTGCCCAAGTACGACAGCGTTTGGTAGTATCATTAGTTTAGTCTCTGCCTGCGTATATTGCGAAATCGATTTTAGTTGAATTAATTGTGCAGTATTATAATCAGTTCAAAGATGACTTGCAAGATTACCTTTTTTATCATGAATAATTTATGTTTATTCTTGTTAATACTTCGATTATACTGGTTTCTCTCATTAGATATACTTATCAGTCGAACGAATACCAAAAAGAGGCCATTATGAAAAAGAGTGTATTTCCCGTTGTATAAACCTACATAATTGTTACTTATGACTAGACGTGTAGAACAAATAAAAGAATAGTTCAATTCTCGTGTTTTCTCGTTTTAATTCCACGTGCATATGAGAAGTAAGGTCCTGCCAAGACAGAATCATACAGCAATTATTACCTTTCGAAACCAGATATAAATGATGAAAGTGCATGTACTTGTGAATCATTACGCCAACTGAAGTAGTCGTGGAAGAAAAGTAGAAGGAAAAACTCGAAAAGAAGATCAAAATAACATCTAGCAAAGCCATCCCATCGGACAAGGAAATCCACGTCGGTGCTATAATACATGTAAGTATAAGGATCATCTTGCGCAAGAGTCAGACGTCAGATCATTTTTGCTCGTAACCTAGCAGCCATTATAGAGAGGTCAAAGCCACGTCAGAAGAAAATAGAGAGGTCAAAGCCACGTCAGAAGAAAACTGTATTTTCACTGTAATGTTCGAGGGGAGTTTGCACACAATTATTGAGTAAGCAATACACCAATATGGTCTGTCAATGAAACAGAAAAGATTGGTAAGTTTGGTTATCAGACATTATTGGTTATCAGCAAGTTTATTGTTTATTGTTGAACCCACGGTAAAATGCTGCTCTTTGCGCAATGTCAATTTCCGGACTCATCTCTTACCTAGGTCATGCTTCCCACCAACATTTTCAATGAGGCTTGCATCAAGCTTGCATCAAGCTTGCATCAAGGTCATTCACTCAACTCAAAACAACCTCCAAGGTTCTCTCCACACCCAGAACGAACGAACGAACGAACGAACAAGATCCTGCTAACTGTCTGGGAGTGTACCGTATCCTCTGTGAATGTTGTAATGTTTACATTTAGGGAACCGGACCTCAGCCTCCAAGCAGATTCAATGAACACCGAACACACGGATGGCGATGGTATTTGGACAAGTCAGCCATTGCCAAGCACTTCCATAACGCAGATGTCCAAGTCAACTGGCGGGTAGCTGAACTCATCGTCGCCTTCCAGACATCCAAGACGCATCAGTGAGCATCACGCCGTTCCACAAGACAAATGATTCCACAGGGGTTAAGACAACTTCACCCATGTGACAACTCGACCCACGAGACAATTCGACCCACGAGACAACTCGACCCACGAGACAACTCGACCCTTGTCCACATTAGCGATATTATGGCTGCCCTTAGTCCTGACCAATAGATCTCCTATAAACACGGTGCCAGCGCAACCCTTATGACTGGGTCTATATCCTCATCAGCCTAACCCTCCTCCTTAACCCCGTGCATATCCACATCTGAGACAGTGATCACGTACACCACGTAAACAATCTCCAGGAAACTTGTAGCTTTGCATGGTGAAGAGGATAAGTAAGACTAATTGCGGTGACCTCATGTGAAATTCTCAATTGAGTAGTAATTAGTTCTGAAAAGAACTGGAGGTTACAACTCCAGAGTTGTAACCTCCAGTTCTCCCGCAGAATCAAATATCTCGTCTTCAGCACATACAAAACACAGCAGCTCGTGTTGTGACTTTGTCCAGAAAGTCATGCCATATCACGCCAATCTTGAAAGAACTGCACTGGCTTCCTGTTTCACAGAGAATTGTTTTTAAACTTATGCTAATTGTTCACAAATCTTTTAATAACATTGCTCCAATTTATATTTCTGAACTGCTTAAAGTCTACACTCCATCACGCAATTTGCGCTCCAGCAACATGTCACTCCTAAATGAACCAACTTCAAAACGGAACTGGGGTGATAGGTCTTTTTCTGTCGCGGCTCCGAGACTCTGGAATCATCTTCCAACTAAACTAAAATCTTGTCATAGTATAACTAGATTTAAGTTGATGCTTAAAACTCATCTTATGTCACAGTTCCTCAAAGATGATGTATATTTGTAATTGCATTGTAGGTACATGTATCTCAGTACATAATTTTGTCCC